>VXBZ01003224.1:11341-247472 GCA_013399135.1 Heliornis fulica
TTCCTTCCTTCCTTCCTCTTCTCCCCTTCTTGCATATTGAATCTGCCTACTTTTCCTTTTCTGGACAGTAGTCCAGATTTTGGGTTTCCCACTGACTCCTGTGACCTGTTGTCCGTGAGGACGCTTGTAAGCATGACAAGCGTCATGCATCCTTGTCACAGGACAAGGTTGGAGCTCTGTGTGTTGGAGCTGTGTGGTGACTTACAGTGCCTGTATCTTGGGAGAATTTCACTTGCATTTGGAAGTTTTAATTTCAGAGTTTATTAACTTTTAAGTCTGTAGAGCTTTTGTGAGCAGTGTTTTAAGGCTGTTTTATTGAAGTGAAAGGCTTATTCTGGAGCGGCAACTCTGCCTTATAGATAGAATATCATGTTTTGAGTTTCAGCGTGTTGTATTTTAGAGTGTGTGAAAAAAGTGAGGCGTGTGAATCTAAATGTGATTCTGTTTTAGATAACAGTATTCTCCTGCAAATATATATTATTTTTAATGGAGGTTTGATAATTCTAAAAGATTATGTAGACAGAGATCAAATTTCAGGGAGTAATGTCTACAAGGGAAAAAGAAGATGATATATGGAGATAAGGAGATTGAGAAAGGTTGAGAAGATGAAAACAGACAGTGATCCATTTGTAGTGTGCAGCATAATAAATAGAAACAAACAGAAACCAAGAAAAGATTGCAAGGAAGAATGGCAGAAGATAATAAAATGCTGATGGCAAACATAATCAGGTTGAAGTTTTGTCAGAAATACTGGATATATCTTGCTAGGGGTGAAACTTTAATAGGAACTTGCAGGAGTGTTTAATGATCTTGAGCACAGTGGTCTAGAAATAAGGTGATGACTGATTTTGAGAGCAAGTAAGGTGATCTGAGTGGAGAAGAAAGTGACTTTCGGTGACATTTTGGACAGAAAAGGCTGATAGGAGTTGAGGACAAAAAGCCAGACAGAATAAGGCTGTATTTGTTGCGGAAAAATGGGCAGTGTGTAGAAGACTATTTTAGCAGTTACATTTAGGGGATCTTTCATATGCAGTTCTGGACCTGCTGAAGCTGCCAAGAAAAGTTGTTAAGTTTTTATCCCCTATTGTCATTTGCCCTACCAAGTGTCTTTAACAGGTATCAAGAGTTAGTTTGTTGTTAGATTTCTAAAATATTACTTTTTTTTCCTTGTTTTCATTGCAATAGCCTTTGTTGGAGCAAATATGGAAAAGCAAAACTGAAGCCACTGTCCTCAAATTCACGTTTGGGAGTCATAAATCCATTAGAATAGGCAGTATTCCCAGTTTATTTTGTTTGCTCTTGAGTCAAAGTAGCACATCAATCTTTGGGAGAAAAAACAAAGATTTAAAAAAAGACAGAACTTGCAGCTGTCTTGTATTTGAAAAGCATTGATTTTCACAGAAGGTGAACACTCTGCATTCGAATGTGCCAGGATACATCTTTCATCCAGTCACTAAATAACACAAGCTCTACAGTAGGATGTAGAAGGAGGAAAATGCAATCCTGAAGTACTTTAATCAATGTAAAAATGTTTGTTGCTGTCTCAAGTTGAAGTGAATTAAGGTAATTGAATTCTTGTATAATTCTGATTATTGAAAAAGCTGCGTTGAGCCTGCAAAGTCTAGCAATATCAGCAGCCTGCCCCATGTCCAATTAATTATATGTGATGAGGAAAGCTACTTTCTACAAGCTACCAAACAGGAAAGATGGGGAAGGGAAATTCTGCCAACTTAATGCATATAAGAAGAGAAAACAATAACCCTTTAGTTTTGCTGCTGCTCCAGTCAAATCTCCTGCAGTCTCAGGATGCCTGTTGTATTTATACTGTAGCAGACACTGTATTTTGCAGAGCCAAATCTTAGTGGCAGTAGAGAAGCATATGCACTCACATGTAAACCCTTATGGAAGCTCTGGAAGCCCAGAATTAGCATTGAACCACAACTGTAATGACTATTGTACCTTAGTTTTGGTCCCCCTAAAAATTGGACAGTTTCGTTTTGATATTACCCAGGACAGAAAATTCGTACACTTCTCTTCCTTGCTCTTTACCACACAAATGTGAATGGGTGCCAGTCTGCTTTCTCCTTGTTATAAAGTCAGACAAACAAGGGGTGCCTGTATTATGCTGACAGTGCTCATACCTATTCTCCTAATGAATCTCATGAAAAGTGCCTGTTTGGCATAGACTTTATCTTGTTTCCTTGCCTCTGGAAAACAGAAGGTCTCCCAAATCTGATTTATCTTTTTTTTTTAAATTGGAACTTGACATTGAAGTTTGGGAACTGCTTATCCTTTTTGCACAGAAATGGATTTTACTTGGGGAAGTTAAAGAACATATGCTTGTAGTTTTCAAAATATGTGTTGGGGCAGTTATTTGTAAAATTCCTAGAATTCAAGAATCCATAAACCTGTTTTCTGTTCAAGAATGTCTTGGAACAATTCAGTTTTCCAATACCAGAGCCCAGTTTGCAGTTCCTTGACCAGTTAATAGTGTGGTAGCCCCTCATGAAAGATGCGAAGACAGAATTGCAGAAAGCTACTCAAGAAACAGCATTAATGTGAGTCTAGCTTGGTATGAAGTACTTCCAAAATTTACTTTTCCAAAAGTAAATTCCAGCTTTTCCACCTTTGTGCACCTCTCCTTCTCTGGAGATATTCAAAACCTGCCTGGATGTGGTCCTGTGCAGCATACCCCGAGAGATCATTCTTTAGCCAAGGGGTCAGACTAGATGATCTCCAGAAGTCCATTCCAACCTCTGCCATTCTGGCATTGTCTTTAATTTGTTGCTCTTAAACTAAACTTTCTGTTGTTGTTGTTTTTCTTTTTTTTGCAAGTCCTCTCTTCAAAAATGTTCAGTGTGACTTGAGGGCTGACAGTGAATTTCACCTGTCTTTTTCCAATATTTGTGTCTCAGGGCCCAGACACCCGAACAAGTTCGTGCATGCCATTTGATCTGCAGTAACTCTGCACATTCTTGGTCCGCAGCAAATGTGAGGTAATTTGAGTTAGCTTAGCCTTTGATTAAACTATTAATATCTGTTCAGTACTTTGAAGAGATCAGGAGTTGTGCAAGTGCTTGTTAACATACAACTTATTTCACGAGAGATCTAGATGTTATTGTCTCTGAGGCACCTGAAGGTAGAGCTTGTGGTAACCACACCCGGCAGAGGGCAGAAGAACTTGCATGTGTAGACTTGGAAGTTCTCAACGCAAAGGACATCCCCAGCAAGAGGCATCTCACTGGAATGAAGGGTGGTGTTTTTCTGTAAAGGTTGATCAGTGTCTCCCTAGGTCAGAATGGACCTGAAGATGCTGTAGGAGGTGTCAAAAGCAATGCCTCATGCAAATGCATGGGTAAAGGACTTAAGAAACCAGTCACAAAATGTAATGGACACATTTCTCAGTTATGGTAAGATGAGTCCAACAGTTCAGAATTATTAATGCAAATTGTGCTGTGACACAGAAAACCACAGAGAGTGTGTTGCCTCTATGGGGAGCTACCCTGCTGGCATTTCTTACAGCAAAGCCAGAGGCACCTCAGATGAGTGTAGTGAGACTCCAACTCTTTACAAATGTATAGCACAGTCAAGTATATTATGCTTAAAAAGTCAGAGGTTCAGGAAAGGTAAGATAATGATATTTTGATGTAAAGAGGCTCAAAGTTGGCAGTAAATGGCATTTTAGATTTGTTTTTGCTTAATTCCCAGTGTGCCTTGTTTGACTGAAGACTTGGAGGTGTTTCAGGGTATTCGGTAACTGTAACACAAGTGGGAAGCTCAGGAAAGGGTTAACACTGAATAACCAGGGTTTTTATAAGTCAGGCTTAATCAGTGGAAGGAGAGCCCTAGCATTATCCCTGCAGCTGAATTAACTGGTTGTGGTTTTTTTTGGTCCTGCTGCCCCACTGTGTTTTTGGTTTTTTTGGATATGACATGTTTTCCCCTCTACTGAACTATTCCTGTCAGTGTAATGATCCCCAGCTGCTGCTTTAGCCCCAGCTATTTTCATGCTGGGAATGGGAGGAGGAGGAGAAGGACATGGGCTAGCTTGTTTACCAGGCTGTGATCTACTTCATTTGTTAAAAGGCAGCTACTGGAATAGTTAATTTAGCATAAAGTAATACTGAAAGGATAGAGTTGTAGCCTGAGACCTGCAAGAGCAGGGAGATGTAAGGAGGCAACACATGCAGAAAACAAAAAGAATAGAAACTGGGTGTGGTGCAGTGAGCCCAGCTGTCAGTAGCATTTGTGCAGGCAGTGTTTTGAACTAGTAATGACACCAAGTAAAATTTGCTGTAAGTACTTTCCTGCCCCAACAACTGAATTTTCTTCACAGTTAAAGTGAGCTTCATGTTCGCAGCAGTGGTACTGGGGTATTGATAATCCCAGCAACTGGGAAACATGTTAATAAAGCTTGAAAAAAAACGATGTGGCTTTTGAATTACTTATTTGATAATTATTTGTTGTTTATTTTTTGAAGAAAATGTCTGTATTTATACTTCTGAGCAGCAAATGGCTGATGTTTAGACTTCCCTGGAGCTGTTGAAAAACAGATGCTTTTTTCAAAAAAGAACTATGATACTTAAGCTCAGATTGCCTGCTTCGCATCCAGAAACAACTTCTGCAGTTAACATACTTGTTTGGAGTCCTTGCCAGACAGATGTCACTGTGAGTCTCCTGCTCAAAGAAGATAAGGGTCAGTGACAGTTGTGGTTTCTGCTCATGTTTTTGGATCTACATCAGGCTGCCCGTGTAAATCTTATCTTGGTACTTTTATCATCTATAAAATCTGTCACTAGTCACCTCAGATTTTTCAGCATTCTGTCACACCTGCAAGTCATTGATCAACAAACTAACGAATATCTATACCAAAAATAAGTGTCTGCTTAGATCTTTCCTTTCATGCCCCAACTCCCATCTATCCAGTGTTTTCTGAGCATTGAATTACTGATCTTGTCACCTGCTGCATCAATAAATTTCAATCCAAAATGTTAAAGCAGCACATTTCTTGGCAAGAACCCTTGCAGCCTATGGTAGAAAATGGGATATGGCCCCTGACATAGGTTTATCAAACAAAAACATGGGGTGAGCCATGAGGAGGAAATGATGTTCCTTTTTCTTGCAGCAGGTCTGTAAGTGGATCCATAATCTGCTGAATGGTATTACCCTGGAGTAGAACTCATGGTTTTCTTTCTCTTTCTTGGGCTAGTGGAAATAGATGCAATGTTTTCTTCTGGTAGTGTGTCAAATTTATTAACCTGTTCTCTCTCTAAACTAAGAGCAGACACACAGTACCTGAAGTACATTGCAATATGGTGATTACTAATAAGAACTACAAAATGTTATTTGCTCATCTATGTATTCAGGATTTTTCCAGGTGTTCAGTGAGATGGGTAGAAGATCGGTTCAGGTGACCTACTGCTGCAGTTTATTGTGTATATAATATAGTAAAAGATTTGAACTTTCCAGGCTGCAGTTAGACTGAGCCTGATAAAACTAACGAGGAATGTGAAAGAAGGTCAGTAGTAAGGAAGAGGATGTATTGCTTTGGGTCATGGATTCTTTCAAAAATTGTCAGAGAAAAATGGTGAAATCCAGGCTTTCTGGGCAATCTCATTTTGATACAGCCTTTCACAAATAAGCATTTCTAGAGAAAATCTCCTGGGGAAAAAAAAAAATATCTGTCAGTTTCCAGCAGAAGTGCCCATAGTCAAGTTCTCAGTGGTAGGGACAGGGATCTTCCGCTGCAGCTGTGCTTATAAAGACATGTGGTGGCCTCTGTCCCTGAAGGCAGTGCATGGAGCTGAATGAGGCACAGACCTGAGCCTGAGGGCTTGTCACCATTTGGAGGGTATTTCCCCTAACATCTCTGCTGCACCCTACCAGCTAAGACATTTAACATCTCTTTGGTAACCTTCCTCACTGAAACACTTGTCGGGGCACAAACATTATGCTGACCAGCTGGATTGCTGGTGAGGGATCTGAGTGATGTTCTCTGGGTGACAGGAGGACGAGATCTACTTTCAGCTTTCTCTGAATGGAGTTTGCCCAGTATTAAATGTATGTGGGTATTTTTGTAAAAATTGAATATGGCAGTAGCTATGTTCTTTGGTTACTCACCTCTGGAAATTTGACAGTGGTGCTGGAAGTCAGGATGTACAAGCTTCCTTTGTGTTGGTACTAGGAGCAGCATGTAACCTGTCCCAGCAAGTAGTTGTGTGTTGTGATGCTCTTTTCATGATCTTTTTCATTGCTTTCAATGTCCTAAGGTTTCATAGCTCTTTCTACATTATACTTACATGTGCAAGTTCCACTTAGCCTGCTTGCAGCTCACACCCTTTCCCTTGCTCCAGTGCCAAATTCTCACTTTTCAGAAGCGGAATACAGCATTTTAGAAGTAGATGCTAAACTAGTAGTAGCTTTATGCCTCACTGTGTTACTGCTGCTAATAATAGCTGTCACATTGACAGAATTACAGCAGGCAGTTTAGAATGAGGATTGTGTCTTCAGGACTGACATGTGACTGTGAATCTAACAGCGGTGGTTGCTAGCACTGTCACCATGTAGCTATCTCCCCTGCCTCTTTGCTGGAGGCAGTAACCGAAAGAAAAGGACATCTGCCCTTCACTTGCTTTTCTGCAGTGTATTACAGAAAACCCACCTTTTAGCATTTAGAGAGAATCTGGCACTGTGTGTAATGAGTGTGAGGGTACCTGCTGTGGCTGGCAGTCTCCTCTCTGCCCTTCGCGAGAGGACCAAGCCAGCAGTGGCATTTTAAACATCTGCAGAATTTGTCCACCAGTCTGAAGTCAGGGGTCATGCAGACCATTCTGGACTGCTGTTTTTTTTTTAGTTTGCTGATTGACCTGTTAAACAGAATTATATTATTTATATATTTATAGCTATGATAGCACTTGACAAACACATTAAGCCTCATAGCCAGATTTGTTTTCAGTGCTCTGGATCTTCCCTCATGGAAAATCCCAAGAAAGTTGGTTCTACAGAACTGTAGTCTGGAGTTTTGAAAGAAAGTAAATATCCCAACAGAAAGGAACTAAAAGTAGTAGGTAGATATTGTATAGTCACAGTTTAAAAATCCGAGGAAATTTCCTGTGCTTTTTTTTGTGTAATGCAATTTCTGTGGTTCACTTCCTTACTGGACCACTGTGAAGGAACTAATTTCTAATGTAGAGGGGTATGTTTGCAGTAGCTGAATCTTGTGACTTTTTTACAAGTAGGAACAGAATTGTAATAGAATTTATACTTGTACCTGTAAAGAAGGTGTCAGAGATTGCAATACAAAGGCTGGGATTTTTATTTGAACCGCAGATGCCATGATTATGTCATGTAGTCTTTGCAGCCTTTGGGACAACAACAAAATGAATATACTCACTACCATGAATTAAAGAAACACAGTAATTCCTTGTAGCATCTGCCTGAAATTCTTGCTAAGAGAAGATGTTGAGGCTTGAGCAAAAGCTGGTGGCAGAAATGCCAACCAGATAGGGAATGCTCCAAGTCTTTGTTTTGCATGTAATATGTATGTTGGGCAAACCCACTTTTATACCACATCCCGTGAAATAACTGTCAGCACAATCAACCAACTGATGCTGGGAGATGCTCAAGCTAGCTAATTTCATTACAGCTTCCACATATAACTGGTTATTTGCATCTTCTGAAGAACTGATGGACTTGTATTTAAATTTGTGTACTTCTGAGTGTTTTGGGGGTTTTTTTTGTTTGGTTTTTTTTTCCTAGCACTTGTGGAAAAATACATTTGGTCTCATTTTGCATTTAGTTTCAATAAACCAAATGTCTTTAGGTGGTCAAGAATCTGAAACAGTCTTGGAAATACAGGATTACTCCACAATGTCAAAACACAGCTTGTATGTTCCGTGGTGCCTTGACCGTTAGAGGACTTTCGTGAAGAGAGTTTTTGCCTTCCATCTGTAGAGGGTGCCCTGTGGCAGATGGAAAGCTGAAACATTGGGGCAACACCACGGTCTCTGAGAATGTTTGAGGAAGTTTTTGGTCTTGATCTGAGAGGCTCTTAACACTGGAGCACAGTGCTGTAACAGAAATTGCAGTAGGGGAGATGAGGGAAAAATGTTAGGCCATATCTCATGTTGCTTAAAGAGGCATGGAAGAATTTCCTCATCAATTTTAGTATTATAAACATGTCTAATAAATAATGTGTTTTATGGATGTGTCTTGGCACTGACTCAGGACTTGATTCTTTTTCTGCTTAATAGAAACACACCAAATCATATTATCCCTTGAACCCAGAGTTTTAAATAAAGTGATAAATTGTTCAGACACTGATGTATATCCAAACGTGTTTTTCCTTTTTTCTCCTGTGTAATTTTTCAGAAAAACTATAAACAAATATCATGCCTCATTTTTTAAGGAAATTAAAAAGGTTGGAGCTCTTTCTCCTTATAGACAGAGATATCTCTGTCATTACAAGAAAAAAAAGAGGGAGGTTCAAACTTGGTTTTAGCTTGTGTAACTTGGCTAATGTGCTGTCACATTAGTAGACAGCTGTAGGTCTGATTGTCAGGATTTATCTACCCATTCTTTCTTTTTCCTTCATTTGTCCCCATCTGCCATGTCATATCAAATTATTTTGCAGAATTTCTTGCTAGGGTCTTTGCAAGGTGGTCAAGGGCAGTGTTAGTTTCTCCTTATTCATTGTTTCATGGAAACATACATACAAATCAGTATGGACTGTGACTGAAGATTGCATGGGGAGTTGGGAAATTCTTTGTTTTCCCCTGCTCAAGGCTTCTCTTCCAGCTATAAATATTACCAGTGGGTATATAGATGACATCAACAAGCACCCATTTCAGATAATAGTTACTCTCTTATGATACTGGTGTGTCAATTTTAGGTAGACCTTTCTACCTGGGTATTTTGTTACAGGTCATCTTGTTGAATCATGCATGGTAGCCAGATTCTGTAGATATGGATATGTGCATAGGTATTCACACTCTTAGTTTTCACCTAACCAGTGTTACCGGGACAAAATTATTTTATAAGAGCAAGTACCCTGCACAGAAAGCAAACCAACTTTTCCTGTTGACAAGCTTGTTGCACATTTTTACATGTTGCATATCTTACTAAATGTACTGGTTTACATGTATTTCAGGTTAATTTCCTAAAGTTCTGTTTTAACAGTTCCAGTGAGTGATGAAATGGACTGTTGGGTGTACCCAGATTTTATTCTGAATGGATTTCTATGTGCTCCGTAGAAAAACTTATATACCAACAGTAACATATTTACCTGATTTTAAAATTTTAGTGTTAAAGAAGATAAATCTGGCATTGCATTAAGAAGTAGCAGTTATTAAAATGTCAGTAAGCCCCCTAAATTTTACATATTTAATTAAAGTAGCATGAGTCAGATCATGAAAGAAGAATGTAAAGGCAAATGCTGCAGATGCACAGCAGCTTCTAGTCTTTATTGTTAAATAAACATAAAGTATTTTAAAATAAACATAGAAAGAACCCTGCAAAATTCAGCATAACTTTTGCAGTAATAATATATTTAGACATACATGAGTAGCACCCACAAAATAAACACGTTCAATTGTATGCAGTATTGCGGACTGAGACTGTAAATTTCTATGACTGTGAACTGGTTCTTCCTTTTATATCTTCACATTTTACCCAACTTGAATGGCAACGCTGATTTGAGCCTTTGAGAGCCACTAACAGAAGTATCAGTTCTGTCCTGTCTGGAGGTTAGATCCTGTTATCTTGTGATACTTGGACCATGCTACTGCTTTGGTTTGTTTTGTAATTCTCTGTCATAATGAAACTAAAGTTATTGTAAACAGTGGCTTTATCCTGTAAATACAGTTTTTAATTGACATTACTTTGATTTCCACCTTGTATCAAGTTTGATATGAAGCTTCCTCAAAGACCTCCACGGTGTGGCTTCTTGTTCTGCATTCATGGTGTGAACCAGCTACTTTGTGGTAATTTCCAAGGATGGAAATAGAACTTTTTCCTTTTCATTGTGTATTTGCTTCTGATCCCATATTCTTTGGGGACTGGTTTCTTCTGTAGGTTGAGTTCTTTGATTCTGCTAAATTAGCCATATCAAAGGATCCGTATTTGTCTGTCTGCACAAAACAGAGCTGTTTCATGCCTCATAACATGGACTCATTAAAGGATAATACATGCAAGTATTCCATCATACTTTGAAAACATTTAAAAAATTATTCCTATTTCATATTTCTTTTTAGCATCTCCACAGCAAAAAGGGACTGTTGCCTCATACCTGTTCTTTTGTATCTAGTAGCTGAAACTAGTCTTCTGGAACAACATGATACAGAAAGTGTATCTCATATGTCAGCAGGTGTGTGAAAGCTGCATGCCATGACACTGATTTTATATGACCCAAGAATATTTTGAGCTGTAAAGCTTTGAAGAGTGATTTTATCAAGAAAAAGCCCTTCTTGTACTGAGGGCAAGAGTCAATTTTATCTCTTCCTCTTCTTAAATGACCAGTGCCACCTTTTTTTTTTTCTGTAGTTTTCAGCTGCTGTCAAAAACTTCTGGGCATTTGAGAGCCTGAAGGCTTTTGCAAATGCTGGGTGGGAAAAACCAACCCACATTAGATCCTTGGATTATTGCTAGCACGTCCACTGTGATGAAATATTTTTGAAAGTTGTTGATTTGGAGATGAAGGATTTGTTCTGTGTTTTGTTTTGTTTTTTTTTTTTAAGAATCTCTTGATAGAGGTTTTAGGTCTATATCAGGCAGAACTTCTGTTCTCCCCTGTCCAAATTTTAATGCTCTCAAAAGCTTACTAATAGGATAAGAATGAAAAGGTGGTTGTGAAGAAGGTTTCTAGTCTCTCTGTACAAATCTCCCTTTGGTGTAGCTGTATGAATTTCTTGGTTAAACCTCCTGTTTTGCTCAGTGCCTACAACCATCTCTGGACAAGCACAGCTGGGTAAGAAGTTTATCAGTGTTCTCCAAACTGATACGAGACACCTGTCCATCTCAGCATATGTGGCATCACACCCTGGTTTCTGTAGTGCTGCTAAGAAATCATTCATGTGATCTGCAGTAGGAAACCACTACTGATCCTGGCTTTGCTTCCTGTTCGGGATCTGCTTCACAGACCTTCCCTTTGAGTATAGGGGGAGTGAACTCAATCCTACTTCTCACAAACTGAAGACTGCAGAATAAATACATAAAAAGTGGCTTTTGCATCTGGCATGAAAAGTTCCTGTAACAGTTTAAAAGGCCAAAGCAAATTGTATTTCTGTGCTTTACCCTCACAAACTCCATTTTCTCCGTAGTATGGTTGCTAAGGAGGAGATGAGGAAACTGCCTGCATTTTAACAGCAGCTGTTGTTGAAGTAGAGAAAAGAGGTAGTTGAATTTGAGATAGTCTCAAATAGTAAAGAAATAAACTTCTGCTTAACTGTCCCTTTGCTCAGGCTTACTCCAAGATACTCTTTAAAATACATTGACATTAATAGAATGGTGTGGCTGCTATTCCCAAGAACAGTGGATGCTTGCATATTATGGGGATCATCGGTGTACCTGCTGCTTCTCATTCACCCCACAGAGGGACATAATTTTTTGCATCCCCTTCCCAGAGTAGCAAACTGTCATATAATCCCTGCAGTTTGGGTGTCATTTACAGTCTGCTTCACTTAAATGCTTCTGTGTTAACTGCAGTTTGCTTAAATGCAAAGCCAGCATGTATTCCTCATCAGCAGTTAGTGGATTAAAATGCTGTTAGGCTCAGAAAACTGCCTTTAAAAAAGGCCCGAAAAGTTGGCTTTTCTTTGTTGGTAACCCCCACTCTAGCACATTCTGTGTGGTGGTGGGGGTGTTGTCAACAGCTCCAGAAAAATGCAACTCTGAGAAAGAAAAAAAAGATCATCTCTCTCAGCAATTCATTTCTTAAATTTTGTCCATTGTATACTCACTCACTGATCACAAACTATCATAGGTGAATTCTTCTGACAGCTTCTTGTGGACACGAGAAAAATTTGGTAATCCTAACCACCCTTTGTTGCTTCTGGACAGAAAGGTGTTGCAGCTGGAGTTTAGCAGATACTGCTCTTGCTGGTGTATGAACCAGAATCTAATCTGATTTCCCGTTGAAACATGAAAGGGCTGAGACTCAACATTTGTTTTGTAAGAAGATACAGCTGAAAAATGCTGAAATAATTTTCAGTGTGAGGGAAAGGTTTTTCTCATTGCATTTCCAAGAGATTTAATGCAGTCATAAATGTACCTGATATAACCACTGAAAACGGCATCTGATGTGCTGCATATTCCAAAACTGAATTTGGCATTGGCTACTGGTCATATGTAACTGTTTCATCAGACATGAGGACAAAAATTCTTGTTATGATTAGGAAGGCTGCTGCTGGCCGAGTGAGTGGAAAGGTGGTTTCACCCTCACAGCAGTAGTTACATGACACTAACAGAGGCCCCCAGTGTTGCACAAAAAACTGTGATGATGCAGCATATGTCCCATGTCACCAAAGTATTACTTTATGGGTGCATATTATAATTAAGTTGGTTGCATGTAGTCTTAATGGTGTTACTTGGATTGTACGGAAAAAGTTGAGAAATGTGTGTGGGCTGCAAATGGTGGCCCATTGTCATGTTTTCATAGGCTGTCGTCTCTGACCCTGGCAAAGTAAACCCAGTCAAACCTAAGCCAGTGAAAATTCTCCTAAAAAATCTTTGTCGCTACTGAAAGGTAGAGGTGTTGATGAACTAACTGACAGGTTTCCATCCCAGCTGGGGCTGTATTAATGCTTTCTTGCCAGTTAACTGGATATTGTAGCACAGGACTTTCAAATGGGGTGTGCAGAGGTGCTGAGCAGTGTGCAAATAAATGACCGTGGAACCTGATGAACATTTAAGTGCATAGTTTGCTTTTTTACTGCTCTTACTTATGCTTGCGCTTTCCTCAGCTTAATTATTGAAGTTAGGCTGATTTCACTTGTTCTTCAGTAGTTTCTCTCTAATCACATGGCTTATTGATTGGGTTGCAAGAATTAATTTTTTGATCAAGCAAATTACTTTCACTGAATTTACAAAGTCAGTAAATCAAATTTGCGATCATACAGCCAATCTAGTTAATATGCAGTTTGTCTTTCATTCTCCCTTTTTACATGGGTATCCTAGCGCGAATTGCAGGGAGTTCTGCCTCCCTCGGCCCTTCCGTAGGGTTTTGTTTGGCTATAGCAGCCTTCCACCCTTCCTGGTCTGTGATACTCCTCATGCTGTCTGTTGTAATCCACCATATGGCTGTGCTTAATCATTATCTTGGTTGGGCGACCTTGAGGATCGCTTGGGATTCCGCAGAAGAAAAGGTTTTGTAGAAATGTGAACACCGAGTCCCTTTGGCGGTAAGCCTGTATTCAACATAACATGCGCCAGGCTTACCACAAGCTGCAGTTCAGAGCTGTTGCTTCTCTTCACTACTTCTGAAAAAACAGGAAATGCAGAATAATTTTTTCATTTGTTGTCATAAACCTGTCCTGGTACGTGACATAGTCTCAAATATGAGTGTTTTTTTTTCTCTTCGGATACTGAGATGCAGAGGCTGCATTCTAGTTTCTGTAGTAGATGTAGTCAAACTGTTAACACCATTAAACTATTAAAGTGTGGCCTTCAGGTATGTCTGTGTAAGGGCAGGCACGCTGTTGTAAATTTAGATGATGAGCTGCAAAAAGCACCTTAGCTCATCGTGAATATTGTTCTTGCTGCTGTGTGCTACTAATGCACTCCTGTACTACTACTAGTAGCTGTATTGAAATGTTACTTATCTCTGAGTGCAACACACACACACACACACACACACACATACACACACACACATACAACTCCCAGTTCTCCTCTATCCCTCCTCTAAACTGCTGGCAGCAGTCCTCTATACCAGCTCCTCTGTTTCTCTGGAAAGTTTTAATAATTCTTGGAACAGTTCATTAGAGATATAAAAGCCTTGTTCAAACTTCAACTATTTTTCAGAATTTTTCATACTTGTAAAATAAATAAATTATGCCCATTTTCGTGTGGGAAAACTAGACAAATGCAAAGCCTACAAAATGCTGAATAGACTGTGATGTAAATTGAGTGAAAGAGGTGGGTAAAAGGGTGTCAATTTGCAATTTATTTTCTAACCAACAGAAAGATCTTTCCTTTATATGACCTGATTTATTCCTAATTTGAAAATTAATTTAAAGTTTAAATAGAGATAAAAGAAGTAGAAGATTGATAGTTTGTGATTGAAAGACTTAACGCTCCAGTTTGCTTTGAGTAACTTTGAATTTCTCTGGTCATTCTAGACCTTTGGCTGAGCTCCATGTACAATAGCCTTGGATTGGCTCTTGGGACATCTGTTAATCTATATATAGGGTTCACACACTTGCACACGTAAACAGGTGATCTCCTAAATATATGAAATGGTGTTGGGAACTCCAAGTACTTATTTAAGCCAAAATGAATTCAAGAGTGAACTGAAGTAATCCTCTGTGCCACAAAAATAAGCTGTATTGGAAAAAAAAAAAAAAGGAAAAAGAGTGTGTTATGAGCTGATTATAACTTGTGTTTAATATGTATGCGTATACATTTATAAAACCCAGGAATTACTTAGCGCCTATTAAAAGTATTCCGAAAATGACCTTTTTCCTATTCTCCTGTTTAGTCCCCTTGACAGTTGCTGGTTTCTTGCTGTGAGGGGACATAGTGTTTAGAAATAAAAGGTGTATATAATGGGTAAAGAAAAAGGATAGTAGATGGTAACTGATACAGAAATAAGATATATTTAGAAAATTCATAAGGGAAGCTGAAGTTGGTAAGGGAATTTTAAGTCATTTGATGAACTATCTGGCTGGCTGGCTGAGTCTGATTTCTAATGAGTCTGGGAACAGTGGGGAGACTTCAGAAGAGCAAAAGACCCGGTGAGTGAGTAAAGAGTGGCTAATCTGGTATCTGTTCCAGGAAAAAAATGCGGAAATATTGATAATGAATTTAGATGGTGTAAGAAGAGCTGTATAATCATGCTATTCAGCTTTTCAGTTATAATCATGCTATTCAGCTTTTCAGTTTGTGAAAACGGGTCTGTTCAAATGCGGTTTTGTTGTTTGGATAGCATGAAATTTGGTTGCTAGGAATTTTTGTCTGGGTATAATAGACTTTTAAAAGATCTTTAACTTAGTAGTATGGTATATTTCTGTTTTTAAAAGTGTCTTTGAATTTAATAAAGTGCTGCTTAAGTGGATTAAGAACTGACTGTAATCAAAGAAAGCAGAAAAGCATTTCTGGTTGGGATCAGCTCGGTGTGGTCTGGAAAGAAATGCAAGATGGTAACAGTGTGGATGGACCAAAGATTAGTGGAGGCATAAATAATGACATTAATAAAACGGTTTAGATAATTTAGGCAAACCTAGACAGTTAGGCGAATTGTGTATAAATGAAGATGAGGGTAGAGTTTTGTGCCAAGAAGCAAAAAAAATTCCAGCCACACCTGCGGTGGGGGAGTTTGTCATTGAAAGTCCCTCACTTTAGTAGGCATAGTGGGAAATAGGAGGGGAAAATAGATGGTCCTAGCAAGTAAATAGCTTGGCAAACTCTAAGATACATTGCTAGCTGTTCTAAGTGGGAAGATGTGAGTAATAATGACATTGTCTGCACTTAAAGCTGTGGAGATAGACCTGGTGCTATAGGTCTGTGCCTTGCCTGTATACATTTAGTGAGATGTGCTAATCTAAGGTGTGGAAATGAAATGGCTTTTTAGTGGAAATAATGCCATGTAGTGAGAGATTTAATGTGCTGTTACCTAACAGGGCTGAAATCACTTAGTGGCGTACTGCTGCTGGAAGGATGAACTCCCACTCCCACCTTATGATAGTGTTAGCAAAGATCTGGCTACACAGTCGTTCTCTTCAACTCGCTGTTGAGACAGAAAACTGTTCCTTGTTTTTGTTGGGCCGAGGTCTTTGTCATGTCAGTGCGTCCAGTGACCAGTCACGGGAACATGAGAGATGGTGTGGAGAGTGAGAGACTTGACTCTGTCGTCGAAAGCTGTTAGATCAAGTGCTCATGTAGATGTGTCATCACCTGATTCGGGTTTCGATCACCTCAGTATGAATCCAGCAAATGGAAGAGCTGTGTGAACAGACCAACTGTAAGACTGTATTAGCCCTTATGCTAGCACAGGAGTAGGAGTGGGATTGCATGCTGAGTTGGAGGAAGAGCCTGGGACTATCACTTCTGTTTGTAGTTTCATGGCCAAATGAAGGGCCTGTTCCTTCCCTCTGCGTTCCCACCTCATCACTGTGGCTCTTGGCTGATCCCACACAGATTTAGCATGGTGCTCTGTACACCCTCCCACTCTCCCTTCCCCATACTATAAAGGAAGTAGTTTCCTGCCCAGGATGCATATATTAAGAAATCCTAGTTTGGCTTAAGCAACAAGAGAAAGGTGACTTGGTTGCACACCGTGTGCACAGAGGTACCTCCGCAGGTAGGAGGTTCTCACTGTCATAAACCTTTAAAGGAAGGTACATCAAGTGCCAAGGGAAATGGAAGCTAGGCAAAAAAGCAAAAATTTAAGTGTGCATTTAAGTGAGGGTGATTAGTCGCTGTGCAAACAGCCAAGAAAGAGATGGATCTTTTATTAACTTCATATGAGGGTCAGAACCCTTGCTGCATGATGTGCCGTAGTCAAATGCAAACTGCAAGTAGGAGTTTGAAAGAAATGGGCAAAATGTGATGATGCATCTAGGTAGGTGAAGCATTTTTTCAAACTTTTAATCCCTCTTTTTGGGAGCATACAATGTATATTTGGATTTAATGTATGAAAGGAATATATTGGACAAAAAAATTCCTTGAGAAAGGAAATTAAGGGCTATAATGAGATTGTGTAGTTGGTCTGTACAGCAGTTTTGCTGTCTGGCGGTTCCGCTGCCTTTGTGGGGAATTTTCTTATGTAGACACAACAGACAGAAGCTTGACAGAGAAATTGAAATGAAAACAGGGAAGATGCCATGCTATTAATTTTATACCATTTTTTTCTTGAGTATACTTCAGAGCTTGAGCATCATTGCAAATGTGTTTTGGTATCTATGGATCTTCACACAGGTTTTTCTAAATTGATATGTGTGTATGTGTGTGCACACATGCTTGCGATTTCTTTCTCCATTTTTGAAAGGTCCCTTTCATACGGAAGCTGTCTTTGACTGCAAAAATAATCTCTAGAATGTTCACTTTGGCTGTATAGTTTAAAGGGAAACTGATGTTTTAATCTAAATGTTGAAATTATTACTAATTTGCATTAGGAAAAAGCCAGACATAATTGCATTTCACACAGCTTATGTCTATGTTCTGCTACACCAAAGTGAAAAGGAAAAGTTCTAGCTATAAGGGAATCCTTTTGCTGTGGAACAAGGACACGTTTAGATATAACCATGGTATTTCACTTTTGTGAGATATTTCTGAAGGTAAATTTCTGAGCTGAGAAAGGAAATCAGCCTTGTAATTTAGAGTAATGACCAATAATTTTGTCATTTCAATTTAATCCGCACGTGGTAATTAGAGTTTTCAGGAGTCATTAGCAGCTGGGGTGTCACTCTGTGTTTATTGGAGAGCTGTCAGCTGGTGTTTTTCACTGTTTGTTTTTTAATATTAATGGTTTGGAAAGAAGTTGGTGCTCTAGAAAGAATTGAGAAACCGGCCTGGCTTTGTGGATTTTTATCACCCTGCCAAGACCCAGCGCAACTTCCTCTCCCTGTTACCGCAGCAGAATACGGAAACCTGACTGCTGAAGGCCACTTCTGCAATTTCAGTGGGGCAGGAGAGCAGGGTGGGTGGGGGGTCTTGTTGTTCTGCTGCTCACTACTGCTTTGGCGTCCAAAGAAGAAAGCGAAATGCTTTTGGAAGTGTCTCTTCGGTTGTTTCTTGCACTGATGGGTTTCCTTCTCTTCCCTCTCTCTGCTGTTGTGCAGTGCTGCAGTTGAAGCTCCAGCAGCGACGCACACGGGAGGAGCTGGTGAGCCAAGGGATCATGCCGCGTAAGTGTCTTTAAATTCTTTATCTTGGTGTTTTTATGCTTATTTTTGAGTGGAGAGTGGTTTCACATGTGACCTGAAAGATGAGACTCTCTGTTTCTGCATGAAAACCATCATATATGAGAGCCCCACCCAACGTGGTCCTTCTGAAGTGTTGGTAGTCTAGGTACAGGGCTGCCTCTGATACTGAGGAAAAGATTAATGACTCCAGGTGTAACTGTATTCCAAAACAATGTTTGTATTTGATCGTAGTGCACAAGAGTCTTCTGGAGAGCATACTGTTAGAAGTACCTTATACACTTGACCCATGCTGGTAATCGCTCTCTTAGCAGGCTTCCTGCCTCTGCAGTTTCTGTTCTTGTTTGTCAGCTCTCCAGAGTTCTGAGGCGGCTGTAACTTTGTATGTACGTATTCCATCAACTGACTAAAAACAGGCAAGGTGTTAACCAAGAAGAGGTCCAGTTTTATTTTTGTAGCTAGAAAACATCTAAAAAAGGCCTGTGGGCATCAGCCATTCTTCCTGCAGGGAAGGGCACCATCTGTGGAGCTAGAGAGCTTTTACTTTTCTGAGTGGGCACATAGGATATACTTTAATGCCAAGCTTTAATAAATACACTATAAAGTTTGCGCTGAAGAAAGGTTTTTTTTTTGGTTTGTTCCCCTCCTTTCCCCCCAAAATGCAAAAAGATACCCGACAGACCGTTTTGTTATGCTTTCATATCTCTGAACGACTTGAATCAAGACCAAAGAGCAAGTGTTTTATTTTTCAGGTTCTCTCACTTTCACTTAAAAGCTTTAATAAAAGGCCATACGGATCAGGTATATATTTTTTCCTATTGACAACTTTCTCCCTCCTCCATTTCACAAGCCTTTCTTGAAGACTGCAGTAACGAGGAGTTTCTCCTTCTTTCTGTTTTTGGGGTGCACACTCTAATATGACACAGTGATGTGTCTTAGACTTTGCTGAAAGTGTATAGTTAGGCTGTCAGCTTTCTTTCTGAATGAAGAGAACCTGTCAGCAGTACTCTGTCAGCTGAAGTGGCTCCCTGGAAGACAGTGACATGGTCGAGGTGTTTCTGGGACCCCTACTTAAAATTCTCTTAGCAAATAAAAAAAAGGGAAGATTGTCCTGCCTGGATATTGTACATCCTGCCTGTCTTATTTTTACTTGGGGAACTTGTATACATGCTTTTACAGAATACTTGATTTTGAATGAAACACTAGTGTGCCTGTGACTGTACCCTTTTACTGGGGTTTACCAGAAGAAAATGTTCCTTACTTTTTTTTGGTCTCCTACTTTAGACGGATATGTATGCAAATGTGGTACTAAATTATGTTCTGCTACTGGCTTTCTTCAAAGTGTGGCTGGCCAAACTTGTGATTACTGAGAGGGGTCTGTTTTATGGACCTTGCAGGTAATTCAAGTAAGGCACCCAAAGCAATTAGTCTTACATTTGCTTAAAAGACAGCCTGAATAACTAGTCTTTGCAGACTTGTGCCCTTCACGGCTTTGTTTATGTTTCTCACACGTGAGCATTGTGTTGAACCAGAGGAATGGTCAAGTGTGAAGTGTCATTGTGAAGATACTGGCCACACATGAAAATGTCCTTTCTTCAGTGGAGGAAAACAACTTTAGCAGATCTATTCTAAACATGATTTGAAATTATTTTGCCCCTGAGTTGCGGTATTGTTTGCCCATACCTGCCAACTGGAAATAACCACATATAGGAAAATGTTTAAAACATTATTTGCCTGGGCCAATTTTAGGAGATATTGGTGAGATAAACTGTGATTCTTAAAACGAAAGAACCGTTTTTAACCTGAGAAGTACAGAGGACGACTAGGGGCCATGATCCTCCTGAAGGTGTCTCAGGGCTGTGACACCTTGGCTTCTGCTTTCAGTAGTTCAGAATATTTTACTAGCTACTGGGAATATGCAGGTGTCCTGTATTTCTTCAAGTCTGCCCTGTACCCTCTCTGTGTAAAAACATTTAGATATGTAATATTGTTCTGTTATCTACTAGTAAGCAAGGCTATTTTGGACCTCATGTTTCCCTCTTCAGTTTATTATTCAGGAACTAAGCCCCACAAAGCCCTTTATGACGATTTAACAGAAAAAAGAAAGTTGTGAATCCAGAGGATGGTTTGGTGCTGAATTAAATAAGATGGGGCTCTTTTTCCATGTGTAATGCTGGTTGGCTTAGCCTTTGTTTTCCTTCTGGAGTGCCTTAACACTCTTGAAAGAACTGAGGTAGTCGCAATTGTATCTGTAATTAGTATTTTAGCTTATGTCAGGAAGGTGCTTTTGAAGTGAAGCTCCTGATTGCAACTGCCTACTGTACCTTGCTTTGCATCGCGAAATGAAGTTTGGAAGTTGAATTAAATTGGGATGAAAGTAAACTAGAAAATATTCTGCCCACAGCTAATAGGTGTTCAGTCCCTGGGACCAGACAACAACTTGTCTGGCACCACACCTCCTGTTTTACCTTCATGGATGGAGCATGGATGTCAGTTCCTCAGCATCAGTTGTTTTTCTGTGCAGATTTGGTCTCACTCTGCTATCCTACGTGCTCATTGAGATTAGTCTTACAGATCAATTTCATTTTCAATTTCAGGTCAGTCTTGCTGCCAACCTTTTGTGCAAAAATCCATGAACCAAGCGTGGGAAGAACAAAAAGTTTTGTTTGACATTAAAGGCAATTTAGTGTGCAAACTCACTTTGTTCCCTTTGGTTCTTCTGATAGCAATATAAGTCTTATGCAATGTTTAGATTCAGCTTGGTGCCGTAAATGAGAAACTGTATTTCAGCCTTACATCAACACAAGGTTTTTGGACAGTGTAAGCCTGAGGAGTAGGAGAAGATAAGTTTCTGTCACATTAAAGGGAGAGTGAGGGTAACACCATTCTTGCTTTGCTTGTTCAGAACAGAGCTTGGAACTGCTTACTTTGTTTCCATGTGGAATTTGTATATATAGTAGAGAGGAAGGGTAAATGTTTCAACATTTTTTTACCAAGTACACTTAATCTCTGGTGAATAACCTTTCCAACCCACCAGCCACCTACAGGAGAACTGTACTTCACCAGAAGATTATTATAAAGCATTTATAAGCAGTGACAGAGGATTCAAAATAATTGGGGTTTATGCCTCATTAATTCTTCTTGCTTTTCTGTTAATGCTTTGTGTAACCTTTCATGAGTAACAGGATTCATTAGCTGAAGATTAAAATTCTCAATTGCCCATAGAAAAGATGTGGGAAGCAAGTCTTCATCTGCATCTGACATACCTGTGATTTGAGCTAGGAGGACTGTATCTAGAGGCAAGGAGAGCTGAGTTTTCATATTTATTCAGGTTTTGGCCTATTTTCTGAAAATGCAAATAGAAAAGCTGTTTTGCTATTTGCTTTTCTTGTAGCTATGCAGAGGTGATTTTCATCTCACACTCATAAAATGCAAGCTAAACAAAAACTGCTGCCTGTGCTCAACTCTTTGAACTCTGTCATGCTGTAGAAGAACAGTCAGATGCTGTTAGTTTTTACAGTGTCAAATTTAAAGGTTATGGCTACTGTAAGTTTTTGGGGGGGCAGTACTAGACACCCAATTTTCCACCCTGGGAAGAATGTTTAAAACCGGTAGCTTATGTGCATCTCAGTAGAAAGATACATGGAAAGTATCTTCAACTAAAACAATAGAAACTTTTAGGGGAAAATAATTTGGTAATATCTTGCACTTTTTCTCTTTCGTAAGATTTAAAGCTTTGCATGTCCATTGTTTTGTCCACTGAGGTTGTGATCATCAGCCTCTGGCTGCAAACACAAATCATGCTGGGTTGTCATGCGAGACAGTCCTGCAGGAAAGCTGTAGTTGCAACCATCAGTTTAAGCAGGCAAAACAGAAGATGATAATATGTGCCTTGTGTTGCCCAGCAGAACTGCTTTGTGAATATTTGAAAGATGGCACAGGCAGCCTTTGAAAAGGGCATCACCTAGACTGAAAACTAGAAGGAGGGTGGCAGCAGTAGAGGCAAAGGACTTCCAGGAACTACTTTTTCCCTTCAGTGTATCTGATGTTTGCCAGTTTTTGTGCCCATATCCAACTACTCTGACTGCATGGTTGTGTTCCAGGATGTGATATATGCAGGAGGCATGAACGTACACAGAATCCATAAATGATGGAACCTGTGCTGTTTTTCTAATGTGGCCTTTTTTACAGGCACTGAGGTGTTTCCATGCTACAGGTCTGTCTTATTGACACTTTGATGCAGAGTTTTCTGCTTGGACATACAGCCTGTTAGTTTTTTGAGTGTATTTTGGAATGCAAGAATTGTGAATCTTGTGCTGCTGGGTTTCAGACTCTCCTGAGGAGAATGTATGTTATCTCCAGTCTACATGAGAGGAAAGTATCATAGTTCAATTGCAACTAGTCACAAAATTAGGGATGCTTGTAATATAGCAGGCAGTCTAATTAGAATCTCATTAGGCCTCTCATATCACTAGCTGTGTATTTTTTTGTACCCGTTAATGGAGAAAATTTAGTATTTGTTATAAAATACAGTATTTCGGTTTTGGGGTTTTTTTTTGGGGCGTGGGGTGGTGGTGGTAGACAGGGCTATGGGGCATTGCTTAGAATTAATTCTAAAGGAATTGCCATTTACTGGGGACGTTTGGTGGTTTAAGGGTACAGAACACAGGTTATGCTTTGGCATCTCATTTTTGATTACCCTTTTGGGAAAGCTTATAACTGGTCTTCAACGTCCAGCACAGCTACTGTCACAAGAGAACAAGGATCTTTAAAGTATTGATTTCAGGAAGTGGAATGCTTGCCACCTCTGAGTTTCTAAAGTTAAACCATGATTATAGAGTTTAATACCTCAAACATAAAATTTGACCATATATCCACACTGTTGTTAGTGTAGGGTAGCTGAAAATTATATTGCTGCTTTAGCCTTTACCTGATAGTCTAACCACTCCTCAACTTTGAAAAAGTAAAAAGTAATTTTGTTGATGAAAATTATGCACTTCCAACTTCATTGTATAGTTCTATATTTAATATTAATATTTAATATTAATTTTATTCATGTTCATATGTTTGTTAATCTGCTAGTTTTAAGCCTGAAAGTTGTTAACATAGTATATGAGATGGTAGTTGAAGGAGACCTGTCGTCTTAGGATACAGTCAGCTTCTGATTCCTGATACAAACAGTAGCTACAGTAGAACTAATTGTTATCAGAATCAAAAGAGAAAAAAAAAACAACAAACCCTAGCTTTTTTTAGTTGTTTAAAATGTAGCTTTTTAAAATTGTGAAATAAGAGCATCTTTTGATGTATGTCAAAGAAAGGGGAGGCCCTAAGCTGTTGGAACATTATGGAACACATCTCTAAATGTGCATTGTTTTTTATGGCAGGAACCATTCTGCAGTCATACCAATGACTTCAGGTGTTGAGACTTAATGTCTCAACAATATTTGAAGGCTAGGATAGAGGATGAACTGCGATGCTTGTGTGGGGTTTCACTGATTCAGAAGTGTTGCAGTGTGGCCATGCAGTTGACATTTCAAGTCTCTTGTGTGTTATATTTAAACTTTAAATAAACCAGCTGCTTTAACACCCCCAAAGAGCTCTTCCTGCTTCACATATCTCTCTGCACTACATGTTCCCATCATTCTCTTGCTGCTTTATATGTCAGGTCTTTCTAGTGACGTTCCCTACAGTTCTTGGCATATATTTTTAGTAACAAAACAAAAATACAGATTTTTACTTCCCTGCCATCTAGTGTCTGCTGTTCTGCTCATTGATGACTGCTTCACTTTCATACCTTTATTCAACAAACCAAGTTGAAACCATACTTTCTTTTAGGATGAGTTAAAAAAAAGAGCTGTAAATAGAATAATGTATTTAATAAAATGTCCAAACCTGTAAAGTCTTTTAAGTTCTAAAACAAATAACTACGTTTTTTAATATTCCGTTTGACATCTGAAACCTTGCTGTTTCTTGGTTCATTGTGTACAGAATAGCACCTCAGACACAGAGGCTGCAGCGAGACTTTTGATACACTCACTGTCATTCTCTGAGATTAAGGCTGGAACACTAAGCAGGTATTGTAAAACAAACAAAAGCTGTAGAGGACGCTTGCAGCTCTTTTCCTCTTTGTGGCATGTAGCACAGAAATCTGTAACTGCTTTTATTTTAATTTGATCATCTACCTGTTACTTGTATCCCAGAAATTGTTTGCTAGTTCTTTTACTTGGATCTCTTCTCTTGAAGCCCAATTGCAGAGCCTTGAGGCTTTGTGTGGAGAATGACTCCATACATTTGAGCTGAGTGCCTCATTGTCAGGGGCCTAATAACTGCACCTGGTTTGTTTATATTTTTAGATAACTGTCTGTATTTGTTTTCCATGTGTTTATATCATCTGTGATTAATAAGACATGGCTGGAATAGGAAAGTTCATTGTGTTAGTAATGGAAATATAGTGAGCCCTTTCTGAAGTTGTAGAAAGAGAGGCAGTGCTCAGGGCTTTGATAAGGCTTCGTTTAGTCCTTGATCCCTGCAGTGATAAAAGATTTAAGTCTCCTGGTTGTGAGAGAAGCATAATAATTCAGGGGAGTAAAGCCTGGGACACAATACAGCTCTTTTTCCTTCATGTTCCCACAGTTGTATTGGGTTCATTCTTAATCGTCATCTGGGAATGGTCTCCTCTTTTTCTTCTCATGGTCCCACTCCTTCCACAGTCTGGGCACTCCACAGAGTTGTCAGAGGAGTTTTCAGAGGAGCAGTTATCTGTGCCAGAAGCAGGCATACAGTCTAGCCGCGGAATGCATGCATCGAAGGGTTTCCCTTCATCAGCTGGGAGGTAGTGTAATCCTAATTGCAGTTAAGATTTCTTTTATATTTTGCATTTTTCAGTTCAGGATTTAGGTAATGTCTTTTGAATGCCAAGAGTTAATGGGGGTGGATGGAGTGGGTTATACATTATCTGTGTTTGCTGTGACTGCTCTTTGACATGAAGCTGTAGCCATAGTCACCCATAGATCTGATAAGTCACCATGGGTGACAGTTTTCATTTTGCTCCTAAGGAGGGTGAATCTTCTGAAAAATTACACACATCTGTTAAGAGTTTAAATTAACTCAGTGTTGGGCTTTGAAAAATCTTAGGCCTTTCAGTTGATAATTGTGCATGTTTGCTGTGACAGAGTCCCACTCCAGGCTTTTCACATGGTTAAAACTAATGAAAATCTTACACTTCAGCTCTATCATGAAGGAGATACTGCTGTAATAGAGGTGCTGACAGGTTTGCTGAGTTGTAAACACGGGCTCTGGAGAGGTGCTTGTTCAGGGGTTGGAAGCAGCTCACCTGGTGCCCAGCTCCATGCCGAGCTGATCTGAGGCAGGATACCACCATCCACCAGTATGGATGCTCATGCGGCCAGGACAAGCCCAGTTCAGGGCAATGGAAAGTAGCTTTCATGGGGAGCAACAGCCCTGAGCCAGTACACTGTGCAAGCTCAGTGGTGGCTCGGTGAGGTGGGATGTCATGGCTTCTTCAGCTCGGGCTTCTGTCACAGCCAGTGTAGCTGACGTAGCCTTTATTTGCCTGCTGTTTTCCCTGCCATATCTACTGATTGGGATAGCTCTGGAACAGGGCAGCTCTGGGAAGCCCTAGCCCGGCAACTGTAATACCTGGCTTTGGCAGTGCTGGCAACTGTAACAGTGCGGGGAAGAACCTTTCTCCAGTGTTTCTTCAGTTTGGGAGCAGAAACACTTGCAGTTTTTAATAACAATGGCATTGTGCTTGAAAGTTATCACTGAAGGGCACAGCTGCATTTGTTTGGGTGCCAGAGGTGTGTTTCTCACCTTCATAAAAATATTTGGAAATGTTTTTTAGGTCAGTCTTAATTTTGAATTTTCTGATTTTGTGTATTTTTGGGTTTGAATAATCATAGTTTACCAGTTGTGTCTTTTTTTCTTATCTTTAACTTGATCCTCAGATCTTAAGCTTAGTTCAAGGGCTCTTACCAATGCTAGGGTACGAAATCAGGAAGAATTCTCAGGTATGATCAGGTTTGTGTATCAGATGTGAAACTCCCTGGAGCTGCCTAAGGAGAAGAGCGTGCTGATGGACATCTCTTTTCTAGTACCTGTGTATTCCCAACCCCCTTTTCATATTTCTAAGCATACTGCCCTTTCATGCTGTCCCACAGTATCCTGCTGATACCCAGCTCCTTCTGTGCATGTAACCCAGTTTGTTCATGCATTTTTCTTCTGTGCTGTGAGAAATGATTTTTTGGAAGTGGGGTGTAGATGAAAGGAGAAAGAAAGGGCCAACTGTCTTGATCTGTGGTTCAAGTTTTGAGCTGCTTACACCAAATGCTATGGGATGGGAGCCCCACCCTGAACTGACAGAGGAAGTCATCAGACCTATTTGCAGCACTTTATCTCATCTTTTTATGAAAGCATAGTAAACAAGACAGAGAAACTAGAAGTTGGTTGAGAGCAGAGGTGGATAGCTGCAGTAGAAAGCTGTCTGCCTTCCTGAATTAACTCAGCATGTCTGAGGTTGGGTTTGGGCATGACACAAGTGTCTCTTTTTCAAAGGAAAATTTACTTTTCCTTCAGGAACTACTCTGGCTGAGCAGCAGAACACCTGATTTAGTGGCCTTTCTACAAACATTGCAAATATCACCTCGTTGTCTATGATGAACTAAATACTACTGCGAAGGAAAGCTCGTGTGCTGTTTCTCCCATCAGCCTACACGTCTCCTGGTCTCCAGTAGTGATCCTCCCAATTGCAGAGGGTTTTGCAGCCTCTCTTCCCCCCTGCCTCAGACACTTGAGCTATGAGGGCCTGTGAAGACCCTTTTGCCCTCCTTTCTTCCTTCCTTTTATTTGGTTCCGTGCAACCTTAGTGTCTTCTGCTGTCTGCATAAGCGAATGCAGGGTTTACAGATATTTTGACCTCTTTCTCTACAGTCTCAGCAGTTGGGTCAGTCCCCTTCCCCTGTTATGTTTCGTTCTTAGAGTGACTGAATTTGGTTCTGATTCCACTTACTTCTCACACTAGGTAACAGGAACTTGGAGATCTGAATATGACTATCTTTGAAAGCTTTGCAGGGCTAAAATTTGCTTTTGTGCACTGCAGGATAAACCCAGAGTAGAAATGTTTGAACTGTTACGCTTTTTGTCTCTCCTGTTGATTCCTGGGCCTTCCTTCAGTCTGTTTATAGCAGCACCGGTTTGATGCTTTGCAGCAGTATCTCCGTTCACTCATGCATTGCTGTCTTCAAAATGTGGCTTGGACTGAGGGGACACTGAACTCGTGCACTGGAGTTTTGGATCCTGATCCATAGGAATTAATTCATTGCTTTCAAGCGAAGGTTAGCAGCTCCCATCTCTGGGCTGTGTATGGCAAGGTGTGCATCGTTGTAGATGGTCCTGTGCACTGCTGCTTAGCTTTGGGGGGTCAGATGGAAGGACAGAAGTTTCAGTCTATAGTTGTGAACATTTTTGAAGCAGGGTGGAGGCATAGAACAGTTGCATCATTGATCTCCAAGGAGATTTCTCATGGTAGCTAAGGGTGTGACCGCTGAGATACTAATGCTTCAGGAATTCGTGTGATGAAGCATCTAAATGCTCCACAGAAGGTAGTCAAGAGACAAAAATGTGGTGGAAATTTCATGAGATGCTTACTAGCCAGCCCAACTGTGGCCAGCTGCCAGTCATCTAAAAACGAGGGGTAAAGCTCACCCTCCCAACAGTCGATGTTGCAAGTTGATTGTCCAAGTGGGACAGGAGTATGTACAACTCAGTGAAAGGCACCTGCTGAATGGTGCTGTCACAAACCCTGTTGGTGATGCTATTGTCCCTTCTGTCACCAGCGTTTTTAGTGCTGGTTGGCCACTTGTAACATCGGGCAGTTTTCCTAGGGAGGATGGGGCAATCTGAAGACATGGGGGCAGCAGCATGGGGACTCCTACTGCAGTGCTGACCTTAAAGTCCATCTCTCGTTTCTGACTTTGTCTGGCAGAGCAGTTTTTGCTCAGTTTTGCTGACACTGTTATTTGTGGAGCCATGCTGCAAGCCAGCATACCAATCCAGGCTAAAGTAACTCTTTCAGAACAGCTGTGGTTTGAATCCACAATCAGCTCTGTCAGCAGAATGGAGGGCTAACATGTTTTGACCCTGGCCTAGGTACGGGAGTAAGGGCAGAAAGTGAAACTGCAGTTTATTGACGAAGAGAATACCACGCTCAGGTAGTAACAAAATCAGGAAGGTGGACAAAAAGTGTACCTAACTGAAATCAGGCATTGCACAAGTTACCTATGCCTTCTCAAGTATCTCAGTGGAAGAGAAAAATAAATGACAGGTTTTTTTCAACAATGGAAAACAAAAGCTCTCACCAGCGAATAGTACTGTTGTTGTTTGGCATGTTTGTGTTTTTCTCTGGCAGCTCTGTTCCTATCAGGGGCTCAGACAAAGTTTTGTTGGCAAAGCTGGCCGTGCGGTTAGCTAGATCAAGGATTCAAACTGAGTTAACTGATACCTTTTTGGGGGGGGGACAAATTGCCATGGCGAGGTGCTGGAGTTTCTTGATGGTGACAGTTCCCTAGCAGTCTGATACAAGTACAGTTGTAGCATCAGTGACAAGACAGAAACACGTGGGACATGGTAGAGGTGGGGAAAAAGATGTCATTAGTTAAGCTGGACCTAGCACCAGACTAAATACCTGTTGCAATGACTCCCCAGGAAGTCAGAGTGTTAAATGTCTTTTTGCACTTCTGGGTTTAGTAAGGGGCTTGACACAGCCTGGCATGTGTGTGAGCAAGCTGGGGCAACTTGAATCTGCGTATGCAACCGGTAAGCGTACAGGACTGGAATAAAGATCGGTGCCCAATGGGGAGGATGTGTTGAGCAGGGCTTTTGGGTGGGGTGGGGAGGAAGGAGGTCACTGGCTGATACTATTCAGTGTTTTGATGCAAACAAGGGAGCAGTGTGCATATTTATTAAGCTTACAGGTTGGGAGGAGGATGGGCTTGGGGCTCACAGTATTTAGGGAAGCTGAGAGGTACAGGACAAGTCAAAGACAAATGCATAATTTCTGCATTTTGGTGTGTCTAGTCTGTGGCCTGAATTGAGGGTGGAGAATGGCTGACTAGATAGGAAGTTGCAGGAGAGGACTAGAGACCCTTGTGGTTTGTGAGCCAAGCACAAGTGAACCTGTCATGCGTTTTATGTACATAAAAAAAGCGCAAACTCTCTGGGATGTATAACTGAGAAGTGTTATTTAATAATCATTTAGCTCTACAAAAGCTGGTAAGGCCTAGGCTAGATTACATACCCAATTTTGGACATTGTACTTCAAGAAAAATACAGATCAAATGGAAGGAGTCCAAAAGAGAGTAAAGAAGCAAAGGTCTGGGAAATGTAATCTATTAGGCAATGTTGAAACAACTGGTTTTGTCCATTGCATGTAACAGCAGACCGTAGGAAAACCAGAGTTTCCAAGTATATAAGGATAGATGCAAAGAGGAAGAGAATAAATTGTTCTCTGTAATGATTGCAGGGAATAATAAATTGTAGGAAGGGAAATACAAGTTAGACATTCAGAAAGGTTTTTAAGTAGTAAGGACATCTATGCCCCGGAATAACTTCTCTGTAATAGTATTGCATTTCTTTCGTAAGAGGTCTTCAAGAACAGGTTAGGTAAAGTACTGTAAGCAGTAGTGTAGTATGTTTTAACCAGCATGAGTAGTCAGTCAGAAAGCATTAATTGATCTGGGTTTGTTCATCCCCATTTGCTCTGGTTCAATCTGCTACTTTGGGTACTGAGGGCTGTGGACGTGAATCCTGTCCCAGTAACAGAGGTGCTGCCCAGTGCCTACCTGGGTATCAGGGCTTCTGCTCCACCAGCTAAGCCGCTCGTTTGTGGGCACTGCCACTCTGAGCCAGAATAGCTGTTATGGCTGACAACAGTAGAGCTTTGCCATTGTGGGTTATTTTGAGAGGAACAGATAAAGCAGCACCCAGGTGAGCAAGCCAAAAAGGTATGGGGGGCAGGAAGAGTCTTTTTAGGGATCAGTACCAACTGGCCAGGAAGGGCAGTGGTAGGAGCTGGAAAAGGGAAATATCTGCATGTGGGTCTCCTGTAGAGCTTAACGAGAGCCTTATCCTGCCTCAGAGTTCTTCAATTTTGGTTTTGGGTTGGTGTTTTTCTGTTTTCTATAGTAAAATTAACAGAGTTGCTCCACAGCTCCGGGCTGCAGAGTCATTTCTAGGCAGAAAAATGTGCAGGACCTTGTTAACTTCGAATGGAGTATGATTTTACAATAGACCCTCTTCTGACATGTTAGCCCTGTCCTAGATTGCTGAGGGAAGCAGTGAAAGGTTTGTGCCCTCTTGACATTTTCAGAGGTCGAATGTGAAGTCCTCTGTCATGTTGCCAGCCCAGAGTGCTATGCAGTGCTTGTTTCCAGGGGACTACTCATGAGAAATTGGTCTTTACAGGATACTTCCTGTAGCAGTTTTGCATTACTTACCATTTAATGTGAGTGTGTTCTGGGGGAGGGTTTTTTTATTATTTGCTCGTGATTTCTTCTTGCTTTGTTCTTCTGTATGCAAGGATTTTCCTGGACTACCTGAGACACGAGCTGAACTCCTGCAGTTGACTTCCCTGACCATTTGCTGTGGTCCAGGAAATGTCACCTAAAATTCATGTGCTGCCTCTTACTGATGGTAGATTTAGGCAGGAAGGGGGGAATAGAGAATTACTGCCATGCCTACATGTTCCAGGGTAGAGAGCTTTTGAAGACTCAAGATGAGGCCTGCTTCCCCTGTCTCCAGGGTAGATTTTTATACTTATTTATATACTGCACGGTATCTTTGCCCAAGTGTACCTTAACTGTTATTTCAGAAACTTTTCTGTAGTATGAACACAATGAAAGAAATGCACATGTAGAAGTTCAGCACATGCACATTCACCAGCAGTTTGAGCGGCTTGAAAAGAGCCCCTCAATATTCTTAATATTATTTGTTGCTTGCTCTGCATCAAAGTGTGATGGTCAGACCAGGGGAGTTATCTCAGCCAGTGAAGCTTTTTGTATTATTCTTGCAGTTATTGCAAAACTGTATCTTTGTCTTTACTTTGGTTTGTCCCAAAATGCAATCAGTGCACCCCCATTTCACAGCTTGCATAACTTTATCTGGTGATTTCTCTCCATAACCAGATTGTACAAAAATATCTTTAATCTGAACAGGAACTATTTGCTCCATCTTTGTAGGGGTCTGTATATTCACTTATTGTTTATTTATTCTACAAATGACTCTTCATTCAATTCTGTAGTCTGAATCTCATGTATGATGCCCTGGTGGATTCAGAATTCCTGGCATGTGAACTAAGTCCTACATTTTACCCTATTGATGTGAGAGACTTTGTCTATACTTTGTAGAGTGTGTGTCTGTCTTAACCCTTTGTCTTTGGCTGCTCCATTTTATTTTGTAGTTTCCTACACTGCATTTTCACAAGGCCTTTTATTTTGTAGTACTTTCTTGAAATTTGATTATGAGGTTACATTTGAGAAATATTTAATCATTGGTCTCAAGTGACAAATAATACAAGTAGACTACATTTCATAGGAGCTAGATGCAATACTTTGGAGTTACTAGTGTACAGGTTTGGATTTCTGTTTTCAAAAAAGAAAACATCTTTAAAACTGAAGTTTTCTAACTTTGCCATTTAGCGTGATTGCAATGTAGAAACTTTTCCAGGCAGTTTAAATAGAAGTTTTTCAGAAATATGAAATTACTGTGTTCCCTTTGTCTAGTTTTAAATCACAATGACATTGTTTTAAAAACAAGCTACTTGTAGATCAGGAAAACTGTGAGGAGCTAGTGACATTTTGTGTTGACACCCTCTTTCTCCAGTGTTGCTGTGGGACGTGAGCCCTGTGTGCTTCAGCAGAGTGAGAGATTCCTCCAGGGTTAGTATGGTCCTGGACAGCAGAGGATCAGTTTCTTAAAACATGATCCATTTTGGCTCTGGTTTTATACTGGGCCTGAGGGGGTGAGGAGGTCTGTTTTATGGAGAACTGCTGTTAATTCCTCAAGTCTTGGTTTTCTGGCAACAGACAGATGTACTTTCCTGTCCAAGTGTTCCTGTTCTCACGATAGTTTCCCTTACACGGAGCAATATATATGCCCTGTGGACCTGCAGAGTTTGCAAGCAGGCCTTGCATGTACACACGTGCAGGTCAAGGAAAGACTTGGAGCTTCCTTGGACATTAAAAGGTAGTAAAGGGGATTTACAGTTTGTTAGAATCCTCCCCCATCCTTCCAACCATTTAATGTATCTCTTCAATGTTTCAGTGCCATTCCTTCACTTAAAGATCCTGGATATCTTACTCCATGTTGAAGCTCGTAAAAGGCATTTGTTGGGGGGCTGGTTTTGACTCACTTTCTTGGACCCAACTTTGTGAACAGTGGTTTGTTTTACTAGAAGTATACCTGTGTCAGCCCTTTCAGCGGCCCACAAAAAGTCCAGGTCAGTTCCTGTAGCTCCTTTGCTGTCAAATGGAGCATGTCAATTCACATTGCTTTATGCCAGCTGGAGATTTGGTCCAGTATGTTGAACGATGCAGGTGGCAGTTGCTGTGGTGTATTTGTTAACTTAGTTGGCCTCAAGAGATACTCAGTGAGAGAAACTTCCATTATTCTAATTCATTGCCTGAATGTTTTCCTCTCAACAGCTCTGAAAAGTCCAGCTGCATTTCATGAACAAAGAAGGAGTTTGGAGCGGGCCAGGGTAAGATGGAATATTGTCTTTAAAAGCAGGTCTGGAAATGAAACGAGACTTGTCATAGTATTTAGATTTTGCCTACCAAGGGGCCTTATGGGGTCTTTAGCTTAATACCATATCTTTAAACAAATAAAAAGAGTATGCCCAAAGAACAAGTCAGCCCTGAATGGAAGAACTATATGAAATATATTTGCTGTGAACAAGAAACCTGTGCATTTACTGTAAACAGTAATTAAAATGTAAAAGTAAAATTCCACCCAGACACAAGCTAGTGGTGCTGCATAAAAGGGGGAAAGAGAGCTTTAGCTCACGAGGAAGTCCTGTCCAATTTCTGATCTGCGGGGCAGCAGTGCACAGTTAGGCTGAGGTGATTACAGCAGAAGGTCATCTTTAGAATAAGCTCATTCTCTAGGTGCTCTGGGCCAGCAGATATGCCCCTTCTCTGAGCTGTCTTTATTTAGGTCTCAGTAACAACTAATGATGGTTGTTTCTTTTGTTTGTGCTGCCCAAGATAACCTCACTCCTGTGTCTGATTAACTGAGATTGTATTTTTGCTGCAGACAGAGGACTATCTGAAACGGAAAATCCGGTCCCGTCCAGAGAGATCAGAGCTGGTTAGGATGCACATTCTGGAAGGTATGATGGCATGTGCTAAACAGGACAACCTTGACCTTAAACTTTATCATAATTACTTATTTAACAGCTTTCTATTTTGCCTCTGACCCCCAGGTCTTTATTGCAGTTGGGAGTAGGCAGAAGATCATGCCTGTTTCTTGGGAGGGTTTCAGCTCTGCTTGCATAGGGTTTCTCAGAAAAATCTGTTAGGTGAACTCAAATTCTGCGGTTTAATGTAGCAGAGCAACAATGAAATAGAGTAACTGTGGAAGCCAGTAACTTCCCTCTTCTACTGAGGGAAGACTCTGTAAAATATCCAAGAGGGAGGAAGACAGATTTGTACCTAGTTAGCGAGTACCTCAGTGTCAGAGGAGAGTACTGTGCTGCTGCTGAGCACCACATCTTTGGGCACATGTGAAAGGGAAAAGACGAACAAGAGTTGGGTGACAATGAGAACAATGAAGTTGTCTTATTCTAGAGTCACAGTGGCTGCCATAGTTATCTTTACAACATAAATGTATGTATTATCTATATCTTTATAGTGCTTAAATATCTATTGTTATCTGCAACTATTTTTCTGTACAGTTATCTACTGTTTATAATGATTAATTATCTATTGTTATCTGCAACTATTTTTCTGTACAGTTATCTACTGTTATCCACAGTTACCTTTCTGAATAGAAGTAAAGTACTGCTGAAGGGCCTAGGTTGTCCATTGCTGGATTGATGCCATTTTATTTACTTTTCCCGGAACAGAGACCTCAGCTGAACCCTCCTTGCAGGCTAAGCAGCTGAAGCTAAAGCGAGCCAGACTGGCAGATGACCTCAATGAGAAGATAGCGCAGAGACCAGGTCCCATGGAGCTGGTGGAGAAGAACATCTTGCCTGTGGAATCAAGCCTGAAGGAAGCCATTATCGGTAAGGCCAGAGGAGGATCTGTGTTGAGGGCATTTCCCAGAGGTCGCTGTGATTTCCTGTCAGTTCACCTGCCTGCCTAACAGAGTGCAGTCCCATGGTTGGTCTTATTTTCCAGCCTCAGAATCACTGGCTTTCAGCCTGAAGGGTTCTGAAAAGTTCTCCCTGGTATCTCCCTAGATAGTGCTGAGGAGCGGAGCCATTGAATTATAGGGAGTGTGGATGTCCCAGAATAACGTGAAAGGAATTGCATACCCTAAAGACTTAAAAGACTGTTGAAAATTGCATTCCCTAAATTCTCTCCTTAAAAATCCCTCTTGGTATATACATGTCAGCAACCCTGGTCAGGGAGAACCCCCTGACTTAGATCAGGGTGAGGAGACAGAACATAAACAGGTGTGATGAAACAAAAGCTGTCTGTGAACTTAAAAACTTCAGAGGGTTCAGCCCCTTTAAAAATAAACCAGAACAGATGTAAATCATGCCAGTGCCATTCCAAGGGCTGAACGGAATGCTGAGGAATAGCCTTCCCACTGCCACTACAGTGCTCTTTCCCATCTCCCCAGACTGAGCAGCCTGTGTGTGCCTGTGGTTATTCATCCCCATAAACACGCACAGCTACTTTGAATTAGACAAATGGGACACAACTGTGAGAAAGATGGAATACTTTTCATGAAGAAGGAAAAGGCCGGTGGTGTGGGAAAGCCTGGCTTCACTGTTGCACAAGAAGTCATTGAGGAAGAGAAAGAGTGAACTTGAGCGTTAGAGATGTGGCTTCCTTCTGACTGAGCAAAGTACATGTCTCAGGAGTTCTGTTGTTTATACAGTGCAAGTTACAGTATTTTCCTGCTTACCAGGATTAATTAGAGATAATGTAATCTAGAAAACATTAGTACCTTGCAAATGTGTGCTCAGGTGAATTTATCTACGGGATGTGTAGATGGACTAAAATGTAATAGCAGTCAGGGCCACCACTTAATCCATGGCCCTTGTTGCTTGTAAGACTAGAGGAAAATTTTGGAATCTGTCTTGAAGGGATTCTACCTTCCACCACATGGGATGACCACCAAAGAACCCATGACTTGACATGACATTATCTAACCTTTGTCTGTCCTTTAGGGGCCAGTGATGATCAAGTAAGCCATGCCATAGACCTGGTGTTGTGTGGCTAAGGAGGCAGATGGCTCACCTTAATCTGCATAATTTTATTAGACTGATAGTGGAGAATGTAAACATGTAAAATTGATACAGTTTGGGCTCTGTTCCCTCATTTTTAGTTGGTGCTTTCAGCACAACTCAGATACAACTCTGTCCTTGCCTTCATTGTTTTTGTGAAACATCTAGTGAAATTTATTACTCCAGTTTAAAGACCACAGGTGATGTTTGTGTTCTTAGTTGGACAGGTGAACTATCCGAAGGTTGCAGACAATTCCTCCTTTGATGAGGACAGCAGCGATGCCCTGTCCCCAGAACAGCCAGCCAGCCATGAGTCCCAGGGGTCTGTCCCATCACCGATGGACTCCCGGATCTGTGAGCCTCTCCCTAGCACCACTGGCACATCACTAGCTCAGGTGAGAATGGTGGTGGCCTTTTGCAGTGCACTGGAGCTTCACAGCTACTGCTGATTGTGGCAGAGGATCCTAAAACATGAGAGCAAGGGATCCTTGAAAGGTATAGTCTGTGAGATCTCACAGGGGGGCTTAGCTCTGCGTGGTGTTGGTGAAGTCCTCTGGTTGTTCAGAAGCCCCCATAGTGATGCCACGTGGGGAAGGGGAGTGTTGTTACTTGGCAGGACAGCCTGTGTGTGACTGATTCTGGCAGGCAAAGTTGGGAGACACAGGTCTGGAATTTTGATTCCTTGTCCCTCCCTGTGGCATTGTGCTGCTTCTTGGGCACAGCTGAAGCAGTGGGCTAAAGGCATCTGATAAATGGCTTGAAGCTGTGCTGCCTCCCTGTAAGTGGACACTTCCTAAACTGTTTCCCTCCTTGTATGTTTGTTCATTATGGCTTTTTCTGTCCCTGCAGGGTGCATCCCAATTGCAGATCAGCACAGACTCCAGTGAAACACTTTTCCTACCTGAACAGCCCCCGCCACCTCTGCCACCTCCACCTCTTCTGCCCCCTAGTCTTACCAATGGAGTGGCTCTTACTGCTGCCAAGCCCCCACCAACCCTCATTAAGGTACTGCTTTGCCTGATTTCTTCATTGTTGTAGTCTGAAGGAAAGTAAGATGCTTACACTGAAGAAAGCTTGAAGTTGGAAGTATTGTGTTAACAGATGCAAAGGAAGGAAAGCATATTTCTCACTAGTGTGTTCCTCTGACACTAGCTGTGATATATTTGAATGGTTTTTCTGTTTCATGATGTATTGGTCTCCTGTAAAATGGGCTCTGAATGCAAAATGTCTTGAAACAATCACCATTATCCATAATTAGAGTCAATGAGTCTGCACTGGATGAGTGAGCGATCTGGTGTGCTGGGAAAAGTGACCTGCACTATGGTGTAGTGTAAACCACTGCAGGGGCTGTGACTGTACTGTTGCCTGAGTTAGGGAACCTTGGAAAGACCCTGAAGTCAAATTTTGAAATGAAAATCTCAGTGTGTGTGTGTTCTGATGTACATGGGGTGTTATGTTATTTCAGTGCTTCCATTCTTATTTGCCTCCTTCTTCTCTTCTAAATAGCAAAGTCAGCCCAAGTCTGCTAGTGAGAAGTCTCAGCGCAGTAAAAAAGCCAAGGAGTTGAAGCCGAAAGTCAAGAAGCTTAAATATCATCAGTATATCCCCCCGGACCAAAAGCAGGACAAGGGAGCTCCTCCCATGGATTCATCCTATGCCAAAATACTGCAGCAGCAGCAGCTCTTTCTCCAGCTTCAGATCCTCAACCAGCAGCAGCAGCAGCACTACAACTATCAGACCATCTTGCCAGCCCCACCAAAGTATGGGTCCTACCTGGCAGCTCTCTCTTGGGAAGCACCTGCTTCCCCAGTACTGTTATAGGAGATGTGTTCTGGGTGCGACGTGTGGCGACTGGGTGTAATGCACTCAGTGTTAGGCTACAGACCTCAAAAAGGTCTGGTTTCAGATGAATCACACAAAAGCAGCTGAAGTGAGCCAGTTGGCAGAGATCCATCAGTGGGCATGGATAGAGTCAAAGTCACTGGTGACCCAGATGTTTATGAACGTGTATGGTTGTTGACACTGAGAGCCTCCGGTGCCCTTCCACCTTGGTTTTGATGCCCCTGTTTTTTATTTCCCTGCAGGCCTCCAGGAGAGCAGCAGAGCGGTGCTGGTGCCCCTGCTGTGCGCAATCTCTCCGCTGCTGTTAGCAGCGCTTCTTCAGTATCCTCTGGTTCCAGTGGGCTGATGCGACAGAACAGTAATGCTGCAGTGGGCAAGCCTGGCCCTCTCCCTGCCAACCTAGATGAGATGAAGGTAAATGTCCTGTGAAGCTGTGCAGCCCCTTTTTTGTCATTGCAGACCCTTGCTTTTCATTGTCAGAGGGCAGTGCTGAATGATGCTGCTGTCCCAGAGCAGGGCTGAGGTGGTCTGACAGGAGTTAGTGACAGCAGCTGCTATTGCCACCCTGCAGTCTGTGCCTGAGGTGCAGGTTCCTTGGCCTACAGGAGACTCAGTTTAGTTCTTTGCCCCAGTGCTCTGGTAGCTGTTAGTAGTTTCTCTGGTTAGAGTGTATATTCTTTTAATGTTGCTCTCTTTCTCCCCCATATCAGGTAGCAGAGCTGAAGCAAGAGCTGAAGCTGAGAGCCCTGCCTGTCTCGGGCACAAAGACAGACCTGATTGAGCGTCTCAGAGCTTACCAAGAGCAGAACGGTGCAGCTGGCCAAACAACCCCCACGCCCAAGCCCAGCACAGCAGCCATCCTCCCAAAAGCTGCTGAAGTGGTGGTTGCCTTCCCAGCTGCCAGGCTGAGCACAGGGCCAGCCCTGGTTACCACTGGCATTGCACCAGCAGAAGTAGTCGTGGCCACAGTCACCAGTGGCGGTGTGATGAAGTTTGGCAGCACAGGCTCAACTCCTCCTGTTTCTCCAACTCCTTCTGAGCGCTCGCAAATGAGCACGGGGGATGAGAACTCGGCCACTGGAGACACCTTTGGAGAGATGGTGACTTCACCCCTGACCCAGCTCACCTTGCAGGCGTCGCCAGTGCAGTTCCTGGTGAAGGAAGAAAGCTCCAAGACTGCTTCCTGCAGCGTAAATGCGGCACCCAGGTCAGAGCGGTGTAGCACTGGTAACAGCAGAGATTCAGAAGTTAGGGACAAAGACCAGATGCTGCAAGAGAAGGACAAGCAAATCGAGGAACTCACCCGCATGCTGAAGCAGAAGCAGCAGCTGGTTGAGATGCTTAGACTACAGCTAGAGCAGGAGAAGCGCTCTCAGCAGCCACTACCAGCCCCAGTGGCTGTGGGAGAAGGAACAGCCCTTGCCTCCAACCCCGTAGCATTTGGCACCCAGGTCAAGAGTGAAAACGGTTTCCTGAGTTGCCAGTCTGCAAAGCAATCCGGTGGCCAAACAGACCAATTCAGCCCTGCACCAACCGCTAGCCAAATGGACACTTCCAATCCGAGCCCAGTGCCAAAGAAAGCCGTGAAGGTGAAGCAGGAAGTGCCAGACGCAGAAGCGGAGCCGCCGTGCCAGTCCCAGAGCCCACGGCTTTTCCTTGGCCAGCAGGGGAGCGCACTGAGCGACCTCATCAAGGGCACCCCTCCCCCCACCCTCATCACCGACTCCACAGGGACCCACATCGTCCTCACCGTGACCAAGCAGAGCACCGAGAGGCAGGGCCTCTCGCACCACGGGAAGGCAGGGAGTAGCTGCCCGGCCTTGCAGGTAGGCAGGGGTTAGAACACATCCCTGCTGCAGGCAGTTGGCTTCTCCTCACCCCCTTTCCGCTCCTGTGGTTCAGGTCGCCATAAGATGACTTAATGCGTTGGAAAGGGGGTGTGGTAACTACGAGACAGGCTGAGGCGCTTGCTGGGATGGCTGGAAGTCGATGGCTTTGTAGAACAGGACGGTGTAAGCAGATCTTCAGCAAAAAGGATGGAATTTGTCAGTGGTGATCTCTGTACAGCAACGTGCAGCTGACCCATCACAGCCTGGGCAGCATTCCTCTGAGCATACGGTTCTGCCTTCTCTCAGGCAGGGACTCGGGCTTGGAGGACAGGGGTTTGCTGCCACATTTCACTGGCTTCAGAGAGAACAGTTAGGCCTGTGGTAATAAGAAATGCAATAGTGTTTGTCACCGGTCCGTTACGGGCGGGGTTGTAGCTGCAGTGGTAGACGGGTCACCTTGTATATACTAAGAGCTGAAGTCAGACCCTGGGAGCAGACTCTGCTTTTTGACTGCTCTTTGGTTTAGTGTGTGTCAGTATTTCAGTGTTCAGTCTTCCATCAGAGATGATCTACAATTCCCCTGTTGGCATGAGCTCACCACTTAAAAGAAATCTTCTGAGTGTCTTTTCTGGGAAGGGATAAATATGCTCAGGTTTTATGGTGTAAGTCATATCTTGGCATCCTCTGTAGCATCAGAGAAGATTTGCATTCTCTGCTACCACATTTCTTGCACCTTCTGCGGGACAGGTGGCAGTGTCTGCTGTCAGTAGCAGGCCCTGAGCAGGCTGTTTGCTGTGTAGCAGGTGAGGTGCCAGGCCACTGTCTACATCTCAGCATCCAGTGTCCCCCTTAGTACCCCAGGGTATCTCACCTGGCTTCCAGCCGCTACTCTGGAGGGGTGGTGTGGACGGCTGAGGGGTTCGGTGGTACTACCTGCTCATTTAGGGTGCTGAATCCCACTCCAGTCTGATTTTTCTGATGTGTGAAACAGAACAATTGACTGAATTTCCTAAAGAATAAAGAGTAGGGGAAACAAATTTCACAAACCCTTTAGGAAACACGAGCCTTGTTCCACATTGTGTCTGGCCAGTAGCTTCTCACAGATCTCCTTTCCTTTCCAGAGAGTACAATCATCGCCCACTAAAACTCCCAGCCAACCGCAGTGTCAGCTACCTGCAAGCACCCCTCAGCAGCAGAAGCAGCAGCCCACGCAGCAGCAGAAGCAGCAGAAGCCCAGAGGACTGAACCAGTCTGCCAGAAAGGTACCTCCCTGCCCGCTCCCTTTTCCCCTTGTTTCATTTCACCTGCTGCCGGGGTTCGTAGCGGGAAGGGGACGCACGTGTGCAGTTCTGGTCAGAGACCATCATCACAGCAAACGAGAGCTGACAACAGCTTCTGTCACAGTTTGCAGCTCCACAGAGTGTTTGGTCTTCAGTTTGGTGGTGGCAGCAGCAGGGGTGCCTGGCACAGCCTCTCCATTCCCCTGCCTCCTGTTGAGCTAGCTGCAATGGAGAGGAATGGAGAGAGTTTCAGGAGCACTAAGTGCCCATGAGGTCTTCCCCCATGGGCATGCTTGGAAGTGATGTGGAGGCTTTGCAGCAAAGAAAGATCTCTGGGGTAGACCCTGACAGTTGACTAGCATCTGCCTTTTGGTCCCACATCTTGGCATAACACCTCAGTGTCTACCAATGAACAGTGAGGAGAGGCCAGGGTGGGCACCTTTGGCTCACAGTAGTGTCCCTGATTCTTGAAAACGTGCTGCTGAACGGAAAAGGTGGTTGTTACATGGAAGGAGAGTGGTGTGGGCAGTGTGTCTGCTGCTGGCTTGTGAGCTCTGAGGAGGGGAAAAGGATGTGACCTTTCACTCTCTGGTACTGATGAATATACTGTGATTTCCACGCCCCTGCTTGAGCATACCTGTTAATCATCTTTTTGTCCAGTCCGGTGCAGGTTCTGGCTTTACCCCTTCTTGCCCATGAGTAGAGTCCCTGCTGTGCCATCTCCTCCCTTTCCAGCCCACTTAGGGATGACTTCGTGCTCTCTCTACCATGTAGTTAAGATAGATAAGATAGAAAAAGATTATGAAGAGTACTTAGAACTTGGAGGATTCCTTCTGAGTCAGATCCTGGAAAGGATGTCATGGCAGGAGTCATTCCTAGGCGCAGTCAGAGCAGGACATCCACTTTGTAGGGGGTTGGTGCCTTGGTTTGCTTTGAGCTAATGCAGAAGGTGAACAAAGGCGCCATTTCCCTCAGACTCCCTTACCACGTGTGCTGTGGAGGCATCTGCAGTGACTGTCCTAACCCTTTTGCCTCCCTATGGGATCAGAAGCCAGGCCTACAGGTGGTCATGGGGCAGCTGCCTCACACCACGTTGTCTTTCTCAGCACCCCCAAACCTGCAGCCTTTCCTCCCCAGTGCTTTGCACACAGTGTCCCTGAACGTTGGTGCTCCTGAGAAAGCCAGGTCAATCCCAGTGGTCTGTGCCACAAGGCCAGTTTCCAGCCTCTCTTGGGAAGTCAGCAGGACCTCAGAGCATCTCTGCAAGCCAGAGCCTGGTGTCACTCCTCACTACAGGTCACAGCACGGATAAAACAGGATGGGGAGGAGCATCAACCTGTAGGAGCTTTGGAACTGTCATTCAGCTGCTGTGGGGAGGGGGGAAGGGGGAGTGCTCAGGGCGGGTCACACCTAACTGCTGTAGCAGCAGAGACCTGATCCCCATTTCAACTGTTCGAATGGGCAGTTGAGTCATCTGGTAAAGCTGAGTCACAAGCACCACTTCCTGCAACACTGGGGTTTCCTTTGGAGGTCTCTGGTGGTGCTGAGTGCTCTGGTGCTCTCTGCCCACCATCAGGCTGTGACACTTGCTGCTAGCGAAGCCCGATTGTGTCCTAAAGCAGGCACTGCAGAGGGAGGTGGGTAAAAGCTTAGTCCTGGGTGTGCTGCGTAGGCAGAACATGAGGGAAGTGCCCTTTCTCTCCCAGCTGCTGGAGGAATCCCCGGCTTGGGCACAGGAGGCGCTCCCCAGCCCGGAGCAGCCCGGCAGTGGTTTGCGGTGTACTTGTTGAGCATTAGAAACATCAGCAAATGTTTTCCAACAGTGACTTGGAAGAGGAATCTCTTCCTCCCCTGAAGCCAGGGCAGAGTGCACAGAATTCACAGGAGAAGCCAGGCTGGTGGGAACAGAGCAGCGCAGAGCTCTGAGCAGTGCTCGTCGAGAAAGGGTGTGGTGAGCTCTCAAAGCAGCAGTGAGGCAGGAGTTGGTGTGGACTCTCCTCCCTTGCCCCCCCCTCATCAGCCCTTCTGCCTTCATTCTGAACAGTCCTCATCACAGCCCAGCTCTCCTGCTGCCCCTTCCCCATCCCAGATGGACCTGGAACAGCAACAGCATACATCGCTTTTTGGAACTCCTCCACCTCCTCTGCCTGTTCCCTCGGTCCCGATGAAAGAGCCACCAGGCTATGAAGAGGCCGTGAAGCAGCAGCCAAAGGCCCAGGTTAGAGAACTCCTTGGAAAGCAGAGTTGCCATTGTAAATCCACTGAGATTCCCGAGCTGTTCTAGTAAGAGAATGGCAACACAAGTGCGCCTTCCTAGCAGAATTCCTGCTGGAGGGCTTGGGGCAGACCCTGAGAAACCCCAGGCAGAGATCCCGAGGCACTCGCTGTCTGGTGCTCCTTGTACTCATTCTTGCTAGCGCAGCCCCATCCCTGGGGTGAGGGAGGAGAACCAGCAGCCTGGGTGTTGCTGGAAGTGGAAGGTCCCCTGGTAAGTAGGAAGCTAATCCTGCACTCGCTCTCCCCAGGAGAACGGCTGTTCCAGCCAGCAGATGGACGACCTGTTTGACATTCTCATCGAAAGTGGAGGTGAGGAGGCACAGCCAGCAGCTCCCCCAGCGTTCAGGTTGAGCCTGGGCATTGCAGAGCATGGGGGGAGAGCCTTGGCCCAGGCCTTTGCTCCCATGTCCCTACCTGTGCCTTTAGCGTTGGCAGGAGCATTAAGGCACCAAGGGAAATGTATGGCACAAAGCTCTGCTGTGGCTCTGCTGCATCAGAGCTGGGACAGCTCCTCTGCTGTACGGGACAGAGCCTGAATTCCCCGGCAGGGGTGGAAAACTCCCCACAGCAAGACAAGCCCAGGATGAGTTTCCTTATCCCATTAGTGGTCAGAGATGGCTCAGTCTGGGGGGTCCCTGTTGCCCCAACGGGTGGGAGGGATCTTGCTGGTGTTCAGCCAACCTGTTCCTCACTGTGTCCGGCCTTTCGTTCCCTGCACAGAGATTTCTGCTGACTTCAAGGATCAGTCGTCCCCAGCTGGGAAAGAACCGCCCGCAGCCCCAGCCTGCTCCTCACCGCCCAGCAGCCACCATTCCTCAGAGCTGGCGGTGCCGGTGTCCTTGGGGCAGACGGTGCCCGTGGGCCGGCTGGAGGACTTCCTGGAGAGCAGCACCGGCCTCCCACTGCTGACGGCAGGCCACGATGGGCCAGAGCCCCTGTCCCTGATTGATGACCTCCACAGTGAGATGCTGAGCAGCTCGGCCATCCTGGACCACCCACCTTCACCTATGGACACCTCGGAATTGCACTTTGCTCACGAGCCGTCTGGGGGCATCGCCCTGGATCTGGCTGAGGCTAATTTGGACAGCATGGACTGGCTGGAGCTGCCAGGGGGGCCCGTCATGAGCCTGGCTCCCCTTAGCACAGCAGCTCCCAGCCTCTTTTCCACAGACTTCCTCGATGGACATGATCTGCAGCTGCACTGGGATTCTTGCTTGTAACTCTGGGAGCAGAGACTGAAGGGGTGTGGGAGGGCGCAGGCATGCAGGGGGAAGAGGCCAGTCAACCAAAATAACAACAACAAAAAAGAAACGAGCTCCTAGTATTTGTACTCCTCCCCCAACAGTGTCCCTCCTGCATGAAGCTGGCAGCGGTGGCAAGGGCAGACCCGCTGCTCAAGTCACCATTGCCTGGGCAGCGGGCCGGGGCAGGGAGAATGGCTGCTGGGGGCAAGAAGAGGCTGCAGGAGCTATGGGGCTGGCGGCTCCTTGCCCCCTCATTGCAGCTTGACCCAGCTCCGGGGAAAATGGAGCCAGCAGCCCCTCTTCCTCCAGGCAGGGACAGCAGAGGCAGCACGTTGGGCACGATGCTGCCAGGTAAGGGTTCCCTCGCACCTTGAGGTGGACTTGGCATGCCTGGGCCCGAGCTGCTTCCAGAAGCGGCACCCCTCACCTTGTTGGGAGTGGCAGATGCAGCGGGGGAGCTCGACGAGTGCAGGGGATTCTACCTCTGGAGCAGGACGCGGGCAGGAGAGCTGGCTGGGGGCCTGGAACAGCTGCACCACCCCCACCTTCTGGCAGGAGGGTCTGATCTGCTGCAGGGCTGAGGAGCTGGGCAGAACGGGCACCTTTTCCAAATGTAGCCAAAGGGAATGGGGTTCCCCACCAACCTGGTAAGGTCTAAGCTGGTTTCTCGAATAGTGCTGAGCTTGGCAGAGACCTGCCTGCTGGCATCACTCGCTTTGGGCTGCAAACCAAATCTTTAAGGTGCTAAAATACAGGTCCTTACATGTTAAAAATTTGTCCTTCAGTGCCCTGTCCTCTGGCTGTGCCTGGAGGCCAGGCTTCAGGCATACCCCTTTCTCTTCCTTTCTTTCCTGCCTTCCTGGCACTTGTGGCATCCCCAGGTGGGCAGGGCAGCCTGGGGCAGCTGGGGAGAGTGTGGGGGGCATGGCTGAACATGAGCTATACATCATTTAGGGCCCCGTGCCGACTGTCCTGCCTGCAGCTCTGCTGTCACCTCCTTGGGTGGAGGCAGCTGGGACATCAGCCCCCAACAGGCTGGGAAGGGGATGGGTCCAGCTCAGGCCCCTTCCTGGGGAGAAGTGGGGGTCCTAAAGCATGTACGGGCAGCTCCCCTCTGCTCTCCCTGCCCTGCAGCCCATGGGGGCTGCTGCCCTGTGTCCAGTCAGCTGTCGGCTTGTAGCACCCCAGCGTGACTGTGGGGGTGGGAGAGGAGTACCCCGAACCCCCCGAGCTGTGACGACGCACTTCCTGGGGTGTCAGCCCAGGCCGGTGGCACCCACACTTGCTCTCATGTGCTGTTACTGCTGTTAGATTCCTGTGTTTGTTAGTAGCTGCTCACCCCCATATTTACCAAGTGTAAATATGGGGTGCCCAGCTGTGCCCCACAACCCCAGCACCCCCTGGCTCCCCCTGCTTCAGCCCTGAGCTGGGTGGGGACCCACCTGTCACAAGGGCCTGGCTGGAGGCAGCAGCTTTGGAAATCGTTTGGATTAAGGTGCTGACAGTGCCCGGGGTAATGCACCACCCTTGGTGGTAGCTCCTGAGAATGCTGTCCTGACCCCCGCCCGCCACCGGGCTGTGGTGGTGCCTCACAGGGGGGTTTGGTGTGGGTGGGCACATGCTGCTCCCCTGCAGCTTTGGTACCTGGTGCTCTTGCCGCAGGGGTGCGGGCAGCTCTGTGCCACAGCTGGCAGCCAGCCCTGCGGGATGTGCTCTCAGCCACCCTGGTGAGGTCGTGGCTGTCTGCAGCTGGGAGAAACCTCTGTGTTCTGAGCCCTCTCGTTTGCTAACTGCATGGGGAGACACTTCCTTACTCATCTGCGGCAGACCCTGCCAGCAGCTTCCTTCCTTTCCACCCCTCTCTCCCCCCAGCACCTGTAAGGGCATCATCCCCCCTTCTCCTCCTGCTGCTGCCGGTTGCCCTGTTGTCACGGCCTAAAAAATCAGAACAAGTGGGGCTGGTGGACATCCCCCCANGGCAGTGAGCTCCCCGAGCTGCCACCAGCCCTGGGGCCAGGTGGGCAGAGGAGCCACATAACGCAACGCCACGGGGAAAGGTGAGGCGCCGCTTTAAGTCCTCGGTGAGCAGCAGCCCCACGAAGCGCAGCCCCCACGAAGCGCAACCATGTGAGTTCTGTTGTACAAGGAGCTGCAAAGCCGCAGCCAGGATGTATGGAACGGTGTTGGATGCAGGAGCTGCTCCAGGAAGGTGGGACACTGCACCTGCCGTATTGAGCCAGCCCCTGTTCCTCGCATGGGGCCAGCCACCCCTCGCTGGTGGCAGAGATGCCCATGCCAGTTACAGCTGAGGGGTCACTGCTGCGCTCACAGCCGTTCCCTTTCACCCTCACCTGGCCACTGTCACTTGTGAAACCACGTGGGAATTTACCCAAACTCTGCCCAACATACTTGAAAGGAGCCCAGACAATACCGACGCCCGAGGCTGCTGCCAGGAGAGCGGGCATTAGCCCTGTGCCTAGGGCAGAGGGGAGGTGGTGCCTCAGCCCGGGGAATACGAAACGTCTTCTCCCCGGCAGTGCCAGGCTAGGCCCGGGCTCTGCTTTCTGTTGAGTTTGAGTAATAGTTGGGTAGTTGTGTCGGAAGAGGCAGCCCCTGGACAGACATTTTTTGCACCTGTTGGGAAAAACAAAGGCTGATGTTCTGCCTCTACCTTGAATGTAATCCTGAATCTTTCTGCTGTAACCACTACTTGTTTGTACCGTGTAGTGAGTAGTGCGCACTCTCCTTGCCACTGTGCAGCAAATGGTGCAGGGCCATCAGCACCCTCTGAGGTGGGTGGGTGGGTGGATGGTGTTGGGGCATCGGATCCAGAGTGAGTATTCAACTGGAAAAGGATAAAAGTGACAAGTTAATGGGGGAGAGAATGGATCTTTAAATTGAATTATTTTTTCAGTTACAAATATTTGAAAAAAAAAATCCATTTTATTAAAAAAATTCCAAACATCCACATGCTCAGAAACTTCTCTGCTCTGCTGGTGGGAGGGCTTTGGGCCACTCTGCCTTGTCCAGCTAAGGTGGGGGGTGCTTTCTGGGTCCCTGTCAGACCTGAAAAAAGCAGCTGGGGAGGGGGGCGGTGCCTCAGCCCTTCAGGGCTGTGTATGGAAATTACCCGCCCTGCAACCAGAGGCGGGGCTTGTGCTGGGAGACGCACGGGCAGCTGTTACAGGCTCCGTAGCACAGTGAGCCGGTCGTGAGCCCAGCTGTCCTGGCAGTGAGGGGACACTGTGGTCTTCCTCAGCCAGAGGCCAACCTGGACTGCAAACACGAATTTTCACAGGAGTAAATAAATCCGCTGCAGGTTCCACCCGCCCACGAGCCCGGGCTGCTGAGCACAGCTCAGGTCTGTGCCGGTGAGAGGCCCCACCTGCTTCTTTCTGTAGACACCCATTCACCTGCAGCCCACGCTGCTGCCTGCCACCATCCAGCCCCTCTCCCTTTGCCGAGGGCCCCCCCACCCCACACAGCTCCCTCGCCCCGCAGTTTCGAGCATTTCTTGCTTCTTGGGGTCTCCACTGTGGAGCTGCGCTTCAGGGCTGCCACCACAACTGCTCCTGCCCCAGCCCTGTCAAAAACCAGCCAAAGCCCAGCGCTCTCCCACTATGCAGTTTATTTACAAACCCACCGAATAAAGGAAAGTAAGAATCCAGTGTCATTCCACCAGTAGTTTGTGCTCACCCACAAGCGCTTTCAGTAGAAAGTCACAGACTCCATATCCAGAGCCACCACCACAAAGCAGCAATTCTCCACCTCCGACCTGCGTCCCCGCTGCCACCACAGGGCGAGGAGGACGCATTAGTCTCCCTGAGCCATCTCCTGTCTGAACCCCGTCCTGAGCTACAACAGTGCCAAAATATACATGTTCCTGGAGTTAATTTACAGCTTTTTTGGTTAACAGTAAAAACCGTCTAAAGACTAAAAGGACAACATGAAACACTCTTGTTTAGGGCAGAGTGGGCTTTGTCTGCTCCCAGAGGAGACAAGGCCCATCCCATCCCCTAAGGCTGTTACAGCAGTACTGGGCCGGTGCAGTTGGGCACCTCTTGTCACCACCCCACACCAGTGCCAGGGAGGTGGAATGAGACTGATGCTGCTTCCCCTTCTCAGCACCAAGTCAGAGGAACTTGTCCAAGTGCTTCAGGTTTTGCCATCCCTCTCCCCACCAAACGAGCCCTTGGCGGGCACAGGTGCACAAGCTCTCCCTGCTCCTGTACAGCAGTGAGTCTCTCACCAGCTTGATGCCACCAGCACCCACAGTGACACCTGCCAATGGCACCAGCTTTCACAGATCAAAGCCATCCCACGAGGGCTGTCTCTTCCCCACAGCTACAGCAGAGATGGGATCACATGCCCACGAGGACCTGCAGGGACCAACTGCTCCCCCAGGCAAGCAAAAGATGGGGATGGCAGAGATGGAGAAGGCTGGGGCGGGGGGCACTTGTTTTTGTGGTCAGAACACACTTGTCCCTTTGCAGCATCACCCTTGACCATCACCCTCAGGTCTGCAGCTCAGCCTCGGTGCTGCTGCCATCCGTCCCAGGTGGCCGGCTAGGCCCCCAAGGGGGCGGGTTGTCACAGATAGAANTGGGGGAGAGGAGTGTGCGCCACTGAAAAAGTTCCCCAGGATGGGGCAGGGTGGGGGTCACCCGTCTATGTCCCAGCTGAAGAGATGGTGCTTCACAAGCATGTCCTGCACCCCTTCCTTCAGTGGCTTCTTCTCCTTCTCCTGTGGGAGGACAGAGACCCAGGTCAGCACCCCGCAGCCAGACAAGAGGAGGTTGTGTCCATGGGCAGAGCCCAAGCACGCCGACATCTGCACGCCCCGTCAGAGCAGCCCTCAGCGCTTCCCACCTCCGCGCAGCTGAAGCGGGGAGAGACACTGCCGTTTGGGGAGCCCCGGGAAGAGGAGCCTGCCACTTCCCTCTGCCCTGGCTGGGCAGGGACAGGCAGCCTCTCTGCCAGCGCCACCACACGGGTCCTGTGCGCAGCCCAGTGCCCTGGCAGGAAGGCAGCTCCATCCACAGCGCGCGGCACCAGCTCAAGAGGAGACAGAGGATGGGCTGGGGGCACGAAGCTGGGAAAGGATGGTGGGAAGTGGAGCCTGCGGTTGGCAGGGAGAAGAGAGACACCACCTACTCACCTCCCTCTTTATAGGCAGCTCCCAGTCCTGAGAGAGGCTGAAGGCAAATTTGCAGAGGACTCTGCAATGGAAGAGAGAGATGGTAACACCCCCACACCCCACCTCCAGCCTGTGCCCACCACTGCTGCTCCAGGCACAGCCGTGCTGGCCCCTCAGCCTGGCCCGGGCCGCTGCCGCGCCTGCGAGGACAACTGCACCGTGCGTTGGCGTTGGATGGGCAGCACCAGCCACTCGCCCCGTTCCCGCTCTCCTCCTTGGGCCTCGCATCCCGCCAGGCCCAGCCTGGAGAGAAGCCTGAAGAGTGACTCCAGCGCAACCCCCCAGAGCCTGACACAGCAGCACGGGGAGGCGTGGGCAGCCCGCGGGCACTGAGGGCTGCTGTAGCGGGGCTGTGTGTTCCTCTCCTGAAAACAGACCCCTGCCAGCGGCACCTCAGAGGTTCTACACATCCCCCTGTCCCCCAGAGGTGTCCTGAGCCCCATGCACAAACGCCCGAGGGGAGGTGGGTGGAACTGGACCAGCTGTTCTGAGCGGAGGCTGCAGGCACAGACTCAAGCCTGTCCCCAGGACAGGGATGCAGAGCTCAGATCTCCTGGCAACAAGGGATCGGTTCTTCAGGCTCAGGGGAAACTCCTGCGTGGGGGGTCTCCTCCTTCTCCCACAGCAGTGAGGGAGCCCCAGCAGGAACCTGGCTGGGACAGACATGCCATAAGCCTCCACTTCTGCTCCACACAAGCCGGGGCCCAGGCAGGAACCAGTCCCACTCCCTTGGCACTAGCACAACCACTGTGCTGCGCAAGAGCAGCCAGAGACCACCGCAGCGCAGAGGGGCCTTGGTCCCACTCAGCAGAAGCACAAGGAGAACAGGGCACCCCAAAGTGTGCACACGCAGGCCTGCTCCCAGCTGGATGCTCCAATGAGAGCCAGGGGCATCTGCTGGGCTCCTGGTGGCTGGCAGAGGACCTGAGTAGCAGGGAGTGGAGAAGACAGTCTCTCCATCAGAAGAGGTACAGGAGATGCTGGCAGGGGTGGCTGCCTGCTTGTCACACAGCTCTGCTCTCGGATCAGGCAGGCACAGCGCACTCAACAGTGGCTGCTGCCTCGGCAGGCAGGAGGGGATCTCTGCAGCACCCATGGGTGGGCAGCCCACACTCTGGGCACTGGAGGACCCACCGCCAGCCACAGGAGGGAGGAGCCCGTTCCAGGCCCTGGCGAGGCCTACGGCAACACTCACCTCAGCTCACATTTGATCTGCACCCATCCAGGGCTGCGCAGGAACGACCAGGGATGGAACCACTTCTCCACCGTCTGCAAGCTTGAGCAGAGCACCTCCAGCCACAAATGCAGCACCTGCTCGCTGCAGCAATGGGATAGAGGCAGGTCACCCCACTGAGGGCAGGGAAAGAAGCCCTATCCATTGGGGACAGCCTGTTTTCAGCCCAAAGTCCTGTTCCTGGTGGGAACAGGTTAACCCAGAGAACGTGTGAGCGCCACTCCACGCAGGAAGAGTGGAGTGGTTCCTTCTTGCAGCCAGGAGCCAGGCTGGCACAATGAACAAGAAAGGAGTAGGTCCCACTCAGTGAGACTGTGGTGAGTTGGGAAAAAAGACCCTGTGGCCTAAGGCAAACTTGAAAGAACCTCTCGAGCTCACTCTGCCTCCTCCCAAGATCCTCACACCTGTGATCACAGAATCACAGAATGTCAGGAGTTGGAAGGGACCTCAAAAGATCATCTAGTCCAACCCCCCTGCCTGAGCAGGATCACCTAGATTAGATCACACAGGAATATGTCCAGATTGATCTTGAATGTCTCCAGAGAAGGAGACTCCACTACCTCTCTGGGCAGCCTGTTCCAGTGATCTGTCACCCTCACAGGGAAAAAGTTCCTCCTTATATTCACATGGAACTTCCTAAGTTCCAGCTTGGAACTATTTCCCCTTGTCCTATCACTGGTCAACACTGAGAAGAGCCTGGATCCATCCTCCTGACACTCATCCTTAACATATTTACAGACATTAATGAGATCACTCCTCAGTCTCCTCCAAGCTAAAGAGTCCCAGCTCCCTCAGCCTGTCCTCATAAGGAAGATNGCTCATGGTCATCCTGCTGTCCACCAGATTCCTCTCACCTACCCTGCTCTCCAACAGGTCAGTCCCCAATGCTGGTACCTGGGGTTGTTCCTCCCCAGATGCAACACCCTACACTTGCCCTTGTTAGATCTCATTAAATTTCTCCCTGCCCAGCTCTCCAGCCTGTCTAAATCCTGTTGAATGGCAGCACAACCTTCTGGTGTGTCAGCCACCCCTCCCAGCGTTGTGTCATCAGCAAACTGGCTGACTGTGCACTCTATTCCCTCATCCAGGTCATCAATGAATACAATGAACAGTACTGGTCCCAGTAGGGGTCCCAGTACCAACCCCTGAGGGACTTCATGCTGAGGGGATCAGGTCTGGATGACTCACTTGAGTCCAACGCAGATGAGGGAACGAAGCTTCACATCCATCTGTGCATGTGCAGCATCGTGTGTCATGTTCACAGCCTGAACCGCCTGCGAGGAGGGAAGATGTGGTTACTGTGCCCAGCTTAGCCCGGGCAGCCGGTTCAGCAACAGCGCCATAGGCTGCCCACCCCGGAGCTCCCCACCCCCCCAGTGTCCCTTGCTAACATCAGCGGGGCTGAGCCTTCCCCACGGCTTCACTTTCTGCCCTTCCCCAGGCACCTGGTGTCTCCACTTCCTCCCATGAGAAGAGGTCTGGGAGACTCTTAAGCAGCTCCCTAGAGATGGGCACTGCTGTCCAGCAGCCTCCATGGGAAGGTTCCCCACACAAGGAGCAGGGATCTGGCTTGGCTGGGGGCAACCACTCACCCGGTAAAGCAGCTCCTCCAGAGTGAGGACCTTGCTGTCTTCATCAAGCCTGCAAAGATCACAGGAGAGACTCAGCTGGCTCTAGAGCCACCCCAGGCACATGCCAGCTCCTCCTCCTTCATACCCCAAGCTCTCCTGTTTCTGCTGTGCCCACAGGTATCTCCTGCAGCCCCGAGAGCACAAAGATACAGAAGCAGACCCAAAAACCTGGGCAAGGGGACAAGAGCCACCACCAGCCCCGAGTCAGCACAGGCACAGCAGCCTGCTGACACCACACCCACGGGAGGATGGGGCACACCATGACGCTGCCCAGGGTGGAGAGCAGCAGCAGTCTGATGAGCACACAGGAGTGGGGCACAGACCCATCCGCTTGGTGGGGATCACGGGGCCTCACCTGTACGTCTTGCAGAGCACAAGGCGAGAATACACAGAGTCGAAGTCCCGTTCCACTTCTCGGCTCGCAGCCTAACAGGACAGAGGGACAGTCAGGACACTCCACCTTACAGACTCTCCTCCAGCACTCTGGCAACACTGCTCCACGAAGGAACCAAGGCATCTCACCTCCTCGATGAACAGCCAAGGGTGGCAGGGCCCCCCCAGCAGAGATGGCTTCTTCAATCCATGTTCAAATATGGACTTCAAGGCTGGACAGAGTGTCCCTCGCACCAAGTCTGTCACCCCTTCGGTGACTGAGTCATCTCCAGCAATGGAGTACTGGGGAACACGAAGAACCAACCCTCAGCATACTGGTGAGGTGGCAAAGCATAGAGGTGGTCCCACACCCGCTCACCTACAGCTTCTCTGCATACTCCTTCCCTCCCAGATGCCTACCAGCCCCCCTCCTTCAACCCCTTATGCTCTTGCTGGATCTTAAGGGACCACGTTCAGTGCTTCTCCCCTGGGATTTGCTGGACCAGAGCCTGGAGGTCGGACACCATACAGGTGACCCCAGCACCCTCCTAGCAGCACATAGGAACTGCTGTGTTTCAGTGTGCTGCTGGCTGAGCTAAGGTAAGGAGAGAGACTTGCACCGAGGGTCTCTGGGACTCTGTTTGCTGCCAAGACAAGTTGGGGTAGATGGGAATTCCCAGATCAGGTGGGACACCACTCCCAGGTATCACCCTGACACATGGTTAGCATGAAGCACTGGACAGAACACACCAAAGTGAGGATCCTCTCTTTCCCCAGATGGGAGGAGAACTCCTCAGCAGTGCTAGGTGCTCAGAGCACCCAACATGAAGCCACGAGAAGGGGGTGAGGAGCCAAGGGAGATGTCAACAGTCACATCTCCCAGGGGCGTCTCTGGGGGACTCAGCCTTTGAGCCCTTTCTTACTCGCCAAACACTGAGGGGGAGAGGAAGCGCAAGGTCTTCTCTACTTTCTCTACTATTGCCTAGGCCAACAGCTGTAACATTTGTCTCCTATCCATCACTCCAGCCTTGGGGCTGTATCGAGGTATCTGCGCTAGGTAGGAGGACACTGAGACAGTGTCCCCTCAGGCACAGCCACTCAGGAGGAGTCCACTGTGGTGACCGCAAGGCGTCAGCAGGATCCACAGGCACAGCCTCAGATGAGGAGAGCACAGGCAGAAATAGCACCCGAAGGATCCTGCCCACTGTCTCTCCAGCCTTCCAGAAGCTCAGCTCTAGGGTCTAGGGTCCCTGAAAGCCCAGCCCCCACACTCAACCACACCCTGCAGCCCTCCAGGGCCCTCGCTCTCCACTTGGTCAGCATCAGGAAGTTGAGCAAATAGGATCAGGAGGATAAGCTGCCTGATCTCATCAGTAAGCACTCAGGAGCCAGAGAGCAAACTGACTCAAGAAGGGAAGCACACAGCTCTCTTCACCTACAGCTTCTCACGTTTCACATGACTCTCGTCTTATTTTTTGGTTTTGGTGTTTTTGTTGTTGTTGTTGAGTTTTTATCTTTTTACTTACCTCTTTGCTCCGCTCATCCAAGATCTCCACAAATTTTGCAGGAAACCAACCTACGAAGAGTGGACAAAGCGGTTAGCCTGATACAGACAGCGAGAAACCTCTAAGCTCAGACCAAAGCCCTGTGGCAGCTGAGAATAAATCAGAGTTCATTGGGACCAACCCAAAGAATGAAGTGAGCAGTCTCAAACATCACAAGAATTAAAGGCAACTGCAAGAGGAAGCCAATTTCAGGACACTGCCCACGAAGAGCAGAGAGGACATGCACCCAACCTCTCTGTGCCATGAGGATGGAGCCTAAACTTGCTGTTCGCAAGAAGTAACCAGGTAGCTGCACGTCTGTACCCTGCTTTAACATTTCCCTAATCCCTGGCAGATGCTCCAAGCCTTTGCTGCAAGCATGCCAGATAAATGGATGCTCCACATCCAGCTCACTCTCCCCAGTGCAACCCATCCTGCTCTCACCTCTCAGTCCATTCAGCTCTCCCACCCAACAGTGCTCATCCTTCTGGGAAATGATCTGAAAAACAGGGAGTGGAAAACACTGGCTGAAGAGAGTGCAGTGTGTGCACAAGGAACTGCTTTTCTTCTCAGCTGTTCTGTCAGTGTTCTCTTCTCACGTGGCCCAGAGCCTTCAAGGGCAAAGCGCTCTGCAAACACAGCGTTACCCCTGTTTCCTTCAGACAGGATGCCTGTAGCTAAAATGCAAACGGACGCTCTCACAGTCTTACCACAGCTCAGTGCGCAGGCCTAAACCGGCACCCAGGCTGGACCACACCAATCCTCTGCTCAGCTGCGTGGCAGCCAGGGCGGGGATTCGCTGGCTGCGTTGAGAATGACCCTCAAGACAGCACACGCAGGAACATACTGCCTCATCCCCACACAGCCCCCAGAAGCACCAGCTGCCTCCCTTAGGCTCCTAACTGAGCTCTGAGCTGATCTCCTCCCTTCTTTCCCTGAAAAAGAGGCAGTGCAGCATCCCAAATAAGTTGGGTCTGCGTGGTCTTGCCCTGGTTCCTGCCTCACAGGCTGACGCACCGTAATGATGTCATTCTTGCGGAAGCCCAGCTCATCATCATCATGGCGTTCAAAATCCAGTAGTGCCTTGGCTCGTCGTCGTCGGTTGCGTGAGCAGGCCACATAGTTCTCATGGTCCCACTGGTGGCTCTCCATGCTGTAGTCTGGAGTCAGATCCTAGCACGCATGTGGATGAAGATCAAAGAGGAATGAAAAGCAACAGGTGACTGCCAACCATCTGCCAAAGCTTGCGCGCCCCTGTCCCTAAACCTCCTCTTGCTCCTAGCAGGCAACTTCCCAGCACAGCCCTCCTCCATCTGCTACACCTGGCATGCTCTCCCTTGAGCCTACACCCCAGGAGCATTTGAACAGCCCTGTGCTGCAATGGCCACTCAACACTTGTGCCCTGGAGCAAAGAGCAGTGCAGATCCTGCTGTTCCCACTCACAATGCTGCAGTTCTTGGGATCCACGCGCTGGAAATGCCGTGCCACCTGGACGATGGCCTCGCGCAGGTCAGCCACCAGCTCTGTCTGCTTGATGTTCTTGGCTTTCAGCGCCTCCAGATCGTCATCCCCTGGGGGAGCCCACACAGCCAGATGGAAGGCGAGGAAATGACAGCAAATATAAGGTATTTATGTTTTTGTTAACATTAGAAATCATTGATTCTTCAGAAATAAAAAAATTCCAGACATTAGAAGCGCCCACACTAAGGCAGGTACTCGTTGCCCATCTATTCAATAATGTAAATACTCAAATTGGCATTGGTTATCTCAGATTTAAGGAGCTGGTATGGCAAACCACCTGTGGAACTGTAAGGTACCATCTCTGATCTGTTTGGACAACTCAGATTGCCAAGGTACTGTCTACTGGTGAGAGAAACATCTATGCAGTATATAGACAGCTGAATGGTGGGACGCAAAACTAGGGAACTTCTTCACTTTAAGAGAATTTTTTATCTTGACACAGCTTTCAATTGAACTACCGATTTTTGCATCCCTCATAGGCCGAGAACATCTTCACAGAGTCTTGGAAAAGATCTGAAAAGCCAAGACATCCAATTTTACACTGTCGGTCTAAGAGTCAGGGCCACAACACAAAAGCTGTCACTTACGTAGGACCCTGACCTTCCTAAAAGCCAGACTTCAGAAGTTTTGGGTGCTCTCAGCTAGAGATAGCCCTGACCAACCTGATCTAGCATGAGCCAGAATCTGGCTTTAAGCAGGACAGATCGGACTACAGACAGCTGGAGGTCCCTTCCAAACAGCGCTCTCGTGATTCCGTGACTCTGTCCAAGCCAGTACTAAATCTACACTCACTCTAAGGACGAACAATTAAGTTCTGGGTAAGTTCTTACTCTCACTCCATGGAGGGCTATGACCAGTGCTACACAGTAACCACTGCCCCCAGCCAACTCTATCTACCCTGAAGGTTGACTGACAGTTCCCAGTATAAGGTAAATCTTATCACATCCACACTCTCCTTGCCCTCACACCGGCTGAAGTTTTCCATTTGGGCCATCTGCTGCAGGATGAAAACATCTCTATTTTAAACAATGTTTTAATTACTAAGAATATTATTAGCTAAAAAACATGTCAGTTGGTGTACAGAAGCCCCATTGGAATGAGAATTCACTATCAATCATCTCAGTTCTACTACTGATTCATTTTGAAGCTTGACCTTAAATTTTATCTTTGTGCATGAGCAGAACTCACTGTCACTGTCACTGTCCCAGAGCTACTCACACCTGGCCAAGGAGCCTGAGACAGAAGAGAGATGCGTTTGGCAGCGAAGCTCCCTGCTGGTTCTGCCTGCACTGTCTCCAGGATAACATTACGTACAAGAGGTCTGAGTTCAGGCTGCACAAGCAACTCTACTGCATTTCTTCATTTCTGTGTGCTTGACTTGACAGCTTCATCGGTCTCCTACCATAATTTTTTACAAGAAATACTTTAGGTGCTTGCAGCAAACCTGTGCAACACATCAGCTTCCTGGACAACATCAGAAAAGCTCTTCTCTGAAAAGACCAGCAAAACCCAGTTTTGGATTTATTCAGGCCGTTCCAACCACAACAGGAACTCTGTTTGCACCCTCTAGATTCAGTGTGCCGTCTTCCTCCAGAGAAACAATTTCTGTGGTGAGCTGTGGCAATTTCAAGAAAGCTAACCAGCTGCAAGGAAAGTGATGACAGCAAGGCTTGCAATAGAAAGGGGTGTTGTGGAGTCACAGAAGCAAGTAACTTCTAAACCCATGCCAAACCTATTCTGCTGTGATCTTGCTGGACATACGCTGGCTTAGCTCATAAGCAACAAAAATCAAGACTTAAAAGTGTTCGCACTGAACTCCTGGAGTAAGTAAGGGAGAACATCAGTGATGTTTGCTTTTATAAATTTTGATAGGTGACACACTGGACCACCTTGCCCTGTCACAGATCTTCAGAGATGTTACTGAACCGAGCAGAAGAACAGGAGAGTGCAACACCCAGCCTGGGGACTGCCTGTGATCTGCCAGAAACTGTCTGAGCTGCGTGCCAGTGTGGGAAGGACGTTATAGCTGGGCTGAGCTGCGACTCACTGTTAGTCGCCATTTAAAGACTTACCATCTAACTTCTAAAATTCGCTTTCTGAGCTAAGATCAAAGCAACTAAGTAGAAAACTGCACTTCTTCCCTCTCACCCTTCAGTTCAGGCTCCCTCCTCCTCCTCCTCTCCCGCAGTGTTCCCCTGCTTTGCTCCCTCCCTCCTAGGCTGTGATATCCATCGACACCAGTGAAAGGCATAGGACTGTCCTTACCGAAAAGCAGAGAGGTGATGCCAGATTTCCTGCGCTGAGTCCTGCGTCGCACAATCTGAGGGAGTGGGAAGAGAGAATAACGTCAGGACAGACTTCAGAAATAAAACAAAGCAATTCTGCACGCAGGGGCTGGGAAAGGGATCCCGACAGCTACTGGTGGGAGGGGAAGGTAAGTCAATGGGCAATTTTAGACAGGAGCTGGTCTGGTTCTAACACAATGAATCAGCTCTACTGCTTCTCTGCTCCCTGTGCAGTGGGTTATTTATAGCTCAGTTATTATGAAAGCATAACTTGAGTTCAAGAATCAGTGAATAACTTTAGCTCTAATTCTGCTTTTTGCCAAAAGCAGTTCCCCATGTAACGATATATACATTTCTAGTGGACACCTACTACATTTCAGAACTGCAGGAGTGTCTTGTGATTAGCACACACGAGGATCCAGAATGTCTCTTCCACACAGGCCTGACAAGAAGGAACTACTACGCCCGCAATTGCCGTCTGCAGTCCAAGGTTACACATAGGTGCATTTTTTCATCCAGCTTCTGAAAGGCTGCTGCTGTTTCTACCTTCCAGAGTTATTTTAGTGTATCAATTTCTTACTAACTCAAATTTCTGCTCTGCATCATCCAAGCAAATTTTGCCAGAAGCATATGTCGCTTCTTTTAGTTTCTATTAATAGAGCTCATCACTTTCCATCATAGCTCTCATTAATAATTACAATCAGCACCAATATCCCTTTCACCCATGGATTTATCCACCAGGATGGATCTGACAGTATTTAATCAGTACAGACCTTCCCCTCCCTTCCCAACTTCTCCATTGGATGACACATTCATCCTGAAGCTGAAATCCTCCTCTCAGGCAGGAGGACCTCTTGCTCACAAATAGCAACTGTGAGGGAGCAGGTAAAAGGATGGTAAAAAGGAAGTGGCAGAGACAAGAGGGACTCTCTGCACTCACTTTGGATAAATTGTTGACAGTGGTGGTGGAGTTGAGCAGCTGCCCTTGGTCAGCAACGAGGTAGGCAAAGTGTTTGCGACGCTGGGTCTCCACTGCCACATCTGTCAGCGAGCCAGCCACGCGCATGGCCTCCCGCAGCAGCACATCTGCATCTTCAATCTGACTTGGGATGTCCGAGAGTGTGTTGAAGATGGAGGCAGAGTTTTCGGACTGGATTAGCTCATCCTCCTGCAACGGTGCAGTCATTTTGACACAGAACAGTGAGCATGATGGGGAAAAAGGGAACGGAAGCTGCTCAGTCTAACACACAGCAATGCGTGTGCTCCACCTTCCCCTCGCGCCCAGAAGGCTCACCCCTGCCCTTCACTCAGCAAGCTGAGCCACAAAAAAACCTATTTTTTCAGATAAAAAGGCACAGATCAGGCAGTTAAATGTAAGCTGGCCAAATTAAATGTAGTCAGGACTACACACTAATCTCTTGGGAGTGTTCAACAGTGCCATCAAAAGCTTCCCAGATGAGCACAACCTCGACTGTGTCTCTGCTCTTGATGCAGAATCAAGAAGTTATCTTGATTTAGGTAAGATGAACTCTCGGGTTGGCATCTAGACTGAATAGATAGGTACAGCTGATGGCATTTAATTACGAGGGAACAAATGAGGTAGGCAGGGGAAAAAGCAATCCCTGAATCCTGTGAAGTGCCTTGGAAGCTCTTCACAGCTCCCCATTCTGGGGAAGGCAAGATGTCATCTTCCCAAGAACATCCCCAAACCACACACAGGAAGTGGATACAAAACCTTCTTGTCCCTAAACCTCAGAATTAAACATCAAAGTATTTTAAAGGAGGAAGAGGAGGTGAGAATTACCTTCATACTGAGCATGCCCAATGTGAGCTGAAACAGCACCAGAGAGCCCTGGTAGAAGAAGAGGTCCCAAATACGTAGCAACAGCTTGATGTGGACAACACTAGCAAAAGACGTGAGGAACCAGTGCAAGGTGATCAAGGAGAGCTCTGTGAATAAAGACACAGAAAAGAAACAGGACAAGGGAAGTCAGACAATCAGTGAAGATAGATTCTCCCCAGTGCTCTCCCCCCAGCTCAAAGATGACCATGCACTGCCTCTAGGGTCAGGAGGTTTGCTCCCCACCCTGCTCCTCTCACTTTGTGAAACAAAACCAGTAATTTTTGCCTGTGAGCCATCCTGGCAAGAAAAGCTATAGTTTCCAGGGCACACTTTACCGATGTCGTGCTCCTGGAGCAACTTATCCAGGCGGGGCAAGTATTGCACGATGAGCTGCCGTAGGACACGTTGGTCAGTCTGCACGCCCAACAGCGTGGTGCTGAAGTAGGAGGCAGGAACCAATTCCTCGATGATAGCGCACATCATCCAGAAGGCATCTTCCTCCTCCAAGAAGAGCAGCAGTGAGGCAGCCACCTAGGATAGAAGGAAGAAGTACTGCATGTCCTAAGGGGAGCAGAACTCTTTCCCCACTCCCTCCCATGGAGAAATGGGCTGGTATTTAAGTGATCAATATCATCTTTACTCTGCAGCAGCTCTCCTGAAGTGTCTCACTGAAGTGACTTCTAAGTGTAATGCCTGTCCCTCCCCAACAGACAGACTGAATTCTTCAACATCTTTGGACATGTGGTGCTACTCTGCTCTCCTTTTCTCAGGGAAGATGTTCCATGTGGAAGGAATTTCCCCTGCAGCTCATCTGGAGGCCATAATGTCTGGCAGCCCTGCCTCAAATCACTTGCTGCAGCATAGCCAGCACAGACAAAAGGATCTCTATGAGAAAGACACTCTGAAAGCAGGTTACCATGCCAGTGCCTTGGCAATATCCTATCTCTGGGTAGAGCCATGCAAGTCCCCGGAGTATCCTGCGTAGACGTGGCACCCCGATGCTGTTCATATTGGAGAAGCAGGCGTTGCTGGGCATTGTGCGGAGCAAATCCTTTTCGATCTGGGAGACAGCCATAAGCAAGGACAGGGTCAGCTACCAGCACCCGAACAATTGCTGCACGGTTGCTGTTCTGACACAAGGAAGGAGAAATATGCCCAACAAGATTAAGCTTTAGCAGGATTCAACCACACAGGTACTCTCAACTGGTGCTGCTGCAGGTGTCAGGCTTCCCCTTCATCCTGAGACAGCAAATCCTGCCCTTCTGCTGACTCCCTTGTGCCCAGTCAACACTAGGCAGTATCTCCTACCTGTTTGGCAGCAATGGTTTCATCGTTAGAGCTGTTTTTCACAATATCCCGATATGACATCTCTGAATTCCTCTTCTTCTGCAAGGCCCCTGACAGACGCATCCACAGCTGGGGCGACAGGGTGAACAAACAGGAAGTCACTTAGCCAGCCACAGAAAACTGTGATCTGGCCTCCTCTCAACCAGGAGAAAGGGGGCTTGCTCCACTCGTACTCCAGGCAGGACAGCCTGCCCAGAAGAGGCAGCAGTCTCACCTGTGGCCTCATGCTATGCGGGATGCCGGCTAGCACCAGGTTACGCAGCTTGTCTGAGTGTGGTAGGGTGACCTCAATTTTGTCCCAGGTAAGGTCACCCACGTCATGGTTGTGTGTGAATTCCAGATGAGCCTGCCACTTGAGCCTCTGCTGAGGCTCCTCGGTCAGTGGGAGCCGCAGAAGCTTGCTGGAGTTTAGCTCAGAAGCATCTGCCTCAGCAAAGGAAGAGAAAGAAATGGAGACAAGTGAGACGGGGAACAGGAAAGGGAACAAACACAGGACAGGGTGGGGAGTAGGATGCCATCTGAAGAAAACACATTACAATCATCCACATCTTCCAGATAGAGCTCGGAAAGGCAAAACTTTGTTTCTCACTGTCTTCTCCATGCAGGAAATTTTACAGTCATCAGAAAAGGCACTGGGGCTTGAGAACTAAGCAGCTGTCTGTAGGCCTCCAGCCTCTCCTTACTCATGTATGGCTGGATTTAAACAAGATGCCGAGAGCAACCATCCCTCTGGGTTTTGTAAGGATTGTACATCAGGCTGACACAGCAAGTCTGAGAGGTGGCAAGCAGAAGCTACCATGCAAGTAATGAGGTGCAAAACGTTAACTACAGTGATTTTGAATCACCAAAAAGAGGCTTTAACAGGGACACTTCCAAATTCACAATGAGAGAGCACCTGAACCCCAGACTGGTTTTATAAAACAGGTACCTCAGCACAAGTGCAGGTTTTGGGTAAGGCTCTGCCTGCCATCATCCCAACAATGTCAGCCAAGTCCCTCCACTGATTCTGTAATGCACAAGTCTACCAAATGTTCTGGTTCAAGAGAATTGCTGCGTCCTGTCCTCATCTCCAGACTGCTGTTTCGAAGATGATCCTCAATGACTCAATGGTGCCTCAGGGCACATGTGCAAACAACTTCTGCCTTTGCACTGTATGGCCCAAGCCCTGCAAATGTCCTCTCAGAGCACATAAAGCAAGTCCTACATCCCCCACTCCTTTCTCTTCCTCTCTGCAAAGGCAGCCAGCTGCTGTAGTTCACTGCCCAGCTGCGGTAAGTCTCCATGCCTCCTCCTATTTTCTCTCCTGCCTCTGTGTCATGCATGTAGGATTGTCCCTACAATTTGCCCTACACTTTGTCAAGCTGCTGGGATGGGTAGAGCACATACTGCTGCCACTCACCTTGTCTGTGAGGTTTTTCAGCAGACAGCATGTGTCACTGTGCCTGCTGTCAGTGCTTATAGTGCTGCTGACCACAACAGGCACAGCACTGCTAACTGGGAAAGGTACCCTTCCCCAGCGTGCAGATGCTAACGGAAGCGATAACCTCCTCTTAACTTTTCTCTCACCCACAAACATGAGCAAAAGGGGATGTAAACGACTCTGCTGCATATTTTATGCTCCAGACTTGTGTAAGACAGGCACACCTCATGTGCAGCCCTTTGTTATAATGGTAGGACATGGAAAGACGATGATGGGTGGGGAGATGAGACCTAGGACAGAATGGTTGCAAAATCACCCTGCCGTACTTGGAAGGGCTGGATGCAGGGTACTATGGAGCGAGGAGGGATGGGACTGACTTTACCTTCCTTATCGACTCGGAAGCCAAATTCATCGTAGTGGAACTCTGGCGGCTCAATGGATTCTTCTTTCTGGGGTAAACAGAAACAATGGACATGTGGATTCTGACCCATCCTACTACCATCTACATTGTGCCCTCTGGGAAACTGCAGTCCCTTCTACTTTTGATGCCTCCAATAATTCCCAGCTGGGGAGTGTGCAATTCCCATCCTGACTGCTCCATGAAAGCTGTGAGGCCCTGCTTTCCCACCTGCACAGATTCTTCCTCCAGCAGGGCTTGAGTGCAGCATCATATCAGGATCAAAACTTTCCACCTGGAAGAGCATCCAGCCCTCCTCATGGACTGAGGAATCACAGAATGTTAGGGGTTGGAAGGGACCTTGAAAGATCACCTAGTCCAAACCCCCTGCCTGAGCAGGATCAGTTAACTAGGTCACAAAGGAATGCATCCAGGTGGGTTCTGAATGTCTCCAGAGAAGGAGACTTCACATACCCGGGCAGCCTGTTCCAGTGCTCTGTCACCCTCACAGTGAAAGAGTTTTCCCTTACACTCACACTGAACTTCCTATGCTCCAGCTCGGACCTATTGTCCTATCACTGGCCATCACTGAGAAGAGCCTGGCTCCGTCCTCCTGACACTCACCCTTTACATATTTATAAATGTTAATGAATCCCCACACACCAGCTAAAGTGGTCTCAACTAACAAAGTAATGCCCAGCAGTCCTCTGCGCACACGCAGGAAATTCATCTCCCTGCATTACTTCATCTCCTGCCTACAGACACTCCCCTTCTCCTGCAAGCCCACCCGCCCCTCCTGTGGGGTCTCTTGCAAGCACTGTGATGGGCAGTTTGGGCAGCACCCAAACAGCACGCTTCTAGCATAGCTCCACAGTAAGCTTTCATCTGTTTCACTGGGCTCAGCTGCCTCCAGCAAACACTGTGGGTAAATTATGAAATTCCACAGCTGCTTCCTTCCTTCCTGCTCTGCCCACCTGGTGACAAGTCTTGAGGCTAGCGTTTCCTGCCATGCACAAGCCAGAGCAGCTTGATAGTGACAGAGACTCCCTGAGGGTGTCATCATCTGTACCGTGGAGCAACAGTTGCAGAACAGTGGGGCAATAATTCAAACAAGTTCTTTGTGCTCTGTAAGATCTTGCAAGAGCCCGGTTGCAGCCACAAAACACATGAAGATTAAGTAGCAAACAGGTGTCCACACCCAAACCACTGGAGGAAGATTGCATCCCTTTCCCTGCAGCTTCCAGAAACCACCTGGGTCCCTTTGCTTCTGTGCAGAGCCAAAAAACACCCCCTCCCTGCCCCACGCCATACCTACCTGTGTGTATTTTGAGAGGATCTCCTGAGGCCAAATGCTGGGAGTTAGCGCTGAGAAGGGACCCCCAGCAGAGGGGGTGTGCTGGCCTAAACACAGAGATCGACACTGCAGTGAAAACCTGGGAAGATTCCATTGGAAGAGGCAGACTCAATACAGACTTCCAGCAAGGGCTGGAAGAAGCAGTTTGTCGCTATTGCTACTCTAGACATTGAGACAGCTCTCACTTCATCAAGGAAGCAAGTAATTTCAAATGGATTTGTCCTTTACTACTGAGCAAAGGCTGAAAGGCCAAATGGAGTTCCCTCTAAGGAAGGGACTTTTAGGGAAGAGAAACACTTCCATAGCATCGTGTTATCTTTATTCTGCTTGGAAAAGCTGTGCATTCAGTGCCAAGACAGGGGAACCACTAAAAAAAAAAAAACAAAACAAAACATTGTGGAGAACTAAATGACTTCTACGGAGGCACTGACCCCAGAAAAGGCAGCACTCCAGATTTCCCTGAAATTCTGTCAACAAGGCACCAAACCAGGAAATAAGAGCCCTCAGTAAGAGGCTTAACTGGTCCATTTGCTCCAGGAGGGCTGGGATATTGCCAGACCATGTAGAGAGCACTGCAGCAATGAAAGCATGCATAACATCTTAGTCTACAGTGCTCAAGATAGGCACCTTTCTGTCTCAGGTATGTCCCAGTGAATAGCTTCCCTTAGAATAAAAGCACACATCAAGTTTTGCAATTGAAGCAGATAAGGATGTTCCAAGTCCTCAACTGTACACATCACCAAAGAAAAAAGTTTACTTGATTCTGAGGGAGCCAAGGAAGACTTAGACAAAAATATGGGGTGGGAGGGCTGGCCACTGTAAGAAAGAGGCCTAGTTTCAGTAAATTTCAGTAGTCCACAGTTGAACTCCAGTAATTCTTTAGCCTTCTGCCTGCCCTAGAGTTACCACAGTATAGAAAAAAATCTCTCAGGTCCTAAGTGAGCCACCCATTTTGGGGCAAATCTTGAGAGAGCAGAACCAAGCAAATCTTATGAAAAATGGGGAAGGCAGACTGCATTTCATCCTCCTCCCTCCTCTGCATTCAATGGCTGAAACAGCTTCTGTGGGATTCAGCACTGGGTAAAAGAAGGAACCGAGTTCATCCTGAGTGAAAATGCAGCTGGGTCACAAAGAATGGAGTGGTTCCTCTCCCCCAATTCAACCAGACAGTATGTTAATGTAAAGAATGACTCATGGAACCACTAACTGTATTTTACTAAGCTGCAGCTGAAGAAAAATACCCAACCAACCAAACAAGAAGGTACTGTGTCCACTTCTGTCTGCTCACCTGACATTGTGCTTGGTAAAGCTGAGTAGCAAAGGCTGTCCACTGGTCCAGACACACTGTTCTCAGAGGTAAGAGCTCACTATGCTGTTATAAAAAGGAAAAAAAAAACCCATAATATGGTGATGGAAGAATTTGATTAGCATGTAATAACATGGTAAGGAAAACAGAGAATCCTCACAAATAACTTCCCAGAGGAAAACTAAATTCCAGAGATAAGAATTTCCTCTTGGTTTCATACCTACCCATCAGCTAGAAAGAGCACACTGTCATTTACCAAATTCCTCATGACAGTAACTGACTGAAACAATGTCAAAAATCAAGTTAACTTTCATCACCTTTTCCATCACATATTCTGAGGTCTGTGTTTAATTACCAATAATAAAACAACATACAATATCATTGTTCTCTGAACACACTGTCCAGGGAGAAGGGATAGGAATGGGGAAAAGGGTTTAAGATGGTATTATGAGATACAGTAAGCCTGAACCAGATTTTAGGATTCATAGAATTGCAGGGGTTGGAAAGGACCTCAAGAGATCATCGAGTCCAACCCCCCTGCCAAAGCAGTTCCCTAGAGTAGGCCACATAGGTAGGCATCCAGATGGGTCTTGAATATCTCCAGAAATAGCATTGCAAACCACAGGAGCAAAGTGCAGAATACAACTCCCTGAAGGGAGCTGGAAAAGCTTCTGATGAGGATTTTCTGTGAACTGGGCTGTGATGTGCAGAACATGCTATCGTGTACCTCTGCAAAGACCCAGGCTCCTCCAAATGAGATCAAGACAGAGCTCAGATGATGAAACAGCCTGCACAGCTCCCCTCCTTACTTTCCTAGTACCAGCTGACAGCAGATTTTTACAGGTTATTCCAGAAGAACAATGAAATAGTTCAGCAATCAGTGAAAGAGATTTTGGACTTTAGGCTCAACCTTATAACTGTGTGTGGGAGACAGCAAGAGCTACCTCTACCAAGCAGACAAAGCCAGTGCGGGAAATATAGGTCACTTGTACTTACTTGGGAAAGAACCTGGGAAAAACTAACATTTGCATGTCTAAGATGTGTTTTCCAGCTTTCCCCTTCCTGTAAAGCTACTTATGACTGCAAACCACTAATACAGGAACCCAGGGACTCGTCCTGCAGGTCCTGATTTGTTTATAGCCTTCAGAAGTACAGGGTTATATTGCCATTGCATCTCAGTGAGCTTTCTAGTGAGCACTTGCAGGCTGAATGCCACTTGCTACAGCACTCCAAGATAAACAGCTATGAACCACTGCAAAAGCAAAAAAAAAAAAGAATCTCTGTCTGAGAACCAAATGATAAGACATCTTCCTCCCAGACTGAAACAATTCTCTGCGTGAGAAAGGCTGGCATGGGTGAACGGACACTGAACTTCTGACACCAACTCTCAGGGCCAAAAGAAACCAAACATGAAAACGTTTAGCTTTTGTTTCTGAGACGTCGTGTTGTCCATGCAACAGCTAGCTGCTCACCCATGAGTTCTGTAAATGGTCTTCCCATCACTCCAACCCCACTTGTTCTCCAAGAACCAACTTTTCCCTGGGTAGCCAAAGACACAACAGGAGTTACAAATCGAGCACCACCTGCATTTCACATGCACACGCACCAGGCACACCACTCTGGTAAATCTGCTGACAGTACTCACTCCCCTTTTAACTTCACTGTGCCCAAAGCCTCAAGCCTGCGAGCAGGGATCCCCCTCAGTCCTTAACCTCCACGACACACGCACAATCGCTGCTGAACCCACCTGCTACGGAGCAGCTGGGCCATAGCGTTAGGTGTGCAGATCAGAGAACTCCCCATACAGGGGAATTAATGGCAGGTGAGTGCTGAGGCCGAAAGTCCCTCCTCATTCCAGGACAGGTGCAGCAGAGGTGAACACATTCCCTCGTCCACGTCATCACAATCGAATGCTGGCCTCCGCCTCGCTGGAGATCACTCCCCTGCCTGCTCTCCAGGCAGACATTAGAGCACTGAACTCGGTGGGCAGGTTTTTCCTGCCTCTGGTTCCTATAGAAACCTTCCTGCACGCACCCATCTGCGATGGGGCCCAGAGAGAGCAGGAGAGGATCACCTTGCTCCTGGCACAGGGGTGTGCGGAAGGGCAGGGTGGGGAGCGAGAAGGCTCCTGCTGCCGCACAAGGACGGGGTGCACTGGGGATTGACCACTGAGCCAGGTGTCTCCAAGAGAAGGTGCTGAGGCCACTGTAGGTCTTCCATCACCCTGCTTTCTGCTCCCGCTCTGCCTACAGCCAAGCATCACAGGAACTGTGAGGAAGGCTCCCTGGCACAGAGGCACCACACAGTGCAAGCGAGGAGGAGATCTGCCACATGGAATTGATACTCTAAGTTTTTTTCCTATGACTGAGGGATATAAACCTACAGCAACTCTTCAGCAGGTAACAAAAGAGGCTCCTACGGAGCTTGTGAAACTGCAAGCATGCAAACGCTACAGTTAGCTTAGCTGTGTCATCTGCAGTTCTGAAAACTGGCAGCAGTAAGGGACATAAAGGAAAAACCACACCAGACCAAACAAATATTAGTAGCAACTCCCAAACTTACAACTCTCAAACTGAAGCTGGTTTTCAGCCTATGTATTAAGAAACATCTCCCATGTTTAAAGGCACCTGAAGTTTCTTATACAAAGCAATTTTGATCACACAACAGGTAGTCTTCACGCTTTGAAAGCAACCCTACTTTTGTTAAAATACAAATGGTACCTGTATTTGCATCTTTACTTTTTGAGTTCAGATTCCAAACACCAAGGACTCCAGCCTGCTAGAAGACAGCTATAATGCCAGCCTGTGCCCCTGGAAAGGAAGGCTACAAGGGAAGCACACCGCCAGCATCAGGTACAGTTATCAGAATCACTTGAGCTGCAACACCTGTATGGGAGTTGAAAACACACGCTGTGCAAGATTATATCCAATCAGTTTCTTTCCCAGCACAGGTGTCCTTTAGAAACTGATCTTTCCAAAGGAGATCTGCAAATTCACTACCTCTTGGCAGTACAAGCCTCCTCTGGACAGGCTTGCTCATCCACACAGCTGCGATAGGAGAGATTTGTTACCAGCCTTATTGCAAACAGCAGGTAACAATCTCCTGCTGCCTGTTTTACTTGCTCGGCCCCTTTTGGCAAGCAACCTCCACTTAAGCCTGCTGTAGTGCTGGACGTGCCAGGCATGAAATGATGCTGTCGGGAGCCTTTCAGTAGTATCTTTATTTTGGGACAGAAACTCCTTCCCAGGAGGGAAAAAAGAATCCACCAAAAAGTCACCAAAAAACCCAACAGACTGCAGAAGATTAATGTTTTACAAAGCAATGCTTCTGTATGCTGAAAGCTCATGAATTCGCAGCAGCTGTCAGCAAATGTGATTAGAAGGACCAGGACAAGCATGACATTATTTCTACAATTATTTTCACCATCATAGAAAGAGTGTATGCAGTATTTCCTCTGACAGCATGGAAAAACCTCTTCTTTCCATTATGCTTAATTTGAACATGAAGCAACACTGCATGCAGTAAGCCCCACTGCCACCTCTGGACCATCAGCTGGCTTCCACTGCTCGATTCTTTTCCTTTCTTAAAAAAACCCACACATGTTTTGGAAGAGAGAAAAGCCACAGCACTCATCTGGAGGCCAGACATTAGGTCTAGTTATAGAAACCTCTTCCAGCTCAGCTTTTAAATCCCATGCAGACTGTGCCCAATTTAATACCGGGTCTGTCCCTGAGCCTGACTCTTCCTCTCAGAAGTCAGAGAAAAATCATCACCAAATGGTACAGCTCATGTCCATCCTCTCACACCTGGAAAGCCTTACTTCCCTATTTAAAATCCTGCTATGCCCAATGAATCGAAGGAGGGGTGTTCTCTGCATGAAGCCCTTTGCCTTCCCTTCCCCCATCCATTTCACCCTGAGGTATGTCCTGGAGCTGCAAATACCATTAGTCCCACAAGTCAATATTTGCTTTGCACATACAAAGCCAGAACAAAACTCCAGCTTGACAAACAAGCAGATAAGTGAACAAAGCGCAGCTACACACCTGACTAAGGGGCGGACCAGATGCAGATAATCTCTGCCCTTCCCACCATGACACCTTGGATTTTGAAGAGATGCAGAAACCCATGCAGACACTGACACCCACTGACTCCTGAACCTGGGTCACTCCAGGAACTGCTTAAAACACCATGACCAGCTTCACAATGCTTTGGGTGAGGAACAACATGCTACAGACACCGGTGGGAGGTGCTGAGGTGGTTGCCTTCAAGCTTGATTTCTGTGACTTGACTTGGAATGAATTCCAGAGAAGGGTGAGGAAGCTGGGGAAGGATCTGGAGCACAAGTCCTATGAGGAGCGGCTGAGGGAGCTGGGGGTGTTTAGTCTGGAGGAGGCTGAGGGGAGACCTTGTCGCTCTCTACAAATACCTGCAAGAAGGGTGTAGAGAGGTAGGGGTTGGTCTCTTCTCTCAGGTACACAAGAGATAGGACAAGAGGAAATGGTTACAAACTGCTCCAGGGGAGATTTACGTTGGACATCAGGAAGTGTTTCTTTACTAACAGAATTGTCAGACATTGGAAAGGGCTGCCTGGGGAAGTGGTGGATTCACCATCCTTGGAGGAATTTAAAAGGCGAATGGATGATGTGCTGAAGGCCATGATCTAGAGCTGGACTAGGCAGGGTCAGACTGGGGTTGGGCCTGATGATCTTAAAGGTCTCTTCTAACCCAAGTGATTCTATGAAAATTTGGGGGACTTTAAGTGCCCTCAGTCCCCTTTCTCCTAGCAAAGAAAATGAATCAGAGATAAAAGCTTCTGGCATGCCAAGAAAGGGGAACACTGAGGCCTGGAGAGCTGCAAAGGTGAAGGCTGTGACAGCCTTGCAGAGCCAGGTGGGCAGGCAGGAAGGACAGCAAGCTGTTGACTGCAGAGGCATCATGGGGACTCCAGTGCTGCCCAGTCACCAGCTGGGATCACGTACTGACTGCAGGAGTGTAAGGGGGCAAAGTGCCTCCTCCCAGCTGTCCCACAGCACTATTAGAGCAACACATAACAGAGACAACAAAAAGTAAACTGTAACTCTGTCTCCTGCCATAAAGCCACGAGTAGGCTCCTGGCCACTTGGCAGATGTAATTCCATGCAGAAATGTAACAAAAAGGCACTTCCACACATCAGACCTGATCCATGGGCTCACCAGCGTGCTCCAAGTCTGCCTACTGTAAGGAGAGAGCGCATTCCACTGGAGCTGGAGGTGCAGAGCAATTTGCAGTTAACAGAGAAGGAACGGAACAAGTAACTTCCAGTTTCATATCCATGTAATCTGCATATTGAAAATAAGGATATGAAAAAGAGGAATCCTGGTTCCTACCACTTTCACATTGGACAGACACCACAGCTGGACTTCCTGATCTACTTCAATGTGTCAAGCTTGCCTCTAAAAAGCTCCCTGCACCACACCTACCTATGTGGAATGCAGACATATCCTACATATTGCCACATTTTCTTTTCAGAGCAGAACCCCTTTTATTTCTTTGGCTCCAAAGCAGATAGCTGATCCTTCATGCAGGAAAAGGCTGAAGCTCTTACTTCTAAAATCTGGAGATAACAAAGGCTTCCCTCGTGTGGCTCATGGAAAAAAACCAAACCCACAACAAATTATAACCGAACTTACTTACGGCTCTGCTAATTCCTTGTGTTCTAACAAAAGCTACCACACTTGTAGCTCTGGAAAGCAGAGGGTGTCAATCCTTACACAGTAAGGACCCTTTGGATCAGATGAGAAGGAGTTTTGCCTTTCCCATCACTCCCATTATTTGAACAGTGAGAGGATATGGGATGGGAACACGGTGCTCCTCCAGTCTCACACAGGAGAATTACAGTGGATGAGGCACTGGAACAGCAGTTGTTTTTTGGTGTTTTTTAAATCCCCATTGAACAAAGATGGAAAAAAAGGCCAGTGCAGTGTCCACTCTCATTGCAGAGCAAACCTTCCTTGCTTCCAACACAGAGGGAAGAAAATATTCACAGCAAAAGGCAGGTCTGCAATCACCCTGGTCTTCAAGGCTTAGGGTAAAGGCAAGTCCACATTAAACACTGCTATACGAGTATAATTCAAAGGTGTCTGATTAGTGTCTAAAGATGAACCAAATATATTTTCCACAAGAGTCAATTTCTGCACCCAAGTAAGCAAGGTGCAGGATCATGGCACTTCTTCAGAACTCTACAGAAACTCATTTTCCCTCAAACTCTCCAGAAGTTTTTTCTTTAACTTTTGGTTCATGAACTTCTGTAAGGCTGCAAACTCTTTATGTTTGTGAAAGGTAATGGCAACTGTCCAGTTTCATTTGCCATAGAGAAGTCTGAAAGAACATATTTCTGTCAGAGATGCAGAAGTATACCAATCAAAGAAAGGCTGAAAGACACTACTGACAGTCACGTAAGGATAGATATTATTAAAGGCTTTTATATGACATTCCTACCCTGAGCAGCGACAAGATGTGCCATCCATGGTGCTCTTGATCACCTTCAGTGCCAGCACTGTCTCTGTAGGCTCGCCTCAAGTGAGTTTGATTCTCAAGCTGGTCTCATCCTGTTGTTTTCAGTGACAAAGGGAAAACAACCTGAAGAATGGCTCACCCTTGATATGGCCTCCGATAGATCTGCAAAGCCTTAGCTGTCAAGGGTTGCCATTCTCGCAGTGAGGCACAAGAAAGGCTCGATTCAGGTCATGCTCCTGTAGCTGTTTGCTCTAGTATCAGCAAAAAAACTTCAGATTCAATTAGGACTCTAAGGTCTCACTTTGTTTGCCTCTGGAAAATGGCTTCTGAAGCAAAGTATACTCACAGTACTCAAGAATTTTTGTCCTTTAGGGCTCTGTCTTACCAGCACTCAGCCTTCTGAAGAGTCTAGTAACACCCAAAACACCTGTTAGGACTGTTTGGAAAGCTCTTATCTAGCATGTCAAGTTAGACTTAGGTCTTGTTCCTGTAGAAATTTATAGACACAGATAACTTGGTAACTTAGATGGGGGGGGAGGGTGGAAGATCATTAACGTTGCTTAACATTTGTAAGACAAGACAAGTCCCCTCCTGCCCCGCCCTGTCAAGAAGATTTCTTCTCCAGAGCAAAAGAGCTGTTGGGTTATGGACATTTTCCTTCTCTCACCTCTGAATCATCAGGCTTTTCCCAGCCAAGAAATACCGCACTGACTGGGTAGTGCCAACATTTCCCATAGTCACACTAATACACTATCTTCTCTCCTGCTATCTCATAAAACAAGTGTGTTTTCATTTCTCCTAGGTTGTTTTGTTTTCCTTAAGTCAGAAACCGAATTGCTGTTACCAATATAACTTGTTGCACTCCAGTTTAAAAACAAGCTGAGACTTCCTCAGAAACAAATCAAATGTGTCAGTACATCCTCCTCTTCCCTACCTGGTATCTACAGTAACACAGCTGACAAGTGAGATTTTACCCAATGCTCCTAGATATTTACCCTGTCTAAGCTTTACTTATCTAAAATCTTGACTACGGATGAAGCTGGCAGAGAAAGATGTGTAAACAAGTTTGTGTTTCTGAGGGTACAAAGCTGAGGTGCCAACTCCTCTCCATCTTCTGAGGGGCATTTGGGACACTGCATTCACTATATAAAACTAAGCTATTTGTCTACCTCATTTTACTTAGCAACTGCAAAGTCTGTTTATCCTACCCATTTGAGCTAGGACAGGATCTAGGATCACCACTGATTTAGCTAGAAGAGCTCCAGGACCAAAATATCAGGTGCCTTACCTTTATTACTGAAGACAAAGGTGCAATACTCCTTAGGATTTATTTTCTAAAGTTTTCTTTCCTTCTCATGTTTTGGTGAGAAGTTTGCAATTACCAGCCAGTAAGACAGACACCATCCCTTCTATTTCCTAAACAGTTACAACCTCAAATGCAGTATCACTTCAAAGGGACGAGCTCACCGACTCCTTTGTTAAAGCATGCCATACACCAAACGTGGTAAGCAACTTTGCAATGCACAAACCAATTAACAAAGAATGGGGTTAAGACTGTCAGCTCATTTCATACAGGTCCCTTAACCAACAACCTCTACTGATACCATACCACCTCAGTTAAGAGAGACAGTGATTTTATAAAGGTAAACATCATTGTCTATCTTTTAAGATTGTCAAGGTCCTTCAGAACATTGTTATTTGCAAAAGATACCACCTTGCAGGAAAGCAAGCAACAGGTTAAAAGCACAGCAAAGACGAAAAACCTAAATTACTTTAGCATAAAGACCCCAAAACTGGAATAATTTCAGTCTTGAGCAGATGTGCAGTGCTGCCCTCACCTCTCATAGTAGTTGATATTAACTTTATCATCCTCTGACCAGTGCACATCCTTCAGAAATATTACCCTCCTCTCTGCTGCCCCTCATAGATTCCCCCTGCCCTTCTCCAGAGAAAGAGTCACTATGAAGGGCATCTCCCCAAGACTACTAAGACACATCAAAAACTACCCTAAACATGAATTAAGAAAGCTGGTACCTGTCATTTTAATCTGTTAAATACATAATTATCATAACTTTACATTAACATGACACAAGCAGTCCCCACCCTGACATATCATGCTTCTTCTCAGATCCTTTTACTCCTATGAATTCTCCAGGTTAGGAACCCAACCCGTTTCTGCATAGGGAAAGCCATGAACACAGCATGTGGATCCAGAAATACATAGTGAAATAGATCTTCATTCAAGTGACTGTTTCCAGCACACCACTCTGTAGCAGCTGAAAAAATACTCTGGAATTCAGATTATCCAGCACACAACTGTATTCCAACCAACAACTCAGCAAAAGCACAGAAGTGCCTCACTCCTGCTATGCCAGTGGTTCCTTCTTGAGTGATTACAAGATCCAGCCTCTCACTACTGAACACCTACTGTCCTCAATTCCAGCCAGACTGCTTCCCTCTCCCGAGTATTACCACTAAAGGATTCTCTTTTACTACTTTGTGCTCATTGCTATCCCCTCAAACGTCATAGCAAGCCATACAGAGTGAGGCTGAGACATCACGTAGTAAGAAGCTATGACATCACATAAAAACCCCACACCCAACACTGCAATCTACTTGTTTAGAAGGAAAGTACCTGCCTAAATTCAGACATCACTCAAAAAATTAGAGAGAGAAAAAAGCAGGGAAGAAAATTTTCCTGTCCTTCCCTTACCAGCTCTGCGAAGAGACACCAGCTGTCCTAGAGCCCACAACCACTGCTTGCAAGATTTAAATCCACGTCACAGCAATTCTTCACTCCCTTGAATTTACATCACCGGGTACTAGGTCTGTCTCCCGACTTCCTTCCGATGTTCGTTGCAGCTGACAATCACAGGGCCTGCAACGCGTCTATTTATGCCCACTGCCTGGAGGACACTGCCATATTTCCATCTCTGTGTCGTGACTGTTCCTTCCACTCGGGCAGACAGGAGACAGAGCGTCTCTCCTTTGGGGCACCTCCGAAAAGACGCAGTCCTGGAGGGCAAACGAGGGTCGCAGCGCTGGCTGGACGAGGCCACCTGCTAGTCAGAGGCACGGAGAAGAGTAAAGGCGGGTTACGGGAGGCATATCCCGGGGAGCGGGTAAGGGGCGCGCAAGCAAAGCCTGGGGAAGCGGGCAGCAGGCAGCGCACGCCCACAGGCAGAGCGTGCCCCAGCCGAGCCTGACGTTGAAGCACAACATGAGTCACTCGGCGGATCCCAGACCCTGCGTCATGCAGCAGGTGAGCGGGAGCCTGTCCGGGGACTCGGAGTGGAGGAGAGGTCCCTCCCTGCCCGGGGAGCGGAGACGCGGCCGCTCACCGCTCTCCCCACACACCGACACGGCCGCAGGGCCGCCCCAGAGGCTGCGGTCCCGCTCCTGCCCGAGGGGCGCGGCGGGGGACCGGGAAGGGGTGAGGGGCGTGCGGGGCGCCTCATGGCTGGCGCCACCATTACCGGGGAGCCCGACCGGAGCTGAGAGCCCCGGAGGGCGAGGGGCCGCCCGCTGGCAAGACCCCATTCGCCCGCCGCTGCCCGCCTCCCCCAGCCCGGCCGCGGCAGCCCCGCCCGCGCTCACCCGGTCTCCTCAGCGGCGCCCTCCCCACAGGGTAGGCGCCCGACCCCGATCCAGCGGCCCCACGCGCCGCTCTGGAGGGCCGTGCGGTGCGCATGCGCGGCATCCGGGCGGCGGCGCGGGGCGCTGTGGGGGCCGTAGGCCGGAGCCTCCGCCGGCGAAGGGGGAGCGAGGTTCCAGCGCAACGGCGGCTGCCAGGGAGCAGCGGGAGCCTCCGCTGGGTTGGTGGGAGGGTGGTTTTTCCCCGCGTCAGGGTTATGCCTTCTAAACTTTGCAGCAAAACAAACCTGAGGGCCCCTCCCTAGCACAAGGCTCTGTGTCCAGGCGGTGAGAAGAGATAACGAGCTGGTCTGGGGCCATTTCTGCTCCTGTCGTTTTCTGCCCACGGTTGTTTGGTTTAATTAATCCAGCAGAGGAGCAAATAGGACTGGAAGGCTGGGCTTCCATGTTGGTTTTCTTTCTTGGCCATCCATTTGAGTCCAGTTTGAAAGTGACCAGTGCTCAATTACAGCTTACTTTGTCAAACAGACACTTAATTAAATGTCAATAGCACAAGAAGGTAAAAGATTTTAAATACTGTAACACTCACAAATATTTGTGAGACACCAGCAAGGGAGCACTGAAGGAAGGACCACCAGCTTGATGAATTCAAGAAGTCCCATGGCCTCTCCCTTTTATTTCTCCTATTTGCTCCCCAAATCCCAGGACAACTTTTTAACATCTTTTGAGACACCTGTAGAGAATGTTGAAGAACTGAGTAAGAGAGAAATGGAAGCAGGTCCAGTTCCCCCTTACTGCTGCTCTTCAAAGTCAGTCAAACGTAAGTGTCAGGCAGCACCTGGCACTGCTCTTTAAACAGCTGTCAGTGCTCGGGAAGGGGCCAGGGAAGGGTACTGTGGTAAAATTACCTTGTCACAATCTAGCGTTTCTCAGTAACTCAGCACACAATAGATGAAGGCTTGATTAAACAGCAGACAAAGAATGAAAAGCCCATCTGGAACCAAGGTGGCTGTATGCTCGGGGGTTAAATGCAGCATAGAGAACCAAAAGATGACAGAGTAAACAGACCTGGTTCAATAAGGCTTTTATTATCTTCCTGTACCCACACACCTTTACAGAATATACCTAAAGTGCCAGCTCAATCTTCCCACCCATCTTGCTTTGGTATGGAATCAGCGCTGGTCGAACCTCCTCCTTCAGGAACTTTGCCACCTGTTCAAGAAAGACAGGAAGGAGAAAATTAACAAAATGAAGGGTTCCCTTCTTCCCATTCGGACCTGCTTGTCTCACAGGGGTCTGTGTTTCAGAGACCCCTAGCAGTCTGACACATCCAAATTTGATATATCAAAATGTGAACCCACAAGGAAAGCCAAGGAAAACAGGGAAACATGTCTGCCTTACTAGTATGAGCAGAGGTGCATAATATGTACATTCGGTAGCACGCAAAAGGACCAAAGATTAAACAACACATTGCATGACAGCCCACATCACACATAGTCCCTTTCCATTTTACCTGTTGAGGAGCACGTCCAGTGAAGGAGGAAGGATCCAGCAGGCTTTCCAGTTGTTTATGGATAGGGCTAAAGTAAGCATCGGCACGGACACGGGCAATGAAATCATTATCACCCCCTTCCTGTTTCACAACAGCAGCTGCTTGCTGGGAGAGAACGCGAATCTTCTCGTGGCAATCCTGTAGGAGCAAAGGGAAGAGGAGAGGAAGAAAACTGTTTCGCTGCTACTGACAGCACATGTTCATCCTGCCGACTTGTGTGAGGGGGGTGTGTACTGCACTGGACAGCATACAAATGACACATAGCTTGGACTTCAGTGTCTCATATGCCACTATATTAAACCAAAATTTTCTTTGTCCTTCCACATCTGCCCTCTGAGACTAAACCAGTCTGAATGATGCACATGTTCCTTGTTCAATGATACCACAGACTTATGGAACCGGAATCTTTGTATTTCCCCAAATTCCTCAATTACTCCTAGGAGTCACTATAGCATTTTCAGTTGTTCTATTCCCTACTTGAATGATTTTTCCAAAGACAGATTATAGCAGCTGTTCAAAAAATATCCTATAAATTGAAATACATAAATTCCTTATTCACCACTAGTCATGCCCTGTATGGAACATCTTGGGAGAATAACAACTAGGTCTGGAAAAGTGAACTTCTCTAACTTAATGAGCAGAGAGACTAGCCAGACAATGGCTTATGTAAGGACTGACTAAAGGAAAAAAGAAACCACCCTTACAAACCTGAGGGCTTTAAGACATTCTCTTTTAAAGAACCCTTACATAGCACTAATGCTGGCAACAAGCCTTATAACAATTTTTCTGAAAGAATTCCTAATCCCTTGACTTCCTGTGGAATGAATCTGTAAAAATAAGTGAACCTAACTGTTTTCAGGGACCACCTGAAAAATCTGATGCTGCCACGCTGGCCCTAAAAGAGAGTGATGTGTTTTCATTTACAGCCATGTAAAAATCTTCTCAAATATATGATACTTCACCCATCTTCAACTAGGAGGAAAATGTTCTCCCATGCCTTGTTTTCTTCATCCAAAGGCCACTTTGCTATGGCACTGACCTGATTTGGGTGAACAGATCTGCCTTCTGGATGTTTGGNGAAGAGTTGTGTAGCAGTGGAGAAAGGAACTGACTTTCTATGCTATGAGGTGGGAAAGTATAGAAAATGTGCTGTCCCAGAGTTCCCTGCACATGAAAATGGAACATACTAATCTGAACAGCTATAAAGTTGAACAGCACCAGAAAGAAAATCAGCCAATAACAAAACCAAATTAAATTCAATCTTCAATCTAATAAAAATAGAGGAGTTTTTTTAGAAAAAAAACCCAAAACAGCTGAAAAGATAGTGAAACCTGTCCCCGTGATGTGACCCTTAATATACTTAGGAAGCTTACTGACTGGCACAGTGACAAACATCAGAGACACGGGGGAAAAAAACAATGGGACAAAGGAAGTTTCCTGACTAGTGTGTCAGAAGTGACTTGCCAGAATTGTTTCCGAGAAATAGAAACACATATAAAATCACAGACTGGTTTGGGTTGGAGGGGACCTTAAAGAACATCTAGTTCCAACCCCCTGCCATAGGCAGGAACACCCTCCTCTAAACCAGGTTGCCCAAAGCCCCATCCAACCTGACCCTGAACACTGCCAGGGAAGGGGCAGCCACAGCTTCTCTGGGCAACCTGTGACATGGCCTCACCATCCTCACAGGGAATTTTTTCCTTATATCTAAACTAAATCTACTCTCATGCAGCTTGAGGCCATTACCCCTTGTCCTTTCACTCCATTCCCTTGTAGGTTCTTTCTTCCAGCTTTCTTGTAGGTGCCCTCACTTCAGGTACTGGAAGGCTGCTATAAGGTTTCCTTGGAGCATTCTCTTCTTCAGGCTGAACAACCCCAACTCTCTCAGCCTGTCTTCATATCCTACTCAGAACTCCTAGAAAATCCTTTCGCTGTCAGTACATTGCAAGTTTTAACTTCTCTTCCTAATGTGAAAATAATCACAGGAGAAAAGATTACTATCAAAGATAAGTGAAAATAAGCTGCTTTATTAAGATATAAATTTGATTATCGGTTTTAAGCTGAATTGTGAAATTAAATTATAAGGAAATACATGTAATTGTGTCTGTATTTATTTACTAATGAAAACGTTTAATTTCAATTTGCTCAGACACAAAAACCTGAATGAAGGACCATAATGTTACTAATAAAAAACACTATACTGAACTAGGGAAGAGTGACACATGAATGAATGGTTCAGAATGGTCTTACTGCTTTTTTGTTAACAGGACTGATTCATTCTTTTAATTTATAAGGTAGCCAACTGCCAAATGTTCCATTTAAAGAAGCCCAGTCTGTGTTCCAAGTTCCTTCAAACATTTTCAAAAGGAAAATGCCTACTAGTATCTAATATAAAAATAGGTCTCCCTCTTCTCCACCAGACAACCAAATTAGCTCAAATACACTGTGTTCCTAAGAGAAAACACACATCTCCACAACCTCCCCTCAGAGAGTGGAATCTGGCTTTGCAAGCACCCGTGGAATATTAGTAACTCTGTGGGAGTACATGGAGAACAGAGAGATGTGAGATGGTCAGGACAAGAGCCCAGGCACTTTTGTTTCTCAGGAGTGAAATGCACAGTGGTGAACAAAGGTATTTGTGACTGCATTTGTACCTGACGGTTGCCCCCTGCTTTCACCATCGCCATGATTATATTCTCTGTGGCCATGAATGGCAGCTCCTGACGGATCCTCCTCTCAATCACCTTAAACAAATAAACACAGGAGAAAAAAAAAAAAAAAGAACAGCATTATAAGAACCCTGCAAACAACTGGAACTCCTGGTGAAGCTTGCCTCTCCCTTTTAGTCTCCAGGACTAGATAATTTCTCTTTTCGAACTTAGCTCTGTAAATCCAGAGATGAGATGATAACACTTAGAAGCTGTATCTTGTAAGTGACATTTCTGTGTAAAAGATATACAATGAATTTTTCTTCAGCTGGTACTTAAGTTACAGGAGTCTACAAGATCTGCCTTGACAGTATCTTTTGGCAGTAAGTTCTACAGATCCGTCATGTAGTGCAGGGAAAAATATCCTTTTTAAGTTTTAAATTTACTACCTGTTGGCTTCAGTGAGTACCCTTTCTTGTCTGTTCTGCAAGCAGTGAGAATACGTGGCAAGAGTGAAGAGCAAAATTCAGAAACCATTTGAGCTAACAGATAAAACTGTAATCCTTTGAGTGAGAGGATTCTTACACACTTTGGCATAGTTTCAGCATTATCAAGGATGCAACACTGCAGACATTATCTCCTGCCTCACCTTTGGATATACCACAAGTCCCTCGGAGATATTCTGCAGCGTACTCAGAATGATGTCAGCTGTGAGGAAAGCTTCAGCAAGACACACGCGCCTATAAGACACATACCCAGGGACCCAGTCAGCAATAAAGGCCATGTTCCAGTCTACCTCATATCCAGCTGTTTAGTTTCAATGAGTAACTGTAAATAGCATTACTGTGGTCCTACAGCTGGAACTGTTCTCCTTGTGTGTGCTTCGTGTTTAAATGTCAGAACGAGGAAAGCTAAAGGACATCTTGCAATAGTAGCTCTCAAGCTGGAAGGAAGGAGGTTTTGGGTTTGGGTGTTTTGGTTTGTTATTTTTATGTGTGTCAGTAGAAGAGAAAGCATGAAAGCACACTAGAAAGCTCCAAGGAGATTAAAGCATTACAGAGCTAGAAAGGAGGGCAGCAATTTATACAGCCAGCTGTGTGTTATCTTCCCCTATGTGTTCTCTGTTGCCTTGTCTACTGATCCTAACCTGCAGGACTAAGACAAGCTGTGCCTGACAGCGCTCAGCAGGGAACTTCCAAAGTCATCTGTGCATTTGGTGGGGGGCTTCCTCCAAGAGACCAGCTCCTGGTCACAGAGAAGACTCCTCACAAAGTCTGTGAGGAGAGGAGAGGAGAGGAGAGGAGAGGAGAGGAGGGGATTGTGCTGTGTCAGGCAAAAGACATCATCCATCAGCGACGGCAGCCTGGCCCATTCTAAACTGTGATCTTTTAAAATATACTAGTATTTGTGCTACATTTAAGGCCTCCAAATCTACCAGTGTCTTCAAAAGGACTTTGCTGTTTTGTCCACTGATTCAATTTTCTCTAGCTTGTTCTACTTTCAAAACACTACAGCTTTAACAAGAAAATACCAAGGCACAGAATTTTAATTGGATTATAATGTGGACAAATGACCATTTCTATTAAATGGGGTGAAAATACAATCTGAAATATTCCAGGATATGTCTCAACATTTGGTAGCTATTGGGAAATAAACACACCAGATCAAGCAGTCTACAATTTCTTAGGTTCACATTGTTTGCTGCTGCCTGAGCAGCTCTTTTCTTAATGAGACTAGCAGCTGCAGAGTAATTTTGGGAAAAGATTTTTTGTGCTTTCAGAAAATTTTATGCAGACATTATGTTGGTGGAGATGTTTTTAAAATAATATTTTCATCAACAATCATAATACTACCTTATAGCCAAAACTACTGTTGTTCATTGTACCACAAGCCCCATACCTTAAAAATCTAAAGATTTCTAGGATTCCAGATCAAGTTCTGCAACAGAAGGCTACTTTGAAACTAGAAGATTTCAAAGGTAAAAAACAAGCTTTATATACTAAGTGGACAACGTAAGCATTGAATTTATTTGCTGTAAGTTACCTGATAATACATTTAGGTAACTTTTGCACATCTCAATATATTCATAATGAACAACTGGAAAACAAAGCAAAGCTTGCTGAGCAGTGACCTGAAGAATTTTTCATGAAGCATTACTTTAAAATGTTTGTGCTGTTTCTTTAGGATCTGTACTACTTCTTGTAAAGAACAAGACTTTACAAGGAGATGAAAGTAAATTTCTTTAGATTATTTGGAGGGTTAAAGGATTACAGCTAAAATGATGGATTATTCTTTAAGAAGTGAAGAGCAGGGTAAAAAGCATTTAAAACAGAGAGGATAATTTTGAGAAATGTGGGTACTGTTATACTATGCTCTTGAAACAGGAAGACAATCAGATCATGGCTTCTTCATCTCTTTCCCCTCTCTGCTGGTTTGCTTGGCAGAAGAATATTGACGTTAGAAAAACTTAGCAGTTTTCACCTCATCTTAGAGAGGAAACAAGTTTATACACTCTAGATTCTACTGAGACTGTTTTCATCAAGTTGGTAGACTTGTGGTTTAAAAATAGTATTTTCTAAGTACATCAACAGACCTTCCTGCGTAAGACCTTCTGAAATTGCTGCACTGCACGACCTAAACAAACCTGTTGGCACTGTCATCCAGCGTTCGCTCAAACCACTGCACAGAGGCTGTTTGGAGGGGATCCAGCACCAGAGTCATCAGGTGTCGAGCCAGGCTGCAGCAGCGCTCTGAACGCATTGGATTCCTCTTGTAAGGCATAGCACTTGAACCTGGGAGAGGAGAAAGAGGCATGGAAACAGGACATCGAAGTAGTGCATTCAGGAAGAAGCAATGAAGGTTCTTTCCCCAGATAAATGTGTCATGAGTCATGTTTTTAACTGAAGCCTCAATACATGATCATTTTCTAAGGACAAAATGGAATAAAGGAAATGATACCATCACACTTCCCCTTCAGATTAGAAACATCCAAATGTGGGGAGAAAGAAAGTGAGAAGACATTCTGCAAGAAAAAATGGTCTTAATTTTAATGCAGTGCTTAGCACCATCTCTCTAGGCTACCCATGGCAACTCTAGGAGTGTTCAAGAACCTGTCTGCTCAGTAACACTGTCCTTCAAAGTCAGGTACTTAAACTGCTGCTCGTTGCTCTGGTGAATGGGTGTCAAACACAACCACAGAATGCAGAATCATTCAAGTAACAAATAGACTAAGGCTTAGTTGTTTTTAGACATTTGCCACTATTTAGGGTGCCTGCCAGAACTGTATTGCAGCCAAGAGCCAAAACTCCACCTTTCCTTCTACCAATCTCAGAATCACATCACTGGTATTCTTCTTGCAACTCATACAGATGAGTTACATTTATAAACAATTTTTGAACAAGACCAAAATGCTGAGTCAAGCTGAGAACCTACAGTTCCAGTTAGCTTTGTAAAGAATGGAAAACACTAAGAATTCCTCAGACTGGAGTCTTCCTCTGTGAAGAATATGTGACTGGTTCCACTTTATTTTGTGCACCAGGAAGTGCGCAAATATAAATTTGATTTTAATTACTTAAAATCCTCAAACCTTTGGGTAAAGTGCTATTTTTGTCTCCCCTTTAAAAAGGGCCCAAAATACCAACAGTGTTAAGCCTCAGTTAATGCAAAGCAACTTCTGTGATATTTCTGTGTTTGCTTAAAAGTCTGCACCAACATAGATAAAAAGATGCATACCCTGGTCCGAGAAATGTTTCCCATCCCTTACCAATCTGGTCTTTCTCAAAGGGCTCCTCTATCTCTTTCAGGTTGGCCAGAAGACGAATGTCAGTACAAATCTAGAAAAAAAGCCAAGAAATTAAGTAACAGAACTAAATTAACACATACCAGTAAATACTCCTGTTAGTGTTCTTGGAGAAGAGTTTGCATTTTTGTCTGAGAAAAATTGGACAAAAAAAATCTGACTACTTCTTGGCCTAAAAATCCTAGTCAAGAAACCACAAGGAAAAAAGCATGTCTGCTGTATTAGGATATAACAAGACCCCAAGAAGTGCAAATATTTGAAGGGAATGGAAGGCAGACCAGGAGGGAACACTGAGAACATATAACAAAATTACACAGTGATTTGCAAACATAGATAATGTGTGTTTACTGAACCAGCCAGCCTACAAAACCAAAATAGAAGAAAATACCACAGATCAGTATAGCCCAGGAGAAGGAGGCAACAGAGATAAATCAATGAAAAGAATCCACAAGGACAGAGAGAATAACACCATTATCAGAGAAGCAATTAACTAGGAGCAAATGGTGACATTTAAAAACTTGTACACCACTAGGAAAGACATTTAATTGGATCAATTTAGCGTAGATTAGACTTATATCTGGCATGGGATTTGTTAACCCATTTTAGAATCTGGCCAATAAACTTGCTTTATTTGGCACTAGTCTTAAAATCTTTGAGGTATGAATTCTTGGCATGTACCCAGCAATGAATTTACACGATCACAAAGAGAACAGCTGAACAATGAACACCAACTATTATTTCTTAAGAAGAGCATTTTGTACCAGGAGCACCTTTCTCTTCCAGATCTAAAACATTATCTCTCCCTCCTGATGCATACAAAGAGGGTGCTCACCTTGTGTATAGATGCCCCAAGACTGGCCAGCACAGACAGGACTTCAATATCCACCTTGCGACTATAGGTCTGCCCCGTGACCGTGTAAGCCCTAAAAATAAGCACAGAAATTGCGTGCTCCAGACACATACAACTATATACCAAGACTTTGAGCAAGGAGTGACATGGCTCAAAGTGGAAGGTTGCCATTCTGCCCTGACAAGAACAGTTTTGAATTCAGGCTGTCAATTTTAGGCAGCATGCAGATGGGAGAGAGAAAAGCAGAGGAAAACAGACGGCCTTGCTTTGACAGGAGACAAGTAGAAGTGGTCCATTTAGGATATGAAGTTTCCTGTCAGAAACTGCAACTGGGAATGGAAGATGGCAAGGGGAGATAAGTCAACGGCAGCACAGATGTCCATTTGGCAGTAGGGAGAATCTGGGCCAACATGGACAGCAGCAGGCACACATTGCTAACAAGTAATATAGGCGACTAAGCATGCTAGTTACATACCGCTTAAATCCTGCCTTCGCCGTCACTAATCTGTCCAGCTCTTCAACCTCAGGGTGGAATAAAAAACAGAGCTCAGAACTCAACAAATTCAGGAAGAATTTTGGCAAAAGCCTAAAGCATCCTCTGCATTTCTGTATACTATCAAGAAATATTACGGTTGCTGGCAAACACCCCCTCCCCAAATTCTATTCACTTTCACACAGGACCTTCTCAATGGACCCAGAGTGATCACGGTGCCCTTGTGAATGTGATGTCAGGATCATCATGTTTGCCCAAACAGCAGAGCATCCCAGAGGGGAGAACTGCAAAGACTGCAAGTCTACACTGTGGGCTGTCTGACTTACTTTACTGTGGTCTCCCTCAAAGAGTTGCAAGAAGCTGGCTTGGGTGCCAGTGGTGCCTTTTACACCCCGAAAGCGTAGGTCATCCCGAGCCCTCTCCAGGTTCTGCAGGTCCATGCACAAGTCCTGAATCCACAAGCAGCAGCGTTTCCCCACAGTGGTGAGCTGCGCAGGTCTGAAAACCAACAACAAAATGCAACTCATTGAAAATTTTGACAGTAACTCCAGAAGGACCACACTTTGCTGCGGTATCTACTGATACATCCTCCTTTCAAGGTGGCTTGACTCCTCTGAGCAGAAATTAAAAAGATCTGACTCAGGCAGGAGGATGTAACAGCCTCTGGTGAATTGTCCTGAAGACAGGATAATTCTTTCCAGGCACTGGATGTAATTGCCCCAAGACAAAGCAGTGCCTGCGGTTTCTGTATGTTAGGGATTTAAGACATGAGTGACAGAGGATATCTTAATCACAGAATTGTAGGGGTTGGAAGGGAATCGAGAGATCATCGAGTCCAATCCCCCTGCCAAAGCAGGTTCCCTAGAGCAGGTCGCACAGGTTGGTGTCCAGGCAGGTCTTGAACATCTCCAGAGAAGGAGACTCCACAACCTCCCTGGGAAGCCTGTTCCAGTGCTCTGTCACCCTCACCATGAAGAAGTTCTTTCTCACTTCGGTGCAGAACCTCCTGTGGTCCAACTTGTGACCATGCCCCTTGTCCTGTCTCCACAGGCCACTGAGAAGAGGTTGGCCATCTCCCTTTGTCTCCCACACTTCAAATATTTATAAACACCGATCAGATCCCCTCTCAGTCTTCTCAAGGCTGAACAGCCCCTGCTCACACTTAGCCTTTCCTTACAGGGTAGATGCTCCAGGCCCTTCATCATCTTTGTGGCCTCCGCTGAACTCTTTCCAGGAGATCCCTGTCTGCTTTGTACCGGGGAGCCCAGAACTGGACACAGGACTCCAGGTGAGGCCTGACCAGGGTAGAGCAGAGGAGGAGGATCACCTCCTTCCACCTGCTGGCTACGCTCCTCTTCATGCACACCAGGATCCCATTGCCCTTCTTGGCCACCAGGGCACACTGCTGGCTCATGGCCAACCTGTCATCCACCAGGACCCCCAGGACCTTCTCTGGAGAGCTCCTCTCCAGCAGGTCATCCCCCAGCCTGTACCGATACACTCGGTTGTTCCTCCCCGGGTGCCAGACCATGCACTTGCTTTTACTGAACCTCAAAAGGTTGTTGCACTGATACAGTTCCTGAGCTTCCTCAGGAGACGTGACTGCGGACCCACTCTCAGCGCTCCTTCACCGGGTGTCACACAACTCCCGCGCGCGGCAAAGCCTCAGCCGGTGCGAGGAACGGGAGCTCCCGGCCCCGCTCCTACCCCCACCCCGGGCCGCCCCTTCCCGCTCTTCGTCCCTGCGCCTCAGCTGCTGGAGGGCGCCCCCTGCCGGCCCGCGCGCCGCACCGCGCCCAGGGGTCTGCCCGCAGGGGAGACCAACAGCGGGGCGCTTCTATCGTCCGCCCTAACTGCTCGCCCAGGGCGCAGGGCGCATCCTGGCCAGCTTGTAGCGCTGTGTCAATCTCTTGGGGCAGAAACGCCTGTGTACGCATCACGCTCTTTAAATGATTCCCCGAGGGGTCTGTTCCTCTTGTGTTTTTAAACATGCCATGACTTACGATACCACCAGCCAACGTGTTTTGTGTCTCCATCTTGAAATAAATACCTGCAAGCTTCTATCACACAGCCCCCTTGCAAATGCTTCGTGAAGAACATGGGGACATTTCACAGATCCTTTCAAATTATCCACGTGAACTCTGAAGACCACCACCTCAGTGCTGTTTCCAAGAAGCGTAAGCTCATGAACTAAGCTCAGACATGAGAAGGCAGCATACATGATGTGGAAGCACAGATGGCAAGCCAGAAGGCATACAACGGAACAGGGATGGGCTTAGGAAAGCCACAGCTCTCTTGCAGTTTAATCTGACGTGGGACATGAAAGGCAGTAAGACAGATTTTGAAGTACACCTAAGGAGAAGGGAAGGGTACGGGAAATATGGACCGGCTTGTAAATGGGGCAGAGGCCCTGCTGACAAAGGACACAGAAAAGGCCAAGACATAGATGCCTTCTTCACCTTAATTTTTATGACCTCGTTCTGCATAGACTTCTTTGCACCCTTTCCAAAAGCCAAGAAGAAACTTAGCATGGAGCATACTCCTCTGAAAAGCTGGAGATGAAGAGGGACCTAGGCCTGGAGCTGACTGAAACGACGTGGTATATACACAGCAAGACAATCAGTGGCCAAGCCTGATGTTCCCACTCTCCTTTGGGAGAAATGTTTAAGTGTCAGACACCAAGTCTGATGTGACCTGTGCTTAGTTTCCTTGCCTCTGGTGTTCCCTATCTCCAGGGTGGAAGATCTAGCTGTACAGTTTAACACTTCTAAAAGCAAACTGTCTCTGTGAAGCAGCAGATTACTCCAACAAGACACCAGATCTCATTGTCTTTTGGGTCAGTAGTCTGCCAAAAATATTCCATTCCAATTCTATTCTATTCTAATTCTACTATATCCTATAAGCAGTCAGTGGCAGAAGTGCTACACAGGAAGTCAAAGTTTCCCAAGAGACAAAAAGAAACGTTGTGGAGCACTGGAACAGGTTGCCCAGAGAGGTGGTGGATGCCCCATCCCTGGAGATGTTCAAGGCCAGGTTGGATGAGGCCCTGAGCACCCTCTAGTTGAGGGTGTCCCTGCTTCTTGTGGGGAAGTTGGACTAGATGACCTCTGGGAGTCCCTTCCAACTCTAGTTATTCTATGATTCTATAAAACAGTATCATCCCGTTAAACAGAAGAATCTCCTCCCAATTCTTCCCAGTGATCCATATAGGGTTGTATGAAAACCGACGGATCCTGAATAATCACTTCAGAAGAAGGCTTGAGCTAGATTGACAGACTAGATGTAGTAACAAGTAGCCAGCAATAAACTTTTCTAAGCTACAGCTGAGACTAACTTAACTGACAGAAAACAAACATAAAATGTGACTGGAAGACAGGCTTACTGCAATTCCCAGCCTCACTTTTTGAAACATCCTAGAACATAAACATCTAGGTTCAAACAACTGCTGACAGCTACTCAAAGCAACAGTTCCATTCCCTGGGACAAGTCTGGAGTTAGGCACATACTCCGAACCACCAACAATGTCTTAACCATATCCAGCAGTTACAGATGGAAAAAAGATGGATGAACGAAAGCAGCAGCAGATTAACCACAGTCAACAAAATGAAAGCAAAGGCTGGTGGCTACTTACTGATAGTGAGTGAAGCCCAAAGTAGGCAGGTCAGCATACTTCTCGGCGAAGTCAGCCAGCCGGCTGATCACCCTTGCGAGCTGGTGGGTGCAGGAAGGAGAGAAAAGAAGTAGAATGAGAAAAAAAAACCAAACTGAATAAAACCATAAAAAACAAAGCAGAAGCTAGCATGCTTAAGCACAACATTTTGAGAAAAAAGGAGAGGGAAGCAACTGTGCAGTCTTTGAATACCCTCCTCTAATTGTTGAATATTGTGTATTTCATTTTTTCAGAACATGCACATAATTTCCGCTTGCTACAAAACTCGAGCAAGAGATGATGGGACTTCAGCTCAAACTAGTCTAGTCCTTGTACCCAACCCTGTCCCGCAGTTGGTTTATCCCCAAGTATTTTATTTATTCCTAGAATAGGTCAGAAATAAGGCTGCTTTGGATATAATTGACAGATATACAGCTCAGGGTAAACTGTGTGCCAAGACATTTGGGACTGACAATGCTTCCACCCTATTTGACCTCAGAAAATGTTATTATACTGTCTCCTGAATGCTGACACACTCCTGGGAATATAGCTAAGGGAATGCATATGCTGAACTTGGAAGCAATATAGTTGTTTCCTTAAACCTGTGGCACTGATAAACAAGGACCAAAGAAGTTTGGGGAAAAAAGTTGACAAAGGAAAGGCAGGTAACTGTTCACTTTCTGGAGAATAACCCAAACTGCTCCTCCCAGCTTCCCAGGAAGGCTTAGGAAAATCCAAGTTAAACATGGGCTGTTTGTGGGACATCAGCTCTACCCACTTCTGCGACATTGCACAACCGCCTTCTCACCTTGGGTAGCAGTAGGTTAAACCCATCACGGAGGACAATCAGATCCTGAAAAAAGGAAATAAAGGAATTTTGGGCTTTATCTGAACAACTGGACATAATGGCTTCTCTGAAAGAGGACACAGACAAAATATACTCTGCTCAAATGTCTCTTCTTAAAATGAAAGCTCTGCTTGTACCAGAACCTGCAGTGAACTTGCATGCCAAAACATTGAATGCATCTACACTAACCACAGCATGTCATACCTGGCAGTAGAAGACCCATTTCCAGTGACTGGGTGTGAATGATTACTTTGAGATACTTGGTATGCCCATGGAATGGCAGAGTAAATCACTCATTCCAAGTGGAAAATGCAGGTGCTGTAGGCCAGAGACAGCAGGAAAGTACACGAACTGATCAGGTAACCATTGTCTTTACTCCTTTTGAGACTCATGTAGAGCTAGGTGCAAATGTCACAAGGTGGTATTACCCAAAAGTCAAACAGGCTTGCAAAGGGGTAAGGTAAAAATAAATATGCAGCTTTTCATACAATAAGTGGTTGTGGAGCTGCCATGACTTGGACATAGGGAAACAGGATACATACTAAGAAATTAGGTTTTCCCCAAACTTTTTACAGTTCTGCAGAACAGTGGTGCTTCCTAAGTCACTTCACAGACTTCTCCATTCTCTTGGCCACTGAAAAACTTTATTTACCCTGAACTAATACAGGGGTACCAAGCAGCACTGAAAACTCAAGGGCTGCGTATATCGGAAGTGGTCTTTTTTCAGTCTTGAACTATTGTTTCATTGGTATATCTGATAGTTCACAAGTTCCTGCATGCGTTTGCCACTCTCCATCCCTTATCTCTGTGAATAACATGCAAGCAGAGCTCAGAGAACAGTTAGGTTTCCAGACAGATCATGCTTCATATCAAAAAACCAAGGCAAAAGAGGCGTGCCTTCCTAGGGTAGCTAGGATAAAGGGGAATTAGCTTTAACAGAGAAACTAATAAAACATCTAAAAAAACCCATTTAATATTATTTTATAGTGAGCTATAAAGTATACAAATGTGGCTGCATCTTGACCTGCCTGGCAGGCAGGACAATGAAACTATTTTATTACCGTGTTATCCCCTACGTAACAGGAAGTTGCTCCAAGGTGAATGATGGCTGCAGCTTTTGGACAGCAGTGGGCAAAGGTGTGAACGTGGGCCATCACATCGTGACGCAGCTTCTTCTCTTCCTCTGTTGCCATCTTGAAGTCGATGTTGTCCAGGTTTGCTTCCATCTCCTGTATCTGTTCATCTGTGATGGCAAGCCCAAGTGACTGCAAGGGAAGAAGAACTGTCTATTTCTTTTTGCCTCTGGGAGATAAAAATTGTGGCAGAAGCTGTTTAGATCAATTTCCTTCAAACAACACCCGAGAGAAGCATGGCTATTTGGTATAATGAAAAGAGCAGAAACAGCAAATGCGTTTATTTTAGGGTTCTCCAACCTTTTCCAATAGGATAGGACAGTGTTCATGCTTAGATGTTCCTCTTGGACATCAAACTTTCTTCACTCATGTAACATTCCTGTAACAACTACAAAAATTAAGACACATGGGGAAAAAATATGTAAAAATAGTTTAATATCTTTACCCTTTGGGTAAAGAATAATCCAGCTACTGTGTGACTAGACAGCCTGTGTCAGGAAGAACTTTGGATCACAAGTAAACCTACACAACTGTAAACAGCAGGCTTAGAACATATGGAAAGGCACATTTTCACACCTTTCCAAAAGTCATAAAGTACTTCATGCCAGCTTGCATGTCAGAAGCTTGGGAAATCAGTTACTTGCTTTCAGAAGCTCCTTGCTCATGTTCAGAAACATCTGCAAGCTGACTTAGAGTAAGATATCAAACCACAGAATTGTACACTGGTATAGCTCTTGCATAGCTCTATTATCTGAACTAAGCTAAGAAAAATGTCTTTTCTTCATACTTAAGAGTTTAAAAGTCTCACAATGAACTTGGCATAACTGCTTTTCCAAATTAAAATGCCTGTCTTGTGCAGTAGTAGATAGAAGTCACCAGCCAGGAAGCTCAAGGTCACAAAGCATTTCAAAAGCTGGTTCTGTATGGCGTGAAAGTGACTGAAAAAAACGTTTTGCAGATGTGGAATCTGGAACTAGAGAAGTGACGCAGATGTATCTTCAAGGTCCTCATCAGGTAATTAGTACTTTAAGCACAACTTAAAGTATGATACTGCAAGTGTATACACAGCCATGAGTGTCTAGATAAATGTCTTTGAGCTGTCCTGATACAGACCCTAAAAAGCCCACAGGCAACACATCTTTGTGCCATGATCAAAATATCACGCTTTGCTCACACGTCCATGATCTGCTGGGCAAAGCTGACCGCAGTACCTAGTCCCCGACAGCCAGGCAGAGAGGAAGGAAAGAAACCCCAAGAAAAGGGACTACTTGTCACAGGAACACATGCCAGGTAGAGTAGTGCCAAGGCAAATTCTGTTCTCATGCATCTGCAAACATCACGTGAGGCCTCTTCCCTAAGAGTTTTTGCTGAGGTTGACAGTACCTCAGGAAGAAAGCAATTAAATGCCCTTCAAACCAGTCTGTCTAAGAAAACTAAGTAAACTACCTGAGGGAAAACATGGTTTTCTCCACAGCACTACAGGTCAGTGATGTGCTCTCTGGACTGTGCTTTTCAGGTGACATTCTTCCAAGGCTGTTCCAACACATCGATGTGCTGCTCTATTACGACTGTTCATTCACCCCTATGCCTAAAGGGCAGGCAGATGACACAGAACATTTGCAAACAGAATGAGAACACTGGCTGCTCCTCTAATAAAGAGCACATGACAGAAAAAAATAATTAAGCTTAATTTGGACCCCCCAAAAAAAAAAAAATCGAAGGCTACCATAGGCTCTTATAAGAGAGAACCTTCAGCTTTCTCATGTGCAAAACATTTTAACAGTCAGTTTGAAACTGCAGGATGTTAAAGCTGCTTCTACAAGAAGGAAGAGCTCCATTAACTTATACCTGACTTTCAAATAACATATTGTTTAGGTCAAGAAATCAAGAGTCAAAAATCAAGTGGGAATAGAATTGTCATAATACAAATGACTGTATGCTAAAAAACCCCACCAAAACCAACCACAACTCAAACCCTAGAGTTTTGAGATGGGTATAAACTCACACACTTCAGTTCTTGTTTAACTCAAACTTTAGCTGCTGTCAGTTGGAAAAACATAAGTTTAAAGAGCTCTCTCTTACTAACCACACGTATTGCGGAGAGTCCTCTTTCACACTACTGGTATTGACTGCTGTAAGGAACAAAAAATACCAAGTGTAAAGGTTTTATAATCCAGTTTCTAGCAAAATGATTTTTCATTTCTTGCTTCACATATTCCAAGTGAACTGTTCAAAAATTTCTCCCTGTAGGGTGAATACTGAAATCATTTGCCTGGTCTTATACGTCACCTAAAACTTTATCATTAAACTCCGTATATCCTATTTTACTACTTCTCTGCAACTTTTGGAGAGCCTATGGTTAGATCTTCCTAACAGATCACGCTAATATTTAAGGAAAGTACTGCCTATAGTTATTTTTTTTTAAAATGTACCAAAAAACGTGGAGTCTCCTTCTCTGGAGACATTCAAGACCAATCTGGACATGTTCCTATGTGATCTACTCTAGATGATCCTGCTCGGGCAGGGGGGTTGGACTGAGTGATCTTTCGAGGTCTCTTCCAGCTCCTAATATTCTGTGATTCTGTGAAAAAGAAATATAATGTATATTCAATAAGAATAATTTGAGAAGCAACAAATATCTTGAAAGTTAGAATAAGCACTGGAGTAAATATTGCCCGTAGTTCATGCATTTCTTTTTTTTAATGTATGCAGAAAGGAATACTTTGTGTCTTCCATAAGGAACCTAAGGAAACTGCTTATATCTATCACTATCTGATCACTGACAGAGCTAACAGGTGCTCAAAGTAGATGACTCTTCCTTCTACAGTCTAGAGCTGACATCAGAAGACTCCTCTGGAATGAGGAGACAGATAAAAATAGTAGTCTCATTCCTCCTGCTGCGAAAAGGGTGCTTGTGAAATTGCAAGACGTGCCTTTGCTTTCTGGGAACAGATCTCTATGGTAGCAATGGGATAAAGCAAGGTTGCAAGAGGCAGGGGAACCCCAAGTTCAGGGCTTGGAAGTAGAAACCTAGAAGTCTCACACCAGTTCTTTCAGCAGCTTTGGCAACTTGTGTAAAGCATTTTGTTCTTGAACAGCAGAAGAGGTGATGATTATCTGCTGGAATTGATGTGACAATACTGAAATTATCACACTTTAAACATGCAAAAGCTCCTTAAGCATGCGTTCTTGGTATTGACGCTTCCTCTAATAGATATTTGCAGTCTTCTCACTCCAGCATCTCAACTGTGACAATACCTAGTGTGTGGTGTTTCAAAAGGTGAATCCTATTTAACACAGTTGTATAATTACATCCTCAGCTTCTAAACCATCATGTTTGGTACAGCATACTATCAAGGCAGCCGTAGTGGTGTGATCCTTGAATGGAGAAGGAGCACATTAATGACACTGTGCACACTGCCTCTCTGCCCTTACCCTAATAGTAACAGCCACACATAGTGCTTGGATTGCTTCCTAACAACCCCTGTACTTTGAAACTGGAAACTGAAAAACTGTGCACAAAAGGGCAACTATTCCATCTGAAAGCTAAAGCCATTGTGTCAGAAGGTAGGGCAGGTTTGTGTGGTTTTCTCTGTTACAGCTTTTTCACCATCAAAAATATGAAACGAGTCTTCCTCTCAGTCACAAGGAATTCAGTCAGTTCGTCTTAAAAACTGACAGTCTCAGCCAAGGATGGCCGAGACCAATTGTCTCAGCCAATAACAGACTGTACATATACCCCTAACTGTGACCAAAGTCAAAGTAAGAAGGTTTAGCTTGGACCATGTTTTACAAATGTTAAAACTCCACTGACTCTACTAACACAGCAGCTTTTGATCATATGGATACGGCCCCAGTTGCTGCTCCCTAACAGCTGAATTGACACCAACCTGTCACACTATTGTTTTTTGTTGTTCAGGGTTTGGGTTTGTTTTTTCATTGTGGCACTTGACCTGTCAGAAAGGTCACAAGCATTTCTGGGGTAGCTGTCGCGCTCGCTTTGGCTGTAAGTGAACTGATCTCAGAAATAAGGGCTACCAGGGGGCTGCAGGTGCACAGGGTGGCCGGCCTGGCACAGACAGGAGTCGAACCGAACAAGAGAGCAGGTCTCATCAGTCACACCGCCTGAAAAGTAAACAGCCAGAGGACACCGCTGTTTGCTCAGAAGGACACCCCCCACCTCCACCCCCCAGACCTGCTTAGCAAAGCTTTCACAGAACTAATTTCACAAAAAAAGGGGCAAAAGTGCAAGGGGAGTGTGGGAGAGAAGAGGAGGCGATTTGCTGAGGGAGAGCAGGTAGTGGAGGACTGTGTACAAACTGTTGTGCAAAGCTGCACACCCTCCCCCCCGCCCCTTTCCCCCAAAACACGCGATGGGGGCCCGCAGGTTGCTCGGGCCATTTTCTCCCGCTCAGCCCGGGCAGAAGCGGGTCGCCACTCGGTCTCGTTTCCCGAGGACAGCCCCGGGAAGGCACGACGTGCGGTTACCGCCCCTTACCCCACCGCAGACCCCCACGGCCGGCGAGCGGCTCCAAGAGCGACCCCTCGCACCCGCCGGTAACCGGCCCTGAAGGGAAGAGCGGNGCAGGCCCCCCCCTCCCCCGGGCACTGAGATGGCTCTGGGTCGCCCTCCCATCAGCGGGAGGGGGGGGAGTCCCGCCGTTACCTTCTCAGCCTGGGCAAGGTAGAGCCAGAGGCGCCGCCAGGTGCCGAACTTCTTCCTCTCGCTGAAGTTGAACGCCATCTCGGCGCTGGCGTATCGCGACACCAGCGGAGAGCGGTAGCGCGCCAGCTGATCCTCCTCAGCTCCGGGGGTCGCCATGGCAAGCGGCTGGGCTGGACGACCGAATGCTCTCCGCGCTGCCCGGGGCACAGCTCCCGCCGGCAGCGGAGGATAAGGGAGGGCGACGGCCCCGCCCCGCCGTCGTGAGGAGCCGTGAGGAGCCATAACCCCGCCCCCGGCGCGGAACACGGCGCGGTGGGCTCAGCGGCGCGCCCTGGCGGGAGGGAGGCCGCGGCGCGGGAAGGACGAGGCGGGGAGCCCGGAGCAGCAAGTGCTTAGCAGCCAAACACATTTATTAGTCTCTTTCTTTTTTTTTTTTGTCTTTTTTTTTTTTCCAGGAACCCAAAAATATTTTGTAGTTATAATGTAAGCAACTGAGTTGCACATAATACAATCATCTTTCAAAAAATAAAAATAAAATAAGAACAAAAAAGCTGTTTAAAAGCCCAAAAAACCTTCAGAAAACTTATATAAGTATTACACCATCTCTCAGTTTCAATGAAATGACGACGACTTAATTCCTTATTACTCTTAACTTGTCACACTCCAATAAAACATCACCCTTTTTTCTTTTTTTTCTTTTTTTCTTTTTTCTTTTTTTTTTTTCTAAATCCAGCATGAGAAATACAGTACCTGCTATGGCAAAAATACACATAAAATGCAACATTTCAGCTTATTTGTACATTAGTAGAGTTTAAACATTTTTTTTTTTAAGTGAACCAGTGATTTTAAGTACCACTATACTAAAAGTAAAATAAAAATATAGAAAAGGAGGAGAAGGGGGGGGTAAGCCAGCCATACAAAAGCACCTTCTGAAGTGCTGAGTTTCTGTGTCCATGGAAAACCCTTAGGGAGTTAAAACATCCGCCAGAGTACGGGATGGAAATTCGGATGAAACCTGGCTAATAATGCAAGGCATTGCATCGTCTCCTCTGAGTTCTCCCTGTTTGTCCTGTATCGTTACTGCACACTAGAGCAGGAGGGGAGGAACCAGAACTACAGTCGGAGTTTAGTAAAGGAAGCCATTTCAAGTATCAGAAAAAAAAATAATAAAACACTTACAGGTAACTTGCAAATAGCATCAATATACACAGAGCCACTACTGTTATTATTACAATGTCTGCTTCTGGGGGACAGTGTTTCAGGCAAGAGGACTTTAGCTGTACCTTCCTGTTACCCAGTTATGTGCAAAGTAGAAAAGCTGCCTTTTCTAATCCAGCCATTTTGGACATCGCTGATTTGCTGTTCTGCAACCTCCTCCATCTATCTTACTTTTTTTTTTTTTAAGGAGAGAGGAAGGTGGCATTATTCTACCAAGAAGACTAGATGAAATGAATCTATTTCTCCATTCATCTTCCAGACACACCCTTCTCCCATTTAAAGAAAGAGAAAGTCACCAAACATCTGATGCCCACCATTAGCCAGTTTCCTGAACAGGTAGAAGGCATTTACCTTTGTAAACATAACCCCTTATTTTTGTGGAACTCAAAGCAGCATTTCGTATCTCCATCTGAGGGGTGGAGATTAAAATAGATCAGAACGCTCCCCGACACCGCTATTCCTCCTCCCCTCCCCCCCCAAAAAAAACCCTAGATTTGGTTAGTTTCATTAGAAGGTGGATTTTTTGGTTCTTTGGGGTAAATACTTAGCATTTAATTCAAAGTAAACATTACAGAATTGCCATCAGCAGAGCCATACTGCTGTTTGTTTTACTTTCTAAATGACAAAAACCATTGTGCATCAAATGTTTTGCACGGTTTAGACAAGGTGTGGCAGAAATCCAGGATACATAGGTATACAAGTCCTGTGGGTGCACACACATCATTTTTGCTTCTGTCTCTGCAGGATCACTGCATACGTTTCACCTCAAGTACTGGCAGAGATGGAGATGGTGGCATACAGCAACAGTGGAGAGATATTCCTAAGGCCACGGGAGCAATGCAGGACAGAGAGGACGAGGGAGTGTCAGACAGGAAGGTTTCAGGTACAGAAACCACACTCTTGATATTTCAAAGGCCAAACTCCAAAAGGCATGGGCTCATATGCACATCCCTGAGACGCACATACAAGAAAGAAGAAAGAGTGACCATGTGATTGGAGAGGGGAGAAAGTAGCAGAGGTTCCCTGACAGCTGTGGGATTTACCCAATGAAGACCTCTTCCCCCACCACCCTCCCAGAGTGGCTCTGGGAGGGTCGTAAGGCATATACACAAGCAGCATCCTCTATCATTCCCTCTGTTCCTACATTTTATTGGCAGGTGATGGCTTCTGTACATCGTGGACAAGAAGAGACTCTGCATTTGAAGTGTCACTGGTAACACACTGAAATTAATTCAGGGAACAGAAAGCTACTCTGCCTTCATCCCTGGAGCAGCAGCATAAAGTGGCAAGGTTCTTCATATTACAGTCCCCTCGCTAGAACTACACACCACCACCTTCCCCTTCCTTGACAGCAGGAAAAGATGTGTCCATTTGAAGGATGACATTACCAAAAACACTATTTAAAGGCAGGGAAAGTACACAAACTGATTCCAATTTGGTGATCTGGTCAAAGAAGCAGTGAGATCAAAGTACTTCCATCAAGTTTAAAACATATCTAAAAGCAAAATTAGAGATACATGACCTGTAGCAACACTGGCATAACTGTATAAGGAAGAACAGGAGAAGGAAACTGGCATAAAGACAGAGGAAGAGTATGGTAACTGAATCTCCATGAATTTCTGTTATTTCGGATCCAAGTGGATGGCTTTAATCATGGAGGGGAAAAAAGTTTATCTCCCTCCACGAAGGCAAACAAACCAGAAAGAGTAAGAGATCTTGCTTTAAAAACCTCATAATACTATCATGCTTTTATATCTTTAAAGCGCTCTACAAACATTTACTAGTTGATCCTCACAAAACCCCTGTGAGGTAGGTAAGTATTATCACTCCTACTTTACAGATGAAAAACACAAAGAACCTTAAATGACTTGCCAAAGGCAAGGGAAGAGTAAGGGCCAATGTTAAAATTCAGGAGTTCCAGGCTTCTGATCCTGTGCTAAAAACCACTAGTTCAAACATCTTTTTAGAAATGAGATACTTGATGGAAATAAAAGCCCATTAAGTTTAGAAGAAAAGGTAAGATTTAAAAGGTTACATCAAAAGGGGAAATGTACCACGAGGTATTTTTGTGAGTTTAAACTTCAGATTTTTTTTCCTTTTCTTTTTTTAAAGGCAATCTGACAGAGTGGAACCCTGATAAGATCACATCTGCAAGGCAGGCACAGATGCGAGAGTGATCATCAAGTCTATTACTTATTACAGTACTGTGAACGTCAACAAAAATAAAACTGCTGCATGAAAACACTGAATACAGGCAGGGTAGTATCTCAGTTTATGATATGACATGTAAGATAATGCCAAGGATAATGAAGGTGCCATGGAACACCATGGACATGGGTAAAAAAAAAAATCAAGTCAAAGGGTTCCTATTAAGATGACAAAGAGGGCAGTGAAATCTACATCTTTCTGAGGAGACTGCTCCAGGAAGCTCAGCAAGCTTCAAGGAATGTGTAATTCACAATGACTGCATTACAGAGACATGAAGAAGTGAATCCTGTTTTTATGACCATTATGATACCACTTTATAGTAAAAAAAGAAAAAACCCAAACCCAACAAAAATCCATGGCCATTTCTTTTAAACAGAGGGCCCTGTCTACACATTAGTCTACATTCACTAAAATTTCACACGCTGCCAACATAAATGCTAAGTGACCAGCAGTAACACCAGACAGCAAAGCACTCATAGCTGCTGATACTGAAAAAAAGTCCTTAGTCGTGCTTTGATCAGAGTGAGAAAGTCACACCTCCCCCATCCCGTTCATAGCGGTGCTGTCACTGTTCGCGCTGTGCCAGAAACAGCAGCAAAGAAAATTTTAGGGAGAAGAAAGTGTAGACATCAAGGACCAGCTGTGTTCCAATTCTCCTGGAAGAGCGCAAGGACTGCTGTAATGGAAAACAAGTCCAAAAGAGAGCGTGCCGATGGCACTGTGTTTCCTGAGTTTGACGAGGGCCAGAACACAGGAGGTGTCAGAGAGCTTCCCAGGTAGAGCTGGTGTCCCATTCACACTATTGGCCCCGGGTTAACACTGCATGGTGAGAATTCACAATCCTGCGCAAGGGTTTAGAGCTCATTCAGTTTCGCAGTCAACGTTAGTTTTTCCAAACCTCTGCCCAGTTACCTATTGGCCAACTTCGGAAAAAGAGAGGGTCTTAACTCTTTTTTATTTAAAAGTCATTACCTCCCCACATCCCCAAGCTATAACGGATACACCATGGACACAGAAACTCCTTAACAGTTTAGCAAAGCTTTGTCCCCTGCGCCCCCTTTGCAGAATGCATAGTTTACAATTCACTTACAAAATAAAGAAGCAATGCTGACCACATATGGGACCTTTTTTTTTTTTTGAAAAAAGAACAAACAACCTCTTCTTAAGTTCAGTATCAAAATTCACATTTGCATAATAATACATTTCAAGGCCATTAGAGAGGAATGAGAGCGAAGCAAAGAAAACTGCAGAGTCTCTCCTCTCTTTGTCTTCCTGAATAGAGCTGAGGGATCCCAGTGGAGTTCCTTTTCAGTGTGGGAATCACAAAGGACTACAGCAACAGCTCTTATATTGTACACCTCATGTTTTCGGTGGAACGAAGAGGTGAATTATTAGGAAAAAAAACAAATGGAAGGAGACACTGCAGATTCCCATGTTTAGCTACAAACAGCTTCGAAGAAACAAAAAATTACTTCAGATTTTTTTTCTTTTAAACACTTCTACCTCACCATTTCAAAACTTTTTTTTTTTCTTCTTGTGTAATACCCTGTTCATTTAAATGGCAACGTTAAGTGTGCTGGAAGTTGAAGGGTTGAAAAAAAATTTTCCTGTTTCTCTTATCAGGACACGGACAGAGAGGGTAAAAGTGTGCCTGCACCCACTATTTAACAGAAGCTACAAAACATCTCTTCTCTACATGTATAAATTTGTCTCAAGCATCACTGTGTTTCAATTCTCCAGTGCTTACAAAAAGAAAGCCACACGCACTCACACTCATGCACACAAACATAGAGAGAAGCCATGTAATACGTATACAAACTCAACCTGCAATGGCAGACTAGCCTAAAACTATCAACAGCTTCTGTGCATCACACGACATGCCTCCGCACCCCGCCCCCCCGATCTCTACCACATATGAATACGTATTGTGCAGTGTAGAGACCAGCCCAAAGATGCTGTTTGTCAAATGGGACCAGTGGGCTGCAATCTCGATGTCTGACCTCTTGAAAGAATAAATTGACCTTTGTCTCCCCTCAAGCCCGAGTGGTCTCCTCAATCAGACAGTCACTATACTAACAAAGGCACATTCATAAATACCACATTTAACTTACTGCTTGTAAAAACATAGGAGGAAAACGTTAAGCGCTTATACCCCAACCCACCCCTACTGACCCAGCAAGAAGTATCACAATAACGTATCACTTGGTGAGACCTTACTCTACCTTTAGAAGGTACATATTAAAGAAGTCTTCCCACACCTCTTTTTAAATTTTTTTTTGCATAAATGAATGCTTTTTTTTTTGTTTTTGGCTTACATATTTTGGAATACAGCATACTCACTATAAAGCTCTGTTGTAAGGCTACCCCTAAAGTAAGGCTGTTCTACCTTGGCTTGCATTTCACTTCATTTTGCTGCCTCACCACACGTTCCAAAAACAAAACAAAAAAACCCACACAGCGCCTTATATAGAAAGGGCAAGCCCTATCTGGCAGGGAGAGGGAGGGGAAAGAAAGCACATAATATCATAACCATGTCACTAAAATAGCTATTCTAACAAGCTGTGCAACCTGCTCTTACTGCTCAACAGTAAATGATGAAGAAAATGTTCACTTATGGTTGTGTTTCATCTGAAACAGGAGAAGCTTTCACTTTGTCTCACTTAAATAAAAAACCCAACAGAAAGATTAAAAAACCCGAGGAAGTTCTGCGAACGCAACATCACACACTAATACCCAAGAGGAGGGGCTTAGTGCTCATGGAAAACAATTCTCTTTAAGCACTGCCTCCTCGTACTGCTGCGCATCCATGCAAACTTCTCCAGTCTCCTCTCTTCCCCTCTGCCCACCACCGTCAACATTTGCCGCAAAAAACACTTAATGCTGGCTGGCACAATGCATTATCCCTTCAACACCCCCCTTTCTCCACCCCCTCTCTTCCCCTGGAGTGCTCTGTATTCATTTACAGAAAGGCTGTCAGAGTCAAGTCACAAAACTCTTTCTTGCTATGAAGTTAGCAGGAGCCCTAACACTGCTGAATGTCACCAGTCCCAGCTGTCACATACAGGGCAAAAATGGCTCTGTGCAGAGGACGCTTGATTTGCTAGAAGCTTGCTTATATAGCACAGGATTCTGGGAGACTTTTGAGAGAACAACTTTCCTGCATAGCTTGATGAAAAGCAACACGCATGCAAACCATGGACGCGAACGGATGTTGTCTGCTGCGTGCTACTGGTGAAGCTGCATCTATCTTGGCTTGACAATAGTTTTTAAAATAGGCTCCGAACTAATGGGAGCTGTGGCGTTTTTTGTAGCACAGATGAAACCTTACATCACTTTTGATACACGGATTAGAAGCTATAGTTACTACATCACGAAGTTTAAAGTCTCACGGAACACCACAAAATAGAGAGCTATAGTTTCAACAGGACCTTGACTTAAGTTTTAACAGCAATGTAGACAGACCTTTGAATTCTACTGTAGACAAAGTTCTGCTTGGCGAGTCGCTACAAAAACGGACCTGTTCCTATTATCTACTGCAGGGGAACTTTGGTAAAATTCAGCAACACTGGTATTTACAGTGATGGGACTCTTATGGAAAACATTGTGAGGGACATGAACTGGCAAGGCTGCTAAAAATCTCCAGTTAGGCGTCTGTTGTCCGGGCCAACTAAGAACTCTGGGGTTTTTTTTGCTTTATGTTTTACATTGCAGATTCAGCATAACAGGGAAAACAGGCTCTGTCTACATCAGGGACATTTTACATCTGCCTCCCTGTCGCTGTTAACACCCTTTTGACACAGGTGGAAGCCTAGTACTGGAGGTGAAGGAACAGAGTTTGGGTTTTAGAGATGTGTATTTTGATCACAGCGGGAATGACTGATATGATCTAACAGTATCAGTTGCAAAATAGTAGCAAATTAAGCTTAACTAGAAAACTGAATTGGTATTTTGTGCAAAATCAATTTAGACAAGCCAACAGATTTTGCTTATGTTGCTTCAGACTCAGGACTGAAGTTGCATAACAGCATTTGATTTTTGTTTTAGAATTCAACTTAAGTTTTCTTGGTATTACTTTCCTGTAATTTCCAAATACGTGCATGCGTATTTACAATTAAGGTAGCTGTTTCTGCTAGGGGAACCTCACCTCTTTTAAAGAGGAAAAAAAAGACCTTTTACTCAAATCAGGACTCATACTCTGAGATACCATCCAGCACACCACCAGCATTTCAAACAACTTCAGATATCTGGATACCAAGGTCATGACTTACACTGAATGCGATATATGCAACATAGATGTTTGCTGTACTGGAAATACAACAGGTCCTCACCTTGGCCCCAGTCTAGCTACAGTTTCCTTATACAAATGGCCCTTACCCAAGCAGTAGTCACTCTTTTAAGGTCACTGGGACTAACTCACATGAGGATCACTTCTGATTTCCTGGATCAGACTTGGCCAAATTTGGGTCTCTCAGATACGCATACAGTATGCCTCTTAAAGGTGGCAGGAAAACAATATGCACGAACAGAATTTGAATCCTGAGAGATAAAACATAGTAAAGGATGAAGAACAGCAACAAAAAAACCCATTTCACAGTACTGTTTGGATGTGGCAGCATTTTTAGGAAGAAACAGGGAAAAGTTGTAAGGAATAAGTATTTAGAAATTGCATGGCAGAGGGAAAATAAATACCAACTTAATATAAAGGTTCAGTTGTTAAATTTAATCTTTGAGGTGCTTATCCCAGCCAGTTTGTTGACAACATCCTGTTTACACTGCAGAGGAAAAACACGCCTGCCTTAATATTCTTGCTCATTACACAAGCCACTTAACTTGAAGCAGAGTAACAGACCTGTAAGAAAAAAACAACACTCTGCAACTGGAAAAAAAAACCCAAATCAACAAGAACTTCACTCTCCAGACAGCTGGGCAAGTGTCCAGATAAAAGCATAAAAACACTGGGAAAAGATGGCAAGTCTTCCAAAGTACACGGTACTAAAACTGTTTTCCAAAGTAAATGTCAGATGTCTCAGCACAGGTTCTGAGCTGTACCCCAAACTATGGGTTTTGATTTTTTTGTGCTTGCTAGACTTTGTCATCACTACTAAACTAACATACATAAGTGTAGCAAGGAATTATTAAACCCATTAAAAAGTCTCAGCTTGATACAGCAGTGTGGGGGTAAGAAAAGTGGCTGGTAAACAAATGGACACAGACACTTGCTTAGAACTCTGCTAATTATTTGGTTTTTAACCAATTAAGGATTCAAAATTAGGAGAGCTGAAAGCACCTGGTTTAAAATGTATAACCTGGAGAACTAACACCTAGAACAAAATGGTAAAGAGTTCTGTTTGTCACAACTGTTTTTCAATGAAAGATGTTATGCTTGATTTTTACATGAAAAACAATGCCCACAGTCTATCCCAAGTTGTGCTTTCCCCAGCCTTTCTTCCCCTACCTCCTTTGACAATATGTTTAAACAAGATGCTGCCACCACCATCCTCCCTGGAACAGCTTTGTAAAAGCACAGGAGTCTTGCTGCCTTCTTGCTGTTATCAACTCCAACGTTGTAGAATACAATGTTGTAGAATATCTACAACGTCAAGCAAGGGTTATCCCCTGAAGATGAGTCTGGTTAGCACAATGCTCAGAAATCACTTGCAGTGGTTAGGAGTGCCATGACTGAGCCATACTAGCAACATCATGGTTAGCTACATACAATTTGGAGAGGAACAGAACTGTCAACTGTAGTTGGATAACAGTAAGATCATTTTCGCTTTAACAATTTAGGAAAACTGTCTCTGAGGAGACAGTTGCTAACATTTGCAGGCCTGCATGCTTAGGGATAGGATGGGTAGACTGTTGTACTACAATAGGCTTGGACTCATCAGACTGCTGAAGCTCCAGACTGCCAACCCTTCAGCAGTCAGTAACAACCCACTTTCAAGTGACTACCAAGTTCCTGGGCTCTTACTAAATCCTATGATTTCCTCTCTTCTAGGACACTGCTGATCTGATCCAACACAGCCTCTGGAAAAACACTCAGAAATTCTCCCTGGAAATAATAAAAAAAATAATCCCAAGCTCCCTAAATAAACCCTCCTTCTACTGGCCCATGACAGGATTTTTTTTTTTTTAAAGCGCAGTTATTACTGTTTTATTATTGATGCACTGCTTTCAACACACACATATATAATCGGATGTATATGCAGCGCAACAGGAAAACATTGGGCAACTATATGAAAAGGACAGGAATTTGGCATCTGATTTTTTTTTTAATAATAATAGTAAGAAAATTTTCTCTCAACTACTGTTATGAAACTCATTGCACAACATGCTGACGCAGCACGATCTTTTTCCTTAAGAACAGATACAACTATTTCCAAGCAGCGGCTATATTGCCTCAAACTTGCCTCTCCTCCCTCCCTTCCCCTACAGTAGGGGGCATGCGGGTGCATGTAAAAAGGCACTAGTGCGGTTTTTGTGGTTTGAGCCTAGCTATTCACGGCAGAGCCCTGACCCTTAGAGCTGAGATACACAAGTTGGCCAGCCCAACACCTAACTCTGAAGTTCAAGACTGTAAGCCTCAACAGCCAGCAGCAATAGGGTGAACAGAAGAGTTTAACAGGTTACTTCCCTCATATAAAATAAAACAAAGACTGAGAGGTGGGTGTGGGCGAAGAAAAGCAAGCAGCAAGTCTCCAAGTGGGGAATAAACTGACCAAGCAGCTGAAAACTGGAAAGTTGATCTCTTAACATACATTTTCAGGGTGTTTTTCTGTATTCTCTTCTCTTAACATACATTTTCAGGGAGTTTTTCTGTATTCTCTTTTCGGTACCAAAATATGGAGGATAATGAAACTACTTAGTTATTGGGCATTCTGTCAGCACTGGTTTTCTTTAACACTACTTAAAAGTGGTTTAAAGAAGCACCACTGTCTACTTCCTGCTAGTCCTCCTAACTGAGGACTCTTTCAGTTGAAACATACTGCATTTTAATTGGGTTTATAGTTTCACTTTTTTTTTAAAAAGGTGCTTGGAAGAATTTTTTTGCTTCGTTTCAATCAAGAAGGAACAAAGTGATAGTTTTCCATTCACACATTCTCCATGCAACTGCACATGTCTGCATGAGTACAAAGCACTATAAATGATAACGCTTCTTCTCCCACAACGTAAGGTTAAAATGAATTTCTGTTGCTGATATTGAGAAGTTTTCTTAATGTATTTTAATTTATACAGTCTTTAAAATTCTAGACACCCCCCCCACTCAACAGTAACATTTGGAGATTTTGTCTTTTTTTCTTTTTCTTTTTATTTATTTTTTTAGCATTTTTTTTTTAAAGTAAAAACTTTCAAACATTTTGAAGATTCAGGAACTTGTAAAAGTTTATCAACAAGAAACAGCCATCTATCTAGGATAAGGTTAAATAAACCATCTTCAAAAACTGGCTTCCTACCCTAGAATTCCTGAGAATGCTTGCAAATTTAAAGCAGGAAAATAAAATGTTAAAATAAAAACACTGTTAAATGCTCCCAGAGTTAGTCTTCATCTAAAATATATATATGCACTTTTTGGTCTTTTTTTTTTTGTACATTTTAATTTTTTTTCCCTTTAAGCTTACAATGGAAGAACAATTTAGCTTTTCTTTTTCAATATTTCAAATCCCTCATTATGTCTTGTAAACAAGAGGGGCTCTAGCACCCGGCTTTCACCGTAGTATCGCAATGAACTCAACTAGCCCAAAGTGCAGGAAAAGGGACCTTAGGGCAGGTTGGGAGAGAGAAGTGAGGGTGGAACACAGCAATGAACCAGCATGTAGAGCAAATCATGGGACACAATGGATACTGGCTTACTCAGGCCAAAGGTGCTTCACTAAGAAGTACTGCTGGCACAGGACTTTTAAGAACCCACTACGCGTAGCTGGTCTTCAAGCAGAGACTAGCATAAACAAAGCTTTATGGATGTGTGCACGCAAGGGACGTTAGCTAGCAGAGCTGGAAGAGAGTGTTTCTTTGTGCATGGTGGGATAGATGAAGAAGGAGACGCAATAGAAAAGTATATTCAGAAGGGGCCAGAGTATGCTGCACACTCCAGTTTACTAAACAAATACAAACTTACTTGTACTTTTGTCACGTGACACTTTGCATATAAATCTACAGGCATGTGTATATGCAGCATTTCCCTCAGTCAGTCTTCCTTGTGACATTGGGTTTACATAGAAAGGGCGAATTTAAAAAAGCCACATAATTCCCTAGCCCTTCCCTCCCACCCCCAGCACGCAGGCATACACACTCACACACTCACACATGGGAGCGCACACCCCCACATCGCTTAAGTCTGCTTTTGCTTCCCCCCACCCAACCCATGCTTAGAGTTAAACACATCAGACACTGTCTTACCCTTTAATGAAAACTCTGAAGGAAGAGACCCCCCACCCTCTTCCCCTCCTGCAGGTAATAAAGCCCAAGCCCTGCTCCTGCTGAGGGGTGGAATGGACAGGTCTGTGCTGGTACAGAAAGTCGGCACTTGGTTAGACGGTACAACAGCTAGACAACACCACACCAAAGTCCGAGCACCTACAGGAAAAAGTACCGGCATCTCTCTTCCCTCTTCTCCTGGCCCTACCCCTGCAAGACTTCCCACTTTGTATCAAGGGATGTTCCTTCAAGTCTGCTACAGCTCTTTTTCACAACAACAGGTCTTAAAAGTTTTGTTCCCAGCGCACACATGCACGCACACACTGGCTATCACTGTGGATTACAGGTCACCCCTATCCTGCCCAGAGTACTACTACACTGATGCTAAAAAAAACCCCAAACCTTTCCTTAAATACAGATATTAAAAAGCAACAGTACAGAAAAAGTAAAAACTAAAAACAAAAAGGTGCAATACTTTTTTTTAAAAAAAAAAAGTCTTTGCTAGTTACATACTTCCCTAAGCAAAACCACGTACACAGGAAAAAACACAGCAGAGAAACAAAAGGAAACGTCTGAAGTACACACTGGTTTAAGAACATTCGTAAGTAAACGTTTCTGTCAGTGATGGTCTGGTGCTGTAACGCACCAAGGCCTGGCACAGGTAACGCTCACCGTGAAGGACGCAGGAAGGAGTTAGCTGCATGTGCTTTCAGGAGATGAGGCGGGCCGGCCAGCAACATGCTGACACAATTTAGATTTTGTCAGTTTTAATGTAAGCAGTAAATCAATAGAAATGGTAATTTTGTTGGGCTGGACTTTCAAGTTTTTGATGAAGTCTTCAAGAATGACTGTGGGTGCCTATTTAGGTTAGGGGGAAAAAAGAAACATACTTTTTTTTTTAAAAGGTACTAAAGCTTGTCAAAGACTGAGTAAGAATATTTGTCTCAGTCATACAAAAAAAATAGGCAATGTCTTCTTTCCTCACCTTTTCTCCTTGCTGGAAGAAAAAAAATAGCTTGCATTATATAACAAACATTCTAGGGTTCACTCGGTACAAAAACCCCACATGCAGACATAAATAAATAAATACACTGCTACTCAAAAGACAACACTGGCTCCCCTCTCACCAAATCCTTTGGATATGGCAGTGTTCTGCTCTACCACAGGGTTAGAACAAGGGATAGGAAGCAACTACCCACTCACTATGATCTGCAGACGTGAGATAGCACCCTGCTAAATGAATTTAAAAAAACCTACTGACAAGACTTTAATCCAGCCCAACTGGATTCTGCTTCAGCCACAGGGACTCCACCATGACTGTCTTGTTTTCAGAATCAAGACCTGCAGATGGCCAGCCAGCCCGCAGACCATCAGCAATGCAGCGTTTCAAGATTATAGATATAGAGAAAAAAATGCACACACACGAACATGTGCACACGCACTCACACAGAAAACAAGCACACGTGGGCAGTTACATGTGCCAGAACACACTGGTACTTATCAACCAGCCAATCACAAAGTGTTGGTTTTTTTTTTGTTTTGTGTTTTTTGTGGGTTTTTGATTTTTTTTTAAATCTTTTTTCTGGTTTTAAAGTGAGGCTCCGTCAAGTCTTCCCTCCCACCCACCCCTCTTTTCTTTTGAACCCCTCCCTTACCCCAACCCAGCATGGTAGACCTAAGGACGGAAACACACCCAGTGCAAACAAAGTTAAAAAGCTATTTTTTCAGTATATATGTTTCTTAGCAACAACTTCCGTATAACATGAAAAAGTGAAAAACTAGAAACTAATTTTTTTAATTTTTTGTGTTTAAATTTAAATGGTATGTGTACTTGCTTCACATTGTCTTTCTAAGTTGGCGTTCATGATTCAAGTATTTCAAGAGTGATATGTTCTCTTTTTGGATTCATATTCCAAACGAAAAAACTGAAGTTATATAAGGGAGGCAACTATGTGCTCAGACAGTCTGTCAATGACCCACCTTTTTTTCTCTCTCCGTTTTCTTTTTTTCCTTTTATAAATGTATTTATTGCAAGTTGAAAAAAACGAAAAGGTCAAGTTAGTGCTGCTGCTGTTCCAAAAAAGGTCACGAGGTCAGAGTTGAAAGTTCTAAGTTCAGATTGAATCCGACCCTCCTCCCAGAAGGTCTCCAGGTAGTAAGGGAGCAGGGCTGCCCATTCTGTGTGGATCCTCTACGCTTGGGACCCCCCACAAGCTTGAAGAATAGTTTGGGGGTGCCCACAATGAAGCGCTGGTGAGATCACCCCCACTGCTGCCACCGCTGCCACCACTGCTCCACTGCCCAAGCCCTGTTGACCCACCAAAGAGATTCAAAGCAGGTCCAACTGGATCTGTCTGGTTCTGTCCTGTCTCCAGGGATTGCCAGCCTGCTGTGGGTGCACTTGGGGTTGCTGCAGGTGTAGGGGGCTGAGCTTGTGCCAGAAAGCGACTAACCTCTTCGTCTGTGGCAAACTCAGCCAGGATGGTAGTGTTTCCCAACACACACCTAGAAGACAAGATACACGAAAAAAAATGGGTAAGTATTAGAGCTAGAAGGTAAAGGCAAGGGATTCAGAAGTCACGGAAACACTAGTAGGTGCCCAAACTAAAGGAGGCATTGGCTTGCCAAAATGGAGCAAGCATAGAAAACATCATTTGTTCTCAACAGTGAAACTGAGTCAAAGAACAAGAACGTCCATTTCATAAGGGACATAACAACCCATGATCCCCCCCTCCAACATTCAGGTCTTATGCTTGCAACAAAACTTTTCTAAATTTAAACTGAAATCCTGAACATTAACGCAGAGAGCAATAAAAGTGCCTACAGAGTGTAGCTGAAAAAGTAAACGCATATATGCTGCCCTTAAAAAAAAAACAACAAAACGAAACACTCAAAAAACAGAGGAATAACTCAGGTTAAAAGCCTGTGAAAGACTAAAATTAGTGCAGTTCAGAAGTTTTCACTGGGTTTAAGGCCTCATGTCACCATCGCACTTACCCTCCAAGATTTTTGTCTCAAAACCTCTTGTATTTGTAAAACACATCAGAGCCGCAGTCAGTTCCAAAAAGCTTAAGAACAGGAAACTGAAGTTCTGCTATTTTAGGTGTATCCCAAAACTATAGCAGATTCTCACATTTTTGGGTTATGGATATAAAAATGATTTTTCATCTGAAACAATTCACAAGCTTTTACAAAATGGCCAAAACTGCACAGTAAGGTGCATACTGGTCACAATTTCATCCTATTTGCACCTTCTTAGCTCTCTGTATGTGCCAGTTTGTACCAGCAACTAAAGTAGCACAAACAGAAGGCATCTTTCTTTCTTTTTTCCTCTGACGAATGAAAGATTTACTTCCAATTGTGACACTTGAACTGTGTTCCCCAAGCATAGCACTGGACATATGTTTTGTGTTTGTGACTAATGTAGTAACAAAACACTCACATGTGCAGTGCAGTCTGGGCCTTGGCCGCCTCCTGTTTGGTGTTGTATCGGATAAGGGCGGTGCCCTGGGTCAGGTTCAGATGGAATGTCAGCAGTGGGCCATGCTGCATGCAGATCGTCCTCAAGGTTGACCCGTCGATCTGAAGAACAACAGCCAGGGTAAGAGAGGTGTTTGTAACTATTTCTCCAAATGCACTTCATCTCAGTAATTAACAGATGAGCTGTTCTCAGAAAGTAAAATGGGTGAAAGCACTGAGAAATAATCAAAGGCAACAGAATTTAACTTACAAACAGAATCAGTATGTCCTGACTTCTCACAGTTACAATGTCTCTGCTTTACAGAATAATCTGACTTATCTTTCCTTTCCCTTGTAGCTTGAGTCCTTTTCCCCATCTCGCTGTTTTTTACACTGTCCCTCTCCTTATGTTGGCAGGCTTTCCAGTAATTACACACAGCTCGTACTTCTGTCTTCCTCAGGATTTGTACCAAAGGAGCCATATTATCTTAAGTCTCCAGCACTCTGATTTCAGTAGAATTTAGTTCAACCAGTTTTTAAAAGTTCTTTGCAAAACTGGAAATATCACCTCTACAGTGAGTGCCTAAAAATCTATTTTTGTGCTTTTTTATTTGTGTGAAACAGTAACCCACAGGAACAGTCAATGGTCTTTCTGCCAAACCCAGCCACCTTCGTTCCTCCTGAACCAATATTTTCACAGCAGTTGCTGCCTACATTCTTTCTGCAGCAGTAACAGTATTACCTCCAGTAACTGCTGTTCTCTGAGGTGTTCTGTACAGACAGATTCCATTCCTGTTATGCCACAGGAACATGCACACACGAATGGGATCCATATGTGCAGATACTTAAGGAAGCACTACTTTCTTCCTTCTCCCTTTCCCCCCATTAGATAATACAACCTCAAATGAGGGAAACAGGGAGTTGTGTGTGGGTACAAATACGGACAAAGTTTAAACAGAGAAATCTTAAATGAAGATACTGCCCTGAATCCACCCTAACCTTTACACTTCCTTCTCTCTAGTGTACTGGCATGAATAGAGAATTTTTTTGGAAGAGAGAACTATAATCTGCTTCCTTCTCTTTTTTATTACCTTACTGCTTCCAAAATATATTTCTTCTAATTAAATGATTCAGAAAGCAGTACTGAACTACTTTGCACAAGGGAGACTTAGAACCGTGCCTCTTCAACTCACTGCTGACATTTCCTTCACATCAAGGAAAATGTGGTCTTCTCTATGAAAGGAGCACAGTTTGCCATTTTGAGTGATCTGAAGGAGACCGCTGTTCTTCCTTTCACACTGATGTTCTCTTTAGACGGTAGCAGAAGCATTGTAAATTAGCCTGCTGAACAGGGGATGTTGTCTAGACCTCAGGGTGCTGCTGATCATCCTACAGGCTTTTCCTAAGCCTTGAGTACAGACTAATTGGGATTGCTGAAACCAGGATATCCACAGAATTTGTTCTGAATGGAAGCAAGCTCTAAGAATACTTACAGGAACAACTTAACTAGATTGCTTTTGGCAGGAGTGCTGGAAACATTCTGTGGTTTCACTATGGAAACACCAAAGTAAAAACTGGCAGTTACACCAGCTTTCTTATTAACAACATCCCAAAGAACAGTCTCTAACAGCTATAAACCATTCCACATTATGGTCAAGCAACTTATCGTCACTTCTAAGAAAAAACTTTCTGTTCAAACAATTTTTTTGAACTATAGTTAATGAAAGGTTATGATAGGTAGCAAAACTCAAACATCTTAAAATTAGCTGAAGATATTACAATAGAAAAAAAAAACAAAACCATACATCACCCAGGTTCAGTAGAATCACATCTTACATATGCTGAGAAATCTGATTTTTAGATTTTATTCAGAGAGAGACAGTTGAAGAATCCACAAATCTGTATCTCAGTAAAGGAAAGAAGTTCCCAGAGACATCAACAGAAAATACCTGTGGAGTGAGATTGTGAAGAACCAGCCAGTAGCTAGGACGAACTGAACCACCATCACTCCAAGTAGATGCTGTAAGTTAAAAGAGAGCAGTTAATTCAGATATGATACAAAGAAAAGTATTTTGCTCCACAGTCAGGTCTTTCAGTCTCGGAGGGATTCAGCATTATCAGCCCTTTTAGCACAAGAAAGCCTCATAGTCAGTCCTGGAAACAAACCCACATCTTTCCTCACATTTCACATCAAAACTCACTTTTTACAGGAGTTTATCTTTGAGGAGACTCCCCACCCACAAAAAGCACCTAGTCTCGAAAGGCCCCATGCACTAGGTATTCCTTCCTGGCAACTCTCATCCCTCTTCACTCATTCCCTACAGCAGGACCTAAGCTTCCACACACCACCCCAACTACTGGCAGCAAATTTCCATTTCAAGAAGGAACATTTTTGGGCTTTTTACCAGATAACTGCAACTTTCTTTCCTCCAAACCATTAGTACTGTAAAACGTACACTCCTCGGGTCTGATCAATGGTGCTATCAGCTGATTCTTCTCACCAGAGGCAAGCCTTGAGTCCTGTGCCCCCCAGCCCCTGACCGATCGGGGTGCTGTGCTGTTCCATGGAGATGATGGTTTGGGGTTGGTCAGGCCAGGAGGTGGGCGGGGCAGCCCTGTAGTGTTCCTTGAGGAAATATGGTTTTTCCACATCTTGTTGGAGAGATGAGTGGGATTGTGTCCTATGGGATCTGGGGACCATGTTGATTTGTAATCACTGAATTTTGCTAGAAGATTAAACAAATTGTACATATTAGAGAAGCGTGTAAGATTTAAATAGTGTTTAACGGTACTATCACTGTTAACCCTTTGAATGAATTTATATGAAAGAGAAATGAGAGGCTATGAAAGAGAAATCTTCTATGTCACTGGAATGCTGCACACACAGATATCGTTTCAAACCAGTCAGCCCACAAACTGGCAGCAGGAATGATGTTCTTCTGGAGAGGTAAATAGGATTTTCAACACATTTTGTGAAGATGCTAAGACAACATAGAAAGACAGCTTTTATTCAGTAAGATGCAAAAAGCAGTTTGGGCCAGATGCAGCTCTCAGCTACATTTGTCACTTCTTATATTTACACATAATTCTTCAGTTTTAAGTAGTTGTCAAGACAATGATGTCTCAAGAGAAAACTTTGGCATTTTTAAGAAATTCAAAATATAAATGGTTACTCTGGAATAAGTATTTCCAGCATCCTACTCAGGAGCGCGTACAGAAACCACTTTTCACAAGAAAGCTTTGGAGAACTTCTCAGCAAGGATCTGACACAGATATCTAAATTGCTATTTATAGTCCAACCATTAAAAGCTCTCTCCCTCCAGGTTTTAGGGATGATGAACGCTGTTAACAGGTGAGGCAAAAAATTTCCCTTTGTACTCTAAAACTATACAGTTAAAATTAATAACATTATTACTCTTATTACTCTATTTCCTAAACTCATACATACAGAAACAGATATGTATAAGACATGATGTCAGTCCCCAAACCCTGACACAAACCAGCAGACTCTGCATGTATTTCGGTCATATTTTCCCCTTTCTGCACCTGCTGCTCACTGCTATTCTACTCTTTAACATGCACAACTAAGAATTTTGTATTGTGGGTGGGAGGGAGGGCAGAGGATCTTTGCTTTTAAATCAACTACAGAAGAGTATTTTATCATCAGGAGGAAAAACTCAAATTTGAGTCAACTCTAAAATTACTGAAAGAATGAGTACTCAAAAAGGAACAAGAACAAGAAACTAGTGAACAAGTGGAAAATGCTTTGTCCGGGTTAAGTTTTGGAGCCCACATACCTGAAGTGCTATGAACGTTGGTGAAGGAATTGTCAGAGGCACTGTAGGGCCAGGCACCAGGTGAAGGCAGCGAGGTGTTGAGGGAAGAATTAGACCCTATCAAAGGGAAAAGGAGAGAAAGATTAAGTTAATTTAGTAGAGTTTTTGTAATACTGTTAAAAACCTCAAGAGCCACAGTTTGTACTCCAATGCCAAGCTTTCATGTGATACACAGCCACAGAGCAAAGGCTTCTTTCTCAGTCAAATGCAATAGACTGTTACCCTCTCACAACAGGAACATCAGAATAATCTCAAATTATGAGAATGATTAAAGTAATCACATGCCAGTTGTTCACTGTTTTACCTGTGGTGTTGTCCCGCAGAAGTTGGTGGTCAGTATCTACAATGGGAGATGTGGCTGTCCCCCCCAGCACACTTCCAGGGGTCACATAGGGGTCAGATTCAGGGTCAATGTTTTGTATACCTTTCCATGGCACTCCTGGTTGGAACTCTGGGGCAGGAGGAAAAAAAAAGGAAATAGATGCAAACAGAGGTATTACATCTAATGAATGTTAACTGTTCAATCTATTTTAGGAGGGTAAAATTCTGCCTTCTGCACTGTTCCTCAATAAAATGACCACAAAACAAACAAACAAAAAAATCAGACTTAAAAATTAAAATCTATTTCACATTTTCTCCAACAGCACCATCTCTAGTGTTTGAATGCAAGTCAATGCTACAAAAAAGCGGTGCAAGTGCATTTGGTATTCCCTTTGACTAATCCTGTTTTACTGTGCTCAAATGAGGCTTCAGTAATTCTTCCCGTCCTGTAAACATTATGTATTTAAGACTTGCAAGATTAAATTATTTAAGATTAGATTCTGCAGGAACGTAAAGTATGTGTACAGAAGCCTCTCACATGGAAAGACTACCTACCTACCTTAAGTGTTTGTAAACACAGCATCAGACACTTCACATTGTAGGTACACACATTCTTTATACATTACCTATCAATACTGAGGTAATGCTTAGGTGAGATGCCCTGTGGCAAAAGCAATGTATACACTCATTGACAACTTCATCTTTCACTGCAAGAGGAATACACTTATGCTTTTGCTTCCTTTCAACTATAGCTCCAGGCATGCCAGATTTTTAAGACAGAGAGTGAATTTTACAAAGTGTAAACACATAAAAATTCCAGTTACCATAAGAAAGATCAGTAACTTGGTTCTTTCCCTGAGTAGATGTGTACAATGACTAAAGTTCTGTGGTCAATTTTGGAAGCAGTGATAGGAAAGAAAATCTGCCAAAAAGTAAAGAAGCTTCAGACTCTATGTGACAATTTGGTAAGAATGAAGAGTGCCATGGTGGCATTCACCTCTTGCAGATAAAAGTCCACATACAGAATGCTGCCTTCACTCCCAAACTGAACTGAATATTTGAGTGTAATTAAAAATCCATGATTAAAAGTAGGATCCTCGATGTGGTCTCTGGAATCACATAATGAAACCACGTAGGTTGACTGTCACAGGAAGGGTCAATTTCAGCGACCTTCACAGACGAATACAGAAGAAAATGTGTTCCTACTGGTTCAAACCATTGTTGCAGCATGGGCAGCATTAGACTGCGATAATGCACTAGTGGCAGTATCTTGGAGAAAGCAGGAGAAATGCTCCACTGAATCAGAACTGTGACATTATGGCACAGTGTTCTGCCAACAACATAGGAGGGGTTCCATTGAGGAACAGAACACAAACCTGGTCACTATCTGTAGGCTACTGCCCTCACAGTCCCAGCATCCACAGTCCCAGCATCCAAAGTCCCTGTACTTAGGATGTCAGAAATACCCTCTTTCTGCTAGCCTCTGCTTGGGAAACTGCTTTTCCATCAGTTTACCCAAACAGTGTTTCAACTGGCCAGTACCGTCTGTCTCCAAAAGCTCAGCAACACACTCCAGAAGTTTTTTTTAAAAAAAAAAACCCAAAATAAAACCCCAAAACACCTCAAATTTATTTAAAATTTGTATCCTCAAGTCCATCATTTGCACCATGGTTCTAGTGTCGCAGGATCTGTAGAAATCCGACACTGCATTTCTCTTGGTCACTGCGCTTCATGATTTTGTAAAGCCTCATTCACATCTCCCAATCTTTAGTAACTCAAGAAAATAATCCAGGGTACCAGGTATCAGCATTTCTAACCGTGTGAGCAATCAACTCTGCACCAAGGAAGGAACCTGCTCAGTTGCTGCCAAAATACTGCAATCCTCTGACAAACAGGGTCACCTTATGCTTAAAGAACAAGTGATACAGCTCTTGGGTCTAGTCAAAAGATCTTCCCTGTTCTGAGATAAAGAATCCATGAATACAGGTTAGGACCTGGAAATCACAACTTCTTTTAAAAAAATAAAAAAATAAAAAAATCCAAGTCTTTCTTGTGCAAAGATTTCTCGGAACTGGTGAGACTGAAAATCAAGTGTATAACAAGCTCTCAATATAATGAGAATATATTTGAATATTCAAACAAGGCTCCAAAGATCAGACACACTGTATATAAACACATTCACTTGTCAATATAATCCTGGTCTGAAGAGAAGTTTCCTTGGAACTTCAGCATACCATCAAATCTCCAACCTATCCTTTGAGACTGTCAGTCCCATGCACATTCACCAACTCTCCCTACAGACATGCTCTTTTAATTCTAAATACTAAAGTAAGCAAAGTGCATTTCTCCACTGGTATCTGAAAGGTCCTCCCAAAAAGTTCAAATGTAAGATTACCCGGAAAACCATGACAGACCAGGCCAGTTTGCCTGGTGTGTATCACTGAACTGCTCCTGAACAGGAAAATCATAGCCTAGTAATACCTAGGTAGGCAAGTCTGTGTGACACAGACAAAATACATGTTCTCATCAATGCAGCAAAACTTGCTCTCACTGCCAGCTGTGATATCAGTTTGACTAGGCATTACTTCATTTATCTTTGTGCTGAACAGTACTGCTTTCTTGAATGACAGAATTTCTGCAGCAGATGGCATTTAGGAGGAAAACATGGAAGGTGTAGTCAGGGTGAATGCCGAGCAACCACTGTATTCAAAGGAATATGCTTTAATGCACCTCTTTAAGAGGTTCTTCTCTTGCAACTCATTTCACTACTAACTTATTTTCCAGCTCTAGGGAGTAAGACTCTTATCTCTATGTCAGGAACAGACAACTGGACTCATCTACAAGCTTGCAGGGCATAAAGACTTGCAGTGCAAAATAATTTTTGGTCTTTATTTTTTGTTAGGGGTGTTGATAAGGTGGATCATGATTTCATCTAAGTTTTCCTTCTCAGGGAAGCCAATAAACCAGAGACACTAATAGACAGCTCAAGCGGCTGCAAGTTATGGGATAGTAACCCTTGTTTCAGTGGGTCTATGGATCTCACAAATAGAGGGCTAGCAGTACAGCAATAGCTCCATAAAAGCCACACGCCAAAATCCAGGTTCTGTTATATGACATCTGCAATCACAGTCACGCCTGCTCGTTTACACAGGAAACCAGGGATGGTACCGATGAGCTCAATGAGAGTGTATGATCAGGGTCTGTGAATCCCAGCTGTCCTCTAGGTGGCGAGGCAAAGTTATCACTGACAGCGGGGTCACAGCACTATCACTAAGGAAGCTCCATGATATCTTAGTTTTATGCAGGGGAACGGAAACTAAAAGAAAACAACTAAAAAAACAAGTTCAGCAATGAGTCTGTAACAGAAGTCCTGGGAAAAAAATAATAGTCTGGGGTTGCTGGCATGATGAACAGTAACTCCAGCTCAAGCTGCTCATTGGTGAACCACCAAGCTGACAGAAAGGTACTGCAAGTATACCTCCACAAAGAGCAGTCAGTGCTGTGTTGTGGGTACAGATGTTCTTGAGACAACTAATTCTTTAACTCTGTTAGCTCATCCAAAACCATTTTCTTGCCAGAGTAAGACACTGAAAAGATTGCCACATAAAAAGCTTTAGCTACTGTTTGCTAGGTTTCCTGCAGTTGTTATCTGTCACACAGATCCCTAGGCTTTCAACGCTACTGGTGTATGCAAGAGAGGTATTGGCATCTTTATGCTTTTGTGCTTGAGGGGATACACAGCAGAGAATCTGCATTTAGGAATGTCTTCCTGGAACATAGGAGTCTTCTAGGCAGTAAAAAATTCCATCCACTATTTGCTGAACAGCCCTGGTGGGTGATTAACCCTGCCAACTTCAAGTATACCACTCTGTTTAATCCATGACTTTTATAAACAATTATATATATTACATGCATAGTTAAATACATATATATCTTTCCTAAATACTTTTTATAACATAAAGATAAAATTCTGCCAGTGAAACTCCAGAAGACTTATGGAATGTGCTACTGACTGTAATCCAAAAAGCAAGAAACCTCTGCTCAAGCCACAAGATTGCTGAGCAGTACTGAAACACGGCAACCTTCATTCATCCTTTACATGACATGAGCAGAGGTGAACCACAACAGCATAGCACACATGTTGTATACATCTTGTACCAACACAGCTGGCAAATGAAACCTTGTGGTCTGCAATGAATCACATTTGTAAACAACTACCAGAAGAGTTCATGCCACAAAAAAATACAAAAGGTCAAGACTCAAAAATCCTTTTCCCACAATCACAAAAAACCCAAACTTCCATATCTGCTTTCTGATCCCATGCTATCAATCAGAATTTTTACACCATGTCAGCCTAACGCAACACAAATAAGGAATCAATACAAGACGGAGCTGATATTGTGTATTCTGTGAACAAGTGTTTTCATGTAAGTTGTCTTCTCTAAGTGTGAAGTCACCAAACTGTAGAAGATGAAAGATCACCTAATACCATGTATAATTCAGGCAGTTCAGCAGTTGATTCATATTTAGCCCAGCAATCTTTTACCAGAAATTCTAAATTTATGTTCTAATTTAATATGGAAGAAATTGAAAAAACCATGATGGACCACACAAATATTTCCCTTGCAATGGTTATTTAAGAAGTACAGTGAGGAAAGGTTCCAGCATATCTACTCTAAAGCTAGGACATAACCCCTGCCCTTATGTAGTACCTGGAGGCCAGCTGGCATTGCTGGATTTGCTTCCAATCTTGTTCGTTGGTGGAGATTTGGCAGGTAACCAACTATCACCAGCAGGGCCCGCATGGCCACCGAGTGGGTCGCCCTGAATTATGTCAAACTGGTTGTAGGGCGATCCTCCACGAGCCTTTCCAGGGGGCACTATTGCACCTGAAGCATTCAAAAGACACATTTACACTCAGGAAAGGTTGGTATGGTACCAGTACAGTATACTAAACCAAAAGTTAAGATGCGTACTGCAGAGGTACGACATTCACTAACTTGAAGCAGAATTTTATCTGAGCTACTTCGGCTCTGGCTAAATGTTACTGCAACGGCTTTCCTGAAATAGCCAGTCCTGCTCACCATTTTTGTGCATATTGGCATCTTGTGAAGTCACAGAGGGAAGCCCTTCCATCATAGTCCACTGCTTAAAGCGAGATTCTGTTCCAGTCTCTTTCCCTCCCACCATGCCATAATCCATGCCACTTGAGCCAAAGCCTGTGAAACAAAACAAACAAAGCTCCATTATCATTAGCTCTTTTACAGTATTTTCAAACAAGGAGTCATTATGATCATAAGAAAGGTAAAAAAAAACATTATCAACACTAGCAATTCAAACATTCAATAAGCTACTCATTACTGGCCCCATATCGTAACTGGATAATATCCTGGTGGACAGCAGGATAACCGCGAGCCAGCAATGTGCCTTCCTGGACAAGAAGGCCAGTGGCATCCTGGGGTGTATTAGAAGGGGGGTGGCTAGTAGGTCACAAAACATCCTTCTCCCCGCAACGCCCCGCTCCTCCTGTGAGACTGCACCTGGAATATTGTGTCCAGTTCTGGGCCCCTCAGTTCAGGAAGGACATAGAACTCCTTGAAAGAGTCCAGCACAGGGCCACCATGGTGATGAAGGGAGTGGAACACCTTCCTTAGGAGGACAGGCTGAGGGAGCTGGGTCTCTTTAGCTTGGAGAAGAGGAGCCTGAGTGGTGACCTCATTAATGTTTATAAATATGTTAAGAGTGAGTGTCAGGAGGATGGATCCAGGCTCTTCTCAGTGATGGCGAGTGATAGGACAAGGGGCAACGGGTCCAAGCTGGAACACAGAAAGTTCCATGTGAATATAAGGACGAACTTTTTCACTGTGAGAGTCCCAGAGCCCTGGAACAGGCTGTCCACAGAGGTTGTGGAGTCTCCTTCTCTGGAGACATTCAAGACGAATCTGGATGTGTTCCTGTGTGGTTTAATCTAGATGATCCTGCTCAGGCAGGGGGGTTGGACTAGATGATCTTTTGAGGTCCTTTCCAGCTCCTAACATTCTGTGATTTTATGAAATTAACATGTTAACTGTAGGTAATGCACCAATTCTCTTTGCACAGAGCACTTACCTGAACCGTATCCAGATATTTGCCCTTTGGTCTGTAAATCTGAGAGACCCACATTCAAAGGATTGGGTACCATGCTGTCTAAATGTGGCTTAGGCCCAACAGGGTGGGATGGTGAATGCTTCATGCCAGGCTGCCTCTGCTGCTGCTGCTGGAGAGCACTCACCATACGAGCAATCTGCAAATGAAGGAAAAAACCAGAGACTATATATCCTACACTGTAACACAGATTGCAGTAAACATGTACAGTGAACTGGAAGAGATGCAGAGCATCCTGCTCTCTGAAAGGCACAAACTGAAGAGAGCAGGTAGCGCTTGCTACTAAAGCAAGCGCCTGCCTGGCTGCAGATTGCATTTTCCCAGCACACTTCTTACTTGTCAAAAACAGTGCCAAACCTGTTGCTCCTGCTGTTGTCGCACAGCTTGAGATAACTTCCTCTGGCTCTGTAATAGCTGCTGCTGTTGCTGCTGCTGCTGCTGGAGGAGGAGCTGACATGCCTACAAGTGGGAGTGGGAAGAGTGAAAATATAGCACACATCAGGTGAAATATAATTGCCAGGAGCTACTCACTAGCAAATGCTTTGCTCAGATCTTAGGTAAGCTCCTTCTCATTCCACACATTCAAATACAATGACAGTGAATACATTAGAAGAATACTATATCCTTCGTTTATTTCTCATTTAATGTCATGCATCAGTATTACCTGCTTTATTACCATCACTATGACTAAAAGACTGAAGAAAACTTCTTTACAGATAGATCAACAAACAACTGCTTTCCGTATAAAGATGTTGCTTAAACCATTACTAACTCATGGCAACATTCCCAATAACTACGCAGACCTGTTTATTTGCTGCCCTCGAAGAGGGCTGTATTTTCCTGCACAACAAACAGGGAATACTTGTACAAAAATAACATGAGATCAGCACAACAAAACAGAATTAGAACAGACAAAAAAAAAATGTCTCTTTCAGCAGACAATTTGTAAACAGTCTGTCTCACAAGATTACTAGCTACTTACTAATTGAAACTGGGGAATCTGTGGAAGCTGGCTCAGCATGGCAATCTGTTGTGCAGAAAGCTGGGGGCCCATATTGAAAAGACCAGGATTCAAGCCACTGTTGGGAAACTGTTTGAGCATGGAGGCCGAAACCTGCATGAAAACAAGTTACATATCTTCAAGAAATGCGCTGCTGTAAGTAAAGGTGATGGAGTAAAATTATTTCTATAAACCAATAGGTACAACACCGATCTTAACTGTGTGTTCCAGGAAAGACATTACAGATTGATTAACACATCCCATTTAAACATGCAATCTGTGACTTGAGCAGAGTGAATACCTCACTTGATTGACAATATACACTATTACATGTGCAGATGCCGACACACAGACAAAGAATTCTCCTCCAACAAACTGGATGCTAGAGAATGGACTAAATTAAAATGCCAAGATATATGCAGCTAACCAGTAATCACAGTACTGTATGAACACATTAAAAATGTACTGCTTGACATGGGACAAGAAAGGTATTCAGGCAGTCACGGGAGCAAAGAAATAGTGCCTCACAGAAAAAGTTCATCTCTTTGTATGCTGAATAACCTATAGTAAGACATGAATAGCTGGAGAAGAAACACCCTCCCCTCCTCATTTCTCCCTACATTATTTGAGAGTTACACAAGCAGAATTCAAGAGAAACTTCACCAGGTCCAAAGCAAAAGGTAAACTTATGCATTTGGAGAACCTTAGGTCTTACAGCTCTGCAATGCAACATGTAGCCCTTCATCAGGCCTCTCTTTCAGGGGGTGGGAGGGGGGGGACAGGGAACAGACTGCTCGAAAAGGAATTAAGCAACCCATCATACTTCTGAAAAAAATTTCTGCTTTCACTTGTTTTTGTTAAGATACTTTGCAAAAGCCTAGGTAAGACACAGGATTCTTGAATCTAATACGATGTTTAAAAATACTGGAAGTGAGTGTTTACCATCAACTGCCTTGGAATAAGAAGGCCAATCCTTAAGCACTGAGTTTTAAGCACTTGCAACTATGAATTTTAGAGTTTTTTTCATCTCATCTAATTTTTGATTTCTGAACACCAAATCAAGACTAAGACAGATGTATAAGTACCCTCAATGATGTGTTCTGAAGGCTGCAGCCCTGCTTTTTATAAGTAATCAGTTACTATAAGTTCCTTACCTGGGGAGAAAGAAACTGGGGAGGCACTTGCGCCCGGATATTGGGGGAAGGATTTAGTGGCTGCACTGGTGTGTGCAAGCCCCTCGATTGTGCTGTGCTGTTTCCAAACAAACCATGATTGCCACCCTATAAAATTAAAGCAGTAGTGAGAAGATGAATCTTTCAGGATAATGGATTTCTATGCTATTAACTACATATCAGTAATAGTGAGGCAAGTACTGGCTTACAACAGAGTACCCTGAGAATTACTGAGATGTTTGCCCTAAACTGCTAATATTATACCTGGATTACAACTGCTGTACTCCGTTTTTGAGATGCAGGCTCTTTCTCCTCTAAATTGAAGAATCATATTTATCCACTTATTTCAAAGCACATGACAAAGCTTAAGTTTTACATTTTGCTTTTTACATGCTGGAAATGGAAAGTCGGAGTACAAACAACACGCTCAAAAACCCCCACATTCCACTGACTGAAAGTATCTCAAAAGAAGAGCTTTGGGTCATCATTTTAGATAATTCAGTAGATTACTGAGAAACCACATATTACTTCCTCTGCAAGCCTTTCACTGAAACTTTAATTTAAAAATTTAATTATAAATTTTCCTTCTGATGCAAGAACATCAGTGTTGTGAATTAGAGGTGTTTTTCATTTCCCTGTTTCTTTCCCCCAGTAAGTTGAAGAGCAAGAACACTCTTAAGTGACAAAAAATATTTGCAGTTGGGTTTTTTTTTTCCTCCCAGTGATTTATTTTCTAAAGCAAGGATAGTTGGATGCTTTTTTTTAATAAGAAGTATTTACTGTTTTATAAGCAACTTCTGTAATAATAAAGCCTACTGCATGAAAAAAAGAGAAAAGAGAATTTGTGATTATGTTTCACTCTTTCAGCCTCTGAGCAGACTGCTTTTATTTGCAACATCTTTCATCAGAGCCACAGAAAATGGTATGGTCAGTCTCCTACACTAGCAGTTGCATGCTGTTTCTTCTAAAAGCTGAAGCTTTTATAAGTCCAAAAGGTCATGTGCCATGATTTCTGTCCTGTCCAAGACCCTCAGAACTTCCCATCTTCTGCTGTGTATGAGGATATTTCTAATCTTCAGATACCTGAGGTTCTAAATAGTACATTTTCCCTTTCTCAGTCACTGTTCTCTGCTCTCCCTCTTCAAGCCAGCACTGCCATACCAAACAAATTCATTGTTCCTCCAACCTGCGATTATGAATGGTCTCTCCCAAACCTTTCTTTCCTTCCCTCCCCTCACATGCCAGTATTTCATATACTTTTGCCTCGCTTTTACCACAACACTGTACATCCTCCGTTATCCTTCTGCTAAACCAGAAGTCATCTTGCCTCTATACTGGCAGCAGTATGGGATGGCCTCATTCAAACTGAGCTACACCACATTTTGCATCTATTTCAGAAGCAACTCAAATTGTCGTACGAAGCACGGAAGAGGATAAACAAAATCCCCCTAGAGACAAGTTTTTATTCTAGCAAGAATATAGGGCTCAACACATGAAAACTTTTGAGAGGCCTGAAGCTGAGGCTACACTTTCAGCCCCCACCCCCAAAGCGCAACAGACTTCCGCTCACCAAATCCAAAAACATACCTGAAAATTTTGGACTTAAATCTGATGTTCAAGCACTGATTGTGTCACACAAACAGAAAGACAACACGAGGAAACACCATCATGCTACGCACGTGACTATACAAGCTAAGCTAGCTGCAATACTCTGGTTCTAGTCTTTCATTTCCTAGTATTCCTGACACATTTTCTCCCCATGAGAAGCAAAAAATAGCCAGAAATTCTTCCACTTCATTTCATCCCCATCATTCCCCCATGAACAGAACAAAACCATTGCTATTTTAAGAGTTTTCTAAAGGCTGTTAAATCAATCCTTTCTTTGGGCTGTGAGGAAGGGAGAAGGGAATAGGCACAATGCAAAGTGACTGCAATTTCTTAAAGGCACATTTCTACATACAAGGTCAGCGGGTGGAGTCTGGAAAAATTCAGAGTCAGGGAGTGGTTGAGCAAACCAACAGCCTCTAAACTGGGTTTTAAAACAACATCTAAAATAAAAAGGTTGCCATTAACCTCCTGACTTCTGAAAAGCACATCTATCTGCAACTACATTCTGATTCAGGAAGTAAGGGGACCAGATGGAATATATTTTGATGACAGGAACCAAAGTGGATTGATTCTCAATGGCCTAATATAGATGAAATTTCCATTAACAATGTTAATGTATTTAGTAGTAAAACAAATGCAAGCAACCAACTAACCAGGATTAAGCCCAGGTTGCAGCCTTATAACAATGCATTTATAAGGTGGCCTGCTTACTTGTCTAGCAGCGAAGTTTTGGGGACTGAGCCCTGAGCCGATTGCTCCAAGGCCGACGTTGGATAGTGTGGAACCAGAGGGAGACAGCTTGTAGCTGGGAGAAGGGGAGAAGGGAGAGCAGGGAGCCTCATCCCCAAGGCACCCATCTTGATTGGAGAAAGGCAAAGTCAGCTGAAGCAGCAGTTAGCCAACAGCAGGAGTTGGTTAGTGAAGCAACAGAATGCAAGAGGAGAGAAAGAGGGACAGTGAGTGACTAGGAAGAAGCAAAGTTAATTTGTAATAGCAATTACAAGGACAAAACTTTGGACTCAAATGACCACTTGACAATTAAGACTTTGGTCCAGGCAGATAATGAATAAATTCCTGAAAGTTTGTTTTTTAAAATAGATTTTGAACTCTCATGAAATTCACTTCTGAGAGTGGCTATCACTACAGAAACAAACAAGTCTTGAATGAATTCCTAATGTAAGCACACACCTACAAATGTAATTTGTGAGGAATACATTAGCTCTGCTAGCGGTATTTAATACTTAGCCCACCAGAGGGAGTTGGCAAAACTGGTTTTTGGCCTATTAGACCAAAATGGAGGAATTGAATTCATTGACAGTCACACACCTTCAGAGTTTTTAAACCAAATTTCTTTTCCATTTTACAAACTGTATTAGAACAAAAAAAAAAATCAACCCATAAACATTCTGAATCTGTTGGACACTCTCCAATTCATAATGTGAAGAAATTAACGTTTGACAGTAACAGTGAAAGCTTCTACTTAAATAGGCACAGATATGAAAGAAACGCTACAATAACATACAACAGATGTCACAGAGAAACAGATGTCATACAGAAGCTTACAGTACATGGACATACAGTATAAGGGCTTGCAGAATTTAGGAAAGGCTGTTTCCAATAAATGACAGACGTGAAAGTAGAAAAAAAAATTGGGAGACTGTGATTATGTTTACTTAGATCTAAATAAGATTCAGTTTTTGGGTTTTTTTTTACAGTAGATGATTGCAGTTTGTACACAAAGAAGAAATGTGATAAAACCTAATGTATTTCACTGCTACTAGCTTACCCTTTCTTGGATTTTCTTTCTGTCCATATGAAGAGCAGTCTGCTCTAAAAAAGCCTTATTATCCCCAGATGAATCCATTTGTCTATGCATATCTGACACCTCTGTTTTATTTACACGTTATTCTACAAAACTAACTCATCCACACCTTTTATTATTGAGTTTGTCCAAGGTTACAGAATTTCTTAGGACTTCTAGAGGTGTAGAATAAAAACTGGAACCTCGAACATACAGGTTTATACAAATTTACATAAAGATATTTCTCTTACCTTCTCAAAATAAGGCCCACTATCTGTGGTTCCCATGTCTTTGGAATTAGGTGGACGAAACCCAGATCGATCCTTTCTCATCATGTCATTAAAATCCCCGAGATTCATGGCTCGTTTATCTACCTCAAACTTCTTATCTGGGAGACCACCTGTAAAAAAAGAGAAAAGGTGGTGAAATTACTGCTGATAATCTCTACCATGTGTCATGACAGCAGCCAAAAAAAGTATCTTTATATCAGGGTGTAAATTAGATTAGCTATTAAAATATGCTGAAAAATAGAAGTGAAACTTCCTATTTGTAAGACTGAACAAGCCAATTTCGTCTAGAAGGTACTGTGAAGTATTTCTCATAATTTACCTACAGATAAAAACACATAAATTTCTACAGCAGCCCATTTTAATTAATAATAACAACTTATACATAATTTTCAATGTCTTCCAAAACTCAGTTATTTATTGGTATTCAGTACCTATAATCACACCACTATAATTTGTCCATATATTCAATTAGCCTTTACTGGGTTTGGCACCAAGAAAGAATTTAACAAACTGGAAAACCACATACATAATTTGATCACAGCTCTCAAAGTCTTATGTGAGCTTTACTCTTGAACACCGCAGAGCACTTGAACACTGGTCTAACAACTTCCAGACAGGCAGTCAGTCTCCCTTGCCCTGTATGCAAGACTAGACAACAAGTGACAAGCACTTTTCAAACATCCCCTACAGTCTCCTGCCATTGTTTAGTGAGTAATCTGGAAGAGACATTAATAACAGACCATCAAACTGTAACACACAGAGTGAACAGACTATAAGCTTGTCATTAAGCCAAGTGCTGACCGAAGGAAGTTTTTCTACCTTACACACTTAACTGCTGCCAAAGAATAATTTTTTGGGGGTCATATTTGGCACCTGTGAAGTATCAGGTGCATATTGTTATGCTGAAGTAGATGGAAAACATCTTTGTTTTAAAAGATGAACAGCACCACAGAGGTGAGTTCTGCTGGTATTCTCAGTTTTAAATAGTTTCATTTAGTAGCACAGATAGCAGTTTAAAAATTGTGTCTTCATAGGTAACCAAAATCTATGACTCCACCAAGGAAGTTGGTGATAGATACCCTACCCTATCACTGACAAAACACTAACTCTTTATCAAACATAGCAGACAGCTAATCACACCAATACCTTCAAAACACTTGCCTGTTCCTTTAAAAAGCTTCTAATAGCCAGCAACTCTTCTTAATGCGCCACTGCAAACTATTAATATTCGTAGGTATGTTACTGAGAACCCCGGAAATGAACTACTCATTAGATTTTTTTTTTTTTCTTGCTGGCACAGCTTTCAGAGTTGATCCAGCTTCATCCTCTCAGATGACTTCAACAAAATTTATCACAGAAACACTTAACAAATCACCTACATATCTCTGTAACTGGAGTCATACTGACCTGAATGAGCTCATCCATTTCTAACATATTCTAAAAAGCCAACACAAAACGACATGTACATCTCAATCCTGTTAATACCTACGTCTAGCCACTACAAACAATGCCGGCAATGCACTACCATAAGGCTCGTGTGCTTTAATTCCAGACAGCAGCCCTGTCCGTTAGCTGCCTGAAAAGAAACTGAAAGCGAGACAGTTGCATCACTATCTGAAATGAAACTGGGTCAATGCCAACACAAGATGACTAAACCACAGAAACACCCTTTTGTCTCTTCAGTTATCCCGATGATCCAATCAGCTCCTCAACCATTACTGAATGATGCTTTGTAAAACAGCTCGTCAAATTACAGTAGAGCATTAAATAGCACCTTTAAGGTCTCCAAGCATAGATATGCATGCCACTTAGTGCTGAGGCAGCTGCTAAAACATCAATATAAACAAAGACTTCCAAGTAACACTCATTTATCCCATTCATAGAAAACACTAATGCAACTCTGAAACCTGTAGCGTGAGTCCGATATTTGCACTTGCCAACAAAAGCTATAAATAATGCAGGTGGCTGAAGACTACATTTACCTTACAGAGTACAAGACAACTTGTACTGTTGAAAGTTTGGATTTCACCCTTTGCAGTAGGGCAAGAACACTTGTACATGAATAAATATGAAGTCCCAAATCCTCTACATGCAAAAGTGTAGAATAGGTTAAAAGTCCAACCATCTTCAGAAAATAAGATACTCCATCAGTACTTGGATTTTTCCTTGCTATTAATAGCTGTGACAAACACTATGAAAAATACAAAATGAAACAAGAGCTTGGAAGATGTTCACACTCTTCCACCACACCAAGACTAAGTATATGTAACCTTTCTACACCACTGCACAGGATATTCTGTGCATCAGCCATCTTTCCTCAGAAGGTCTCAGACTCAAAGGTCTTGAGAGCTGAATGTTCTAAAAGATCCAAAAAGCTTAATTTGGGCATAAAGAACCTAGAGCACTATGATTAGCATCATCCAGGCTACCATCCCCTTCATTTGTATATTCTTAGATCTGTTCTTTAACAGCAGCATCTGAAGGCAGATGAGAACCAAACATCCAAGATGATGATTTGTCTCCATCTAGATGATCTTCAGAGATCACAATCAGAGCCTGGATTCTAGAGAGGCTGTATAAGGTCAAACTGGAGATTCAAAAATCCTATTATCTTCCCCAAAACTGGGCTGTACTATTATACAAAGGCACACTTCAATATCTCTTACTGGGAGATCCCTAACTGTTTAGAAGAAAGAAGAAATGGTGTGATACACATTTTAAGAATGCAATAGATTCTAGGCTGTGAGACACTGCAGCCATTTGAATTTCATTAGAATACCAAATCTGGGATTGATACTAGATGCAATTAAGTCTTGACTACCACAACTCTACCTCTGGTACCAAGGACTAATGGATATTCCCAGCAAGATCTTTCGCAGTTAAGAAAATTCCAACTACAGCATCACATGTGAAGCTACAACAGGGGCAGGTGAAGAAGTACTAAAACTGGTGACAGCACTAGTACAAAGAGGGTTAGCATCAGAACAGATATCTTGCAAGGCATAATACTGAAATAATTTGCTTAACAATACTAGAAAGGCATGGAAGAGGTATGTCAGAATCAGAAAGATACAAAACCAGCAATTACAGCACAATGGTCAGTTTCACAAGAAATGCTGGTTGTAGAGTCACCATCCCTGGATGTATTTAAAAGATGGGCAGATGAGGTGCTTAGGGATATGGTTTAGGAGAGGACAGGTATGGCTGGACTTGATGAACTTAAATGTCTCCTCCAACCTAAGGGTTCTGTGAAAAAAATACTCCTCACATCAGAATGAATATTTACACTACTTGCATTTGCAGGGCTTGAACTTGAGCTATACCTAATTTTCTACTGGTGCAATACAGCCCCCACAACACAGATTCGATTTCATTAATATGGCCATTCTATCACTAGGACAGAAGACACTTTAGCGAAAAGCAGCGTCTTCTACTGGATTACTTTCTGGGATAGGGGCAACACATCAAGACTTGTCAACTGTCTTGATATCTGTACAAACATAAAACTTAAGGTGGCACTTATATGAGAGTTGAAGAAGCAATTCTTGCTTCTGTGTCCTTCCCTACTGTCACTGTTAGATGGTTAGATGAACACAGTCATACACCTGAACACTCGAAGGTCTTTGGCAGTTAGTATCTCGGAAGCAAATAGTTTCTGTCCTTAATGTTGGACAATGTCAACTTGTATCACAGACCCTGCACTATTCTAACTTATACCAGTGACTCGGAGAACAGATTTTGAAACATACTGTACTTGATTTGTGAACACCCATTTGTTTGATCGAGAGACCTCACAGACTGTGACCTGACACTGAACTACCTTTGTAGGCGGTTCTTCAGAGGTACTACCACAGGATCGACATTAATTGATTCAACTGATGGGGAAACAAGAAGTCTTCCACAGCAGATATAGAACCACCAGCAGAATGAGCACTGATTTCAGTCAGTCACCTCTTTCTGCCAGCCCTCCCTCCATATCAAGCACTTTGTGTCCTTTCAGCAGCACTCTGCGCCTGTGTGGATCCATGTTTCAGCTGACACCGAAACCTCTGCTTTTATGCAGAAGTAACTGGAAACAAGCAGCTTGGTACCAGGACACAAAGCCCCACAAAACATGCAAGAACAGTTACTGCGTAACAGCTGTACTATGGCTCTCCATGCTTACTGCATCAGTTGGAACCAGTGGTGCCCACACCTTTGTAACAAACTTTATGTACACTGACACAGGGACTCCTTACTGACATAGAACCACTACACAGACACACTCCTCTGGAGCCTGCTGGGCTTCCTCATTTAAAGAGGAAATCCACTGTTCTAGATGAGAGCTGAGAATACTACTATTTCTTTGACATATTACCCTTTGGAACAACAATTCCAGACCTCTGGCTTTTAACATTTTATCTGTGAGGAACCTGAGGCCTCCTGTGACATTCCTGTGACAGTTACACAAATCAGATGGACATCTCCAAAATTATTGTTGTGTTTTAAAGCAGCAGTGTCCTTTAAGTAGACTGGCAGATCTGGTTTTGTAGCCAAGGGATATGAGGTGATCTTCTTGCTTCTGTAGATTTTGAAGAATGAAAAACTGAAGTCGTCCCTAGAATAGGATTTAAACCTTCTTCCGCTTTGTAAGTATCAAAGACCACGCCATACACGTTTTTAGCCTAAGCCTTTAAAGACTTGATAACAACCAATTGGAACAGCAGATATGGATCATTCCTTCTTAAATACATACTTCAGCAATCAAATGGCAGAAGGTTTCAGAAACCTGTGTTATTTCTATGGCAATATCACGCTAGTGACTATTCGGAGACAATCTGGGGAAGAACATAATGCAAAACTACATATGATTTCAAAACCATAAAAAGATTTATGTGAGAGAATAAAGTCATGACAAATTCAAAGTTGATTAACTGGCATTAATCCAAGTGGTCAATTCCAATTCATTTAGGCTAGTGTTTTCCCTTACAGCCCATCTTACTTGAGCTGTGTAATACTTGTGGTGAGGATATCAAGACTTCTAGTTCTACTGAGTAGTAAATTTTGATAGCCTGAGGCAAGCAATTGAAGAAATCAGCAATAAAAGATATCACATCACCTCCAGGAAGCTGCAACAGCTGGGATGTCCTGCTTCCAAGAGCTAAAACAATCCTTCCCTTCCACCAATTAAAAAGGGACCTTCACTTACTTGAAACAGTGACAACGAACACAAACTACATGGATCAAACCAGTCTTGAAGGATGTCCTTTCTGCATGCTGTAGCTCTGTTCTGTACAGGTATACATCCCAGTCTTGCTTACCAACATCAGCTGTGTAGCATGCAATAGCCTGGCTGTAGGCTTTGAATAGCTCTAACTCTTTCTACTATGAGGAATGCTAAAAGTAAGGATCAAACCTTTCCAAAACATAGTGTGTCATCCACATAAAAATACTACATGATCTCATTTAACAAATGCATTTAAATTAAATTATACGTACCTACAGACAAGTCCATCTTACTGCCTGGAATGTCCTCAGTTTGACTCTGGGGAAAATAAAAATAATTTAGTTCCTACTCTTATAAAATGCTGAGGAATGTTTCAGAAAGCAGCCCTTGATGGTTCAAGACAGAATGAATGATATGCTTGTGCCAAAGTTTTATTTTAAACTGAAAAAAAATACAAACATTTTTGATATCACTCTGGACACATCTCACCTTGACCTCCAAATGCTAAGTGTGACAAGTTTACCCACATGAAACCAGACACACGAATGCATATGACAGACAGAAAAACATGAATAGACAGCTGCTCTGTGACATCAACCTCTGTCCTCATGTTCCAGTGGTCAAGAGATGAAGCACTGAAAATAGTGGCCAAATGACAGATCACCCTTGTGATCTGTCAAGTCATCAAAGCTTGAAATGTGCTGCCAAGTTATTCTTCAGTTGGCAGACTGGGACAGGGTGTTCCATTGCTTACAGAAGCATCTACAGTCCATGAGTAATCCTAGTCATGTCGATGACAATTTCTGCAGCCCGGGGATTCTCACAAACCTCTGCAGCATTACCTCTTGCTAGCCTGCTGTGCAGGTTGACAGTTGGTACAATATTCCGCAAAATATTTCACAAATTAGCATATCAAAAACTCTTAAAAAATAATTGTATGTAATGATTTTCAAGGTACTTCCCTACAGATCTGTCTTTTCTCTCCATTATGTGCCATTTATTTATTCACTTTATTGATTAATCTTTTAAATACTGATTAACAATGAGTTTTTATATTAAAAGACATGCTGCACAGTATTTGAAATATAAATAGCCAAGATCTCCTTTTTCTAATATGTATGTGACAGATTCAGAATGAACAGCCTTGGATGAATCACTGATGTCTGACGCTATAGCCAGGAGCTGATGCCTCTACTTTGAGTACTCTAAACAGCAAGTTCGGAAAATAATAGTGATAGCAACAGACACCACCATGCAAAACCCCCAAATCTTATTATTTTCAAGAAACTGCAATCTCAGAGCAACACCTGTCATGCTGCAACTCTTCAGAGTTAAAGCAGATCTTGGGTTTTTCTGAGATGCCATTCTGACTAGCAAGAAAGTGCTGAATGCCCAAGTACTATAATCAACATTCCAGCATAGCAAATACAAATAAATAAGTAGCTAAACACCATGAAACAGCTGATTTTTTTTTACTTAAAGGTGTGGGGTTATTAATTTGAATTTTATATTTTTAAAACTTTACTTACTAGCAAGCCCATGTTTGAAAACTGTTTGGATAAAGGGTTCATCCATGAATCACTATTTCCTCCTTTTAATGAGCACTGCAGAGCAAAACAAAAAAAGACAAAAATATTTTGAAGCAATTTCTTATTACTTGAATTGTTGTATCTTTGAGATGCACAAGTGTTGAATGAAAATCCTGTTATCAGATAAATTAATGTCCTGAAGAAATTAAGTTTCTGCATGGTTGGAAACATATGCCAAATACTTTTTTCTTTCCTCTCTCATAAAATTGCTAGTGTATACCAAACTGGATGAACACATGCTGTGCAGAATGCTAATCCAGTTTCATTCTGGAATCTAGAAAGCTTTGTGAATTTTTTTCTTTTCTTTCTCTGTTACAATTTAATATATTCTTCGATCCACCACAGACAATACAGGTAGATTTCTTCCTTGGGTTTTTTCCCTTTAGCATGGTAGCTGGTTTGGCTCCCAACTGGCCTTACTGTAATTTACAGCTGATCAAAACAAAAAATGAACACGCACTTCTAACAGAAAAGATACTGATAAGAAAAAAAAATGGACAGTTGCTTTGATGGTTAAATTAAAAAAAAAATCTTACGTGAGGAAAAGAGTTTATGAGAATAGCTTTTGCAACCAGGAATTATAAAACTGCCTACACCATGCCACAACCTAGGAAGCTGCTCTGCACTTGCCTTCTGAATTTGCCATATCTATTTCATTAGAAGCAAAGCGCATTCCTTCCAATATTAATATGGTACCAAGCGCTACTGTATTAGAAACCTTTAGCACAAACAGGCCTTAGAAAGCAATTCACTCGGGACTCCAGCCAAGCTCCTGCTCCTGTTTAAGGCCAAAGGTCAAGAAAAACAAACACAAGTCAGACCTAAACCCAGCAGTCAGTAGAAAGGAGTGAATGTGCCAAAGGACTGTGGATTCCGAACTGTAGCAGGCCATGCAAGAATATCAGCAGCCTAACACAGAAACATGTGTCATCAAGAGAAGAACAACAGCCTTGGGTACTTATTGCTCAGTTTCATTTACTAATGGCTCTGCAGCTTAACATACCAAAAGAATTTGACACCTACTGGCAGATTTAGTAGTCACAACAGATGTAACACACTAAAACAAATCCAGAAACCTCACAATTTTTACAGTGTTTAACAGTCACCTTCCTAGATAAAATCTGTAATACCTTTTAAAAAGATCTATTATAATGCTCTAACAAATCAGTCATACTGTTTTCAGACAACACATTAGCTATGAATCATTGAAGCATTTTTACCTTCATTTGTGTTTTCTTTCCTCCTTGCCCCCAGCTTGTTGAGTTGTGGGAGGAACTGCTTCCCTGAGAGCCTGCTGTGTTCCAGACTCCTTCCTCCTCCTCTTCCCAGCTGGAATGACGCGTTCCTGTCACTGGCCCATCACTTTCTCCCCAGCCATCTTGCATAGATTTAGAACCTTTAGAAAAAGAAGAAAAAAGCAATCCAGCTCAAAAGCAGTCTACAATACCATGCAGCTGGTGATCTGACACTGCAATATTAGCAGAGATCATCAGAACCACAAAGGAAGAAAAAGAAATGTCTTTAATCTAATAGCTGTAAAAGCTTGTCCGTGAATCCCAAAACCCAAGAGATTCAGTGGCATGTTATCATGTCATGCTTTGCAACTATTTTAAAGCAATGTCAAACCTTTAAAGATAAAATAACCATAGGATTCCACAGATACAGCTGTGTTTGGATTTCTTTAAAAGGCAACCTGTTGTTTTCTAGTGTAAATGAAAGACTTCATGAACACTTAAAAACTTGGTGCTGAGATCTCCGATGCAGGTGGTTTATCAATTATTTTCTCTCTTCCTTCAAATCCTTAACACTTCCCTTGCACTAAACTCCTTCATGAAATCACAGAAACAAAGAACTTTAGGGGATAACAACTAAGCAGAATTGGAAGGAGAGGGCCTGACATCATACTCTGGTATATATAACACCAAAAGTAGTTTGATGTGGAAAAATATTTAAAAATTCCACTTGAATTTCTGTTATGTCACCAAAAAGACATATTAGCAGTGTTGTAGAAGTAGAGGTGCCGCTACCAGAAAGCCACAACCATTGCATCATATCAATTCAGCCTAAGGACTTTTCCCTGTTGGCTTCTCCTGCTGTTACTCTCTAGCACCAGCTGTCAGGCAACTTTACGTTCTAACCTCTACTGAACAAGCCAACAAGAGCCCACATCCTCATTTGTCCACTGTCCAACTGTTCTGGTTCCTGCTGTAACTCTTCATTCTGCTTATTTCTTTCCCAAGCATTTATCTCCTTTAAAAGGGATCCCTATCACCTTCTTCATAACTTCAGCTGTATGGGGTTTAAGTGTACAAATCAGGGGTAAGTATATTAACACTTATAGCAAAAAATCTGAATATACAAAAAGTTAGGAACTGCAATTAGTCTGTCAAGGAGAACTCCACCTTGATCATGCCAAAAGTAAACAAGGCAGCCCTTCATGGCAGTTTGCAAGCTACCATAAAATACATCATAAATAACAGCTCAGATAATTCAGGTATCATTAAGGTAACATTTTTTAAAGTCTATTAATGTGTATACCAAAACCTAGTGCTTCTTAGGAAACATACTGGTCTAGGTGCAAAAATCTACATCTTCACTCTTTATTCATGCTACTTAGGCAGAAAAGGCTATACTTAAGGTTTATGACTGCAGAGTCAAGAACTTAATCTGGAAATGTCATATATGGGGTAGTTCTGCAGCTTTAATTTATTTCCAGCTCCAGTGTTTAAATACAGTACTATGACCCTTGTTTTAACTTCATGATCATAGATTATTTTTCTGCATTGACAACTCTCAGGTCTGAGATTCTGGAACATGAATTTGGATAGTGGTGTGAAGAGAATTGTCTGTAGGATTCCTGCTTCATTTTCTGCATCAGTTGACTGAGGAGGCACAAATAGGTACAGAAAGCAAAGGAAACTTGCAAGATGAAAGCAAAATAATGCTGCTACATAAAACTGAATTTATTCCTACTTGTGCCAGAGCATTCCTATACAATGCTGGTAAAATGACGTAAATACACAATTCTTTTTTTAAACAGGTGGACAATGATCTGTGCTTCCCTTCTTTGGCACTAAACTCTAGTTTTCTTTTAGTATCATTGCTAGTCTCTGTTTCCTGTCCTTACCTCCAACCATAAATTATACCTTTGCAGGCTCTTTGTCCCAATCTCTTCTTCCAACTTATCCAAGACATATCTCCCCTTACTCCACTCAATAATGTAGCTTTCTTCTTCATTCCTTCTGGTACCAATTAGAAAGGAGTTGAGAAAGCAGTCACAGAACACAGGAAAATGAGTATCTCCGCTCTTATACTGATGACCTACTACACCACAACCTGAAACAGCTATCATGGGGAAACTCTGAATATTTTGCTCCTCTAAAGCTGGGGACAGCTTACATACAAAACATACGTGTATGCTGCAGCTCTTAATGGTTACGTCACACATGCAAGATCAGTTATAACAATCAGCTGTCTGTACAGAGTCTTTAAAGACTATCTTAAGTATTAAAAACCCACAGAATTGAATCATCAGGATTTCAGGTGGCTTTTTACAGATGAAAATCCATCTAAAAGGTGTTTAACATCCTGAAAAGTGACAACTTTGTGTTAGGCACAAGAAGCATTGCAGCCAGCCAAGAAAGGCTGCTATAGTATTAACAATAAGCAATGCTTTATTCCCAGCTTCAATTCATAAAGTGCCAAGCTACTTAATTGGGGTGGGAGGAAGGGAGAATGACCCAACCTCATCCAATCTATATAGAGCATTTTATTCCACAGAGTTACATGTTGCAAAAGCAATTTGTAACTGGAACAGTTTTACAGCAGGTATTATCAGTCAAGTTTGGCAACAGACACATATAGGAATTTCCAACTAGAAGCTTCATAACCAAATGGTATTGGATTTGGCTAAAACACTGCTATGTTGTATCAGCAGGAGATTGTTATTGTTACTTATATTTTCTTTAAAAAGAGAAATAAAAATTCTACAAACATCATTAGGAAGTTTCCACAAAATTTAAAAATCTTAATGCAGCAAAATTTTAACCTCAAAGTAAATTTTAAAAAGATTTCAACAACATTACATTCACGAAGAACACAGCTGTGGACAGGTAATATCCAGAAAATAGTCATGCATTTAGGTTCAACTACAAAATAAAGTTCAGTTCCTAAGAGTTACAACTTGCCACTCATACAAAATACACTCCAAAATCCACTCAAAGACAAACTGCATTATCAAACCATAGATTACCAAGTAATTGTTTCCGTGGTGAAATCTGTCCATACTGTGTATTTCTTTTTCTTATGCAATAAGGAAAAATGGTTTATTGCATATCAAGTATATATGCAAAGTAACAAGTGGGCAGCCAGAAAAGATCCTGAGATGTCTTTTCCTTACCCAGGAAAGACATGTCCTTACTCAGATGCTCTCAGGTTTCAACACTTCCACAAACTGGAGCTTCCAATTTAATTGCTTAAAGAATTTTTCATTACTTTAAAAGACAAAGTTCCAGTCATTTGCAATCAGTTAATTGCGCATCAAATTCTTACATAAGATTCAACTATGCTTCTAGGCCTCAGATAACCTCCATGGGTGACCCATATCAAAAGGCCAAAATTCTAAAATTCTTCAGGGCCATTGCAAAGAAACTGGTATCTGGCCTATACTCACTAGATTTCATGGCATTCGGGGCGTTGGAAGGTGCATTCCCCCAGCCTGTTGTCGATGCTCCCGTATCATCTACTTCACCCCACCCGGGACTGGTTTCATTTGGCTCACCCCAGGCAGACGTACCATTATCTGGAGCAGGTGGAGTGCTTTTGCTCCAGACTGCACAAAGGAGAAAGAGTTTTCATTACAGACCATTTAAACAACGGATTAATACTGCAGTGCAGCACCATGCTGTTATTCTACTGCTTCATTCTTTCTGTTGAGGAATTTAGATTCTCCATAACATGAGTGCAATAGAACAGACAACTGTTCTCACCAAACTTCGAGCAGCCACTGACCTCCAGGGAAGAAAAGAGAATGCTATGATGAAGTAATATTCTTCTCCCAGGTTAAACATGAACCCCACATCTAATGCTGTCCTATCTGGTAAACCTTTGTGACTAATTAAAAGCACCACGCTACTCGGGGTTTCACATACTGAAGAATGAATAATGGGATGTCTGAAGCAGATACTAAAAGCAAGATAGTATTCTTTAAAACATGTCTGAGTCAGAGAAGAGATTACATGAATAATAACTTCTTAATATATTTTCAGTCTGTGTAACTTTCTTCTCCTTATTCGAAAGGAGAAGATACTGTGCCAATATTCTTTATCATACAACCGAGCCAAATTGAGCTAAATCAGACTTGCCAAATTTCAAGTACTGTCTTGGTGTACCAGAGCAAAGAAATGTTGACTAAAAAGGATTTTAGTATTTCTTCCCATGTCTCTAATAATTAACATACAAAATGTGATTTAGCATGGAGAAAAGGTTGAAAGAAGTCCTTATTGCTGTCTACAAAACCTGAAAGGAGGTTATACAGATGGGAGGGTGTCAGTCTCTTCTCCCAAATAACAACAGATAGAGCAATAGGAAAATGGCCTCAATTTGTGCCAGGAGAGATTTAGATTGGAAGCTAGGAAAAAATTCCTCACCAAAAGGGTTAAGAACTGGAACAGGTTGCCCAAGGAACGTGGTTGAGTCATCATCCCTGGAGGTAATTACATGTAGATGTGCTACTTAGGGACAAGGTTTAGTGGTGGACTTGGCAGCACTAGGTTAATGGTTGGACTCCAATGATCTTAAAAGTTTTTTTTCCAACCCAAATGGTTCTCTGATTCTGTAATTTGACCTGTACTTCAGAGCTCAGATTAAATACGCAGATCTGTCAGCTAACAAAAATTCTTCTTTTACTGGCAAGCTGACCAGTATTCAGAACAGTTACTGAGGCACACGATTGACTGATTCACATTTTAAATACTTTAAACACAGAATAGTCAAATATGAAACTGATTTTCTTTATGGAATAGAACTATTAGGAATTGGAGGCCACACAAGTATCTACTATGCATTAAAGTTACATTCATACATACTAAAGAAACGAACAAGACTAATACCTGATGCTTGTGATTTGCTAGTCATTGGAGTAGGCAGGCTCTGCTCCCGTGGGGCCTGTCCTCCTTGTGAGTTCTTGTCCCACAGGTTCACATTCTTGTAGTTATAACTGCTGGGATCTCCCCATGCTGAAGTGCCATCATCAATATCCATTTTTCGACTGATTGACTGTGGAGAAGGTTCTTCCCAGCCACTAGGCTCCTCCTCTTTGGGGGCAGCTGGCTGTGGTCCACTGTTCCAGTTTGGGTTTGGAGTTCGCCCATTACTTGGAGTTTGGGGCGGTGGACCCCAGGAACCAGAAGCCTCTTGCTGCTGCTGCGGCTGCTGCTGGTGCTGCTGCTGCTTGTTCCAGGAGTTGGGCTGTCGACCCGTCTCATTCCATGTTGAAGTTCTTTTACAATCATCCCATCCACCCTTTGAAGCAGCGCTTGTATTTGCACCATTACCCCAAGTTCCAATCTCATTTTGCCCACCTTCACCCCAACCAGACACTGGCTTGTTTCCTGCACTTTCCCAGTTGCTGTTTTTTGTTTGGTCAGCTTCCTCTCCCCAACCGTTCTTTCCAGAAGACCATCCTTGATTAGACTGCCGTCCACCCCACCCCTGATCCTTACTAGAGCTGTCATTCCAGGAGGAAGATGATTTTTCTTCTGGTCTTCCTCCTCCCCAATTAGAAGAATTGGGGTTCTTATAGTCATTCCATCCTCCAGTATTTTTGGGGTCCTTCCACTCCGTTGGGGTTGAGAGCTCACCCCATCCAGACTTGATTTGATTGCTTTGGCTGGGTACATCGCCCCAGCCCCCTGAGTTCTTTGTCTGTGTGGCAGAGCTCTCCCACCCCTCAGTTCCTTTATCAGACTTCCCCTCGGGCCGAGGCATCTCTTCAATATCCCACACGGTATCTTGCTTAATTTGGGTTTGGCCCCAGCCAGTGTTTGAAAGCACTCGGGGGTCCAAATCAGTCCTGCTCAGCAAAGTCTGCAAGACTGCCTGGCAATCGGGATGCGTAGGCCTATACGATCGGCGTCCAGAATTGTGACTGTCACTACTTCCTGCTTTGTGGTTGCTTCCAGTGCTTTGACCTCCAACCTCACTTCCCGCAGAGCTGGAAGATCTTCCCCAACAGGGAGCCTGGGAATTGCCTTGGTTTTCAGGAAGAGGGTGGCCTTTTTGATTGTCCCATGCTCCAGTGCTAGAATTTGGTTGGTTTGGACCACTCCATTCTCCAATCTTCAGTTCATCAGACCCAGACAGCTGTTTCCATTCTCCCTGAGAGACCCCAGATGTTAATTTGTTCCCTTCACCCCATTTGCTTTCATTTGCATGCTGAGGGCCAAAGTTCCAAGACCCACCACCCGTAGACCGGTTATTGTTATCCCAAGAATCGCTTCTTGACCCATTAGGTTTTTGAACAGAAGATCCTTTCCAGGAGTCCTCTCTATCCTTTCCATTGTTCCCATGGTTTCCAGAATTGCTCTGCCCAGAGACACTGTCAGTTCCAGAAGACCCCCTAGCTGTACCCCAAGATCCAACACTCCCAGTCTTTCTTTCTCCAGTGCTTTGTGAAGGGGTGTCAGTGCTCCTGGAAGGGTTCCCCAAGCCCATTTCAAAGGGCATTCCCTTATTCTCCATAGGGTTTGGTGAACTTAAGTTCAAGGAGTTAGTGTTTCCGTTTTTTGGTCCATCAGTGTTATGAATTTGAGCCTGTTCTCTGCCAGAGACAAAGTTAACACCCGCATTTTCCATCTTTGACTGCTGTTCCCTAGAGGTCTGACCTACTGTGCTAATCTGTGCATTGGAGCTACCACTATCAGATTCCAAAGTCCCTTTCCTAGAATTGCCCTCTTGAACCAGTGCTGGCCAAGCAGATGGGTTGCTATTTGGGTTAAAGTTGCTGAAGCCAGAACCAGGACCGATTCTATCTTGCCCACTCAAGTTCCTCCAATTACCTAGTCCATTGTTACTATCGGCAGCAGGGTTGGAAGATTGAACAGATTTAGCCTTGGGATCAGATTTCCAGGCCCCAAGATTACATTCGTTTCCAGCGCTTCCAGACTGGCACTGGCTTCCTTTTCCTTTGTTACTAGTGGTGCTTCCTGGCAGAGCGTTCTTCTCCAAGCCAGGGTTCGAGGCACTGTTGTTATCGGTGGTGTTTTCGGAAGAAGACTCAGCATCTTTGCTGGCAATACAAGGCCACTCTTCCATGTCAGACCCGTCTACAATCACCTTGTCCCAGATGTGAGTTGGGTTGGCGCTGGTGCCGCTGTTGGAGGAGGCTCCAGGACCCCAAGTGGAATTTGCATAATTTGAAGCAGCAGCACCTCCAATTGCTGAATCTAAGAAAATAAAAAACACACCCCAAAAAGTTATTAATCTCAATGATACGTACATGCACTGGACATCAGGGTTTTGACACCACTGATTACTGTTTTCATTAACATGAACCCTTCCCTCAAATGTGAAATAAAAGTTGCAAGAACACCAAGTTGGAATACACCACTGAACACTGATTACACCACCCCGCCATTAACACCACCCATCAACTCCCCACCCCATTTCAAAAAACTCTTATGGGGATCTGACTTCACCGTTGACTTGCTGCTTCTGCTACAGTCCAGCTTTAACTTCAACACAGTAATTACAATCCAGTTAACGAACCTGCCTAGTCATTACTGATATTCATCGTACACTTTCCAAATGCACATTTAAAATCATACTATATACAGAACAAGAACGTGTATGTGCACACACTCATATGCATGTATGTGTACACACAGCCAGGTGTTGGTTTGCTACTCAACTGACTCAAAGCAACAATTTATTACACATCATGAATTATGTAAGGCTGGAGAAGTCTAACCTTCAGCTTCAAGTATCTTTTTCCAACTGACTTTGCAACTAGGAATTTCTTTCAACCCTTTGCAAAACAACTAAAATTCTTTCCAAATCAATAGTCCAGAGATACACAAATGACAATTTCTATTTAGTAACATGTAAATTGTATTCAGTATGAAATGACACCACATTTGTGTCACTGCTATATCTGCCCCAGAAACCACAGTATGTGGTTTTGCAATTGGCTAAGCTGATCTTTGTGTCACTGGACAGAGGCTAGTAAGAGATCTCACTTCTCTCTCACCAGCTCTACCTACTTCAAGTTCCCCAAGTTCACCTCTAATTTGTAACAGTTCTGACAGCAGTTAAGCCCTTTAAGTCAACTGTATTTACTAACTCAACACAAAACTGTCCATTTTGGCTGGAGAGCAGCCTGGCGGAAAGGGACCTGGGGGTGTTGGTTGACAGCCGCCTAAACATGAGCCAGCAGTGTGCCCAGGTGGCCAAGAGGGCCAATGGCATCCTGGCTTGTATCAGGAATGGTGTGGCCAGCAGGAGCAGGGAGGTGATAATCCCCCTGTATTCTGCACTGGTGAGGCCTCACCTAGAGTACTGTGTTCAGTTTTGGGCCCCTCACTTCAAGAAGGACGTTGAGGTGCTGGAGCGTGTCCAGAGAAGGGCAACGAGGATGGTGAAGGGTCTGGAGAACAGGCCCTATGAGGAGTGGCTGAGGGAGCTGGGGTTGTTTAGTTTGGAAAAGAGGAGACTGAGGGGAGACCTTATTGCTCTCTACAACTACCTGAAAGGAGGTTGCAGTGAGGTGGGGGTTGGTCTCTTCTCCCCAGTAACAGGCGACAGAACTCGAGGTAATGGCCTCAAGCTGCGCCAGGGAAAATTTAGGTTGGATATTAGAAAGAACTTCTTTACTGAGAGAGTCATCAAGCACTGGAACAGTCTACCCAGGGAGGTGGTTGAGTCCCCATCTCTTGAGGTGTTTAAAAGACGGGTAGATGCAGTGCTTGAGGATATGGTCTAAGGGTAGACTTGGTGACGGTGGGCTAATGGTTGGACCAGATGATCTTAGGGGTCATTTCCAGCCTTAAAATTCTATGATTCTATGATTTGTTGATGGGTCAGGTTTTTTTGCTGGCTTAGCACACTGCAGTGTAACCTGCAAGTTCAATGAGCTTTGGGTTCACTATAAGGAAATTACCAGGATGAATGAAAAGGAATAAGGCTGCTTTCATCTTTGGTGAGCTACCATTATGTCCTATGTGGTATAATTTCATGTGGACAAGGTGCTTTTATATAAATCTTAAAGCAGACATAGCACAATGCCAGAATGGAAGCCTAAGCCAGTGATGGCAGCATGATGTCTGCATATATACAGACATGTTCTCATCGTCAGTTTAAAATATTCCCTATTGCCATCCACATAATTACCTCTGGCCTTCTAAATAATTTAAGTCCATTAAAACACTTAAGTGTCTTACTCTGTATAGGGTTCCACTGATTTTTTCCTATGTATTTTTAATACCAAGGGGCCCTAAATGGCCCTCACCACAAATTCCCAACAATGAAGACTAAACACTATCCTACTACAAAACCATGTAGTGAACCATAACATATTAGTCTTATTCAGATCCCACCCCACCAGTTTAACTTTTTTTTTTAAAGAGCATGAAGTTGATAGTCACATCTGCATCAGTATTCACATCTGAATATACACTTATTACTACCAGCTTATATGCTAGCTTCCATGAGAATAAAGCATCGTGACCTTAAAGTAGATTACCCTAAGTTCTTACGTTATACATTAATTACTGGATGCTAAGACTTTTAACAGAAGATGAACAGATCTGCTTTCTTTCAGTGCCTGTCTCAGACTTTCAGTTCATTAGTTTAACCAGTGAACATTCACTGAATACCCTTCACATTCCCCTTCATCAAGGGCCACCAGTAAAGATTCACGCTTCACAGCAAAGACAGAACTGTCTTGGAAGATTGGGATACCAATGAACACGTTTATCTTCATCTTTTAAATCCTAGTCACCGAGATTCAAAAGACCAAGTGGTTCCCATGCACACTGTGTTCCTCCTGTTGCCTTAATTTCAAGTACAAGCTTAACAACAGCAAGGAAGTACAACACTACCAATATCTGTACCTATCGTTTTAGTACGCTAAGCAAACATTCTGCACCCTTCCATACCCACACCAATTTAAGAGCTGATTGGACCGATCACCATAACAGCCTGCAGAGCACAACTGAAGACAAGTTCAAAAGACCATAAGGTTGTCATCTTTTTAACTTGGCAATGATTCAGCAAACACTCCTGACTTCTATCAGGAAAAAGCAACAAAGCTTGCCACAATCAAACTCCAACAACCATGTAACATCTTAGTTAATAATGCACCATTTAACTAAATATAAACATACAAGAATTCATAATATCAAATTTCAATATCAGGAAAGCAAATTATTAGGTGTCAAAAATTGCACAGAACTTAAACTGTCTCTAAAGTACTTCAAAACAGTCTTCATCCAACATAAAGAATAATGTTCATGAGAAATTTGAAAACTTTCCAAATGCTGCACTACCACAAAGTCTCCTTTGTCAGTTTACTACAATGACTGTGAAGGTATACCAATGCTGACATAACACTGTGATTTTACATATATAGTCAAAAGACTTTGCGTTTGGGCCCTGTTCCCCATCATCTTTCAGGTGTTTTATAAAAATCAGTCATCTTTAAGACGGTTTTAAACTGATTAGCTAAAACTTTGCCACTGCAGTTTGAAATTCACTTTCCCCCTTATTAAACAGGGAACATCAAAGACAAAATATATAAACAGTCAATGGAAAACTCAGACCTAATGGCATCATCACTTTGTTTCATTTTCCAGAATGTATCATTTCTTTTTAATATGCTTTTATTGTTAGAACCAAAGTTGTCTTTGACTTCTCAGATCATCCAACTTTTTCTTTAGAAGGCAGATGCCTTGAGTGAAAATTTACTTATCTATTCTCATACAATAACTTCAGAAGGAAATATTTCAGCTACTGCAATTCCTGAGGGGTTTGAAATTAATCTTAAAATTGATTTATCTTCTGGAATTCAAAGAGAAAAGCAAAACCGAAATAGCCACCACTTTCATAAAAAGTCTTATCTAAGGAAGAAACCCAAGATTACTACTGGAAAATGTCACAGGCAGAAAGACCATTTTTGTTTCATCCAGATGACAAGTGACAGACACCTGCCATTTCAGACCCGATATGTACACGTTATTTTTACTACACCATAGAAAAAAAGTGTCAAGACAGGAAATTCACGTCATCAGTGAGACTTAAGGAGCAATTAAAAACTACAACCATACAATATTATTTATCCATGCTTTGCATTTACCTTCCTGTAGATTTAAGAGCATTACAGCAGCTGATTCAAACCACCCAAAACATATTTTAAAGAAAATTTACACTTTCTTGTTCTACCTAGTAGTAAAAACTGTGTCCGCTGCTAGCAGTAAGAGACGTCTATATTCTAAAGCAGTGGAAGTAAGCTAATTTGAGGTTTTATTATATAGTGAGTTGTTTTATTATATAGAAATATGCTTATGCACAATTTTAGTGATCCCTTTTCTCCCATGCACACACTCACACACGTTTGTTAAATATTATTGCTACTTGCCTGTTGCAGTCCCACTATCACTCTGCGGCACTGCTCCCGTCACTGGTTGTGCGTTGTTGGGATTTGCTCCTGGGGCTGTTGGGGGAGGAGGCCCTGCTCCACCTCCAAGGAGCATGCAGGATGGCGGAGGGGGCTGCCCACGTTTCAGTAACACTTTGTGGTCCTGCTGGCAACGGAATCGCGGCGGCACCTCCCGAGGCATGTAGCGGGCGGCGCTTGGCGGTTGTCCGTTCGGCACTGCCACCCTTTTGGCATTGTTGCCACCATTGACTGGTGGCGATGGAGAGTTGCCAATTGGGCTGGCAGCCACTGGTTGGCTTAAACTTGGTTTTGTCACTTCGGGCACTGAAAACCAGGAAGAATGAAAATCAGAATGTTTTCCACTTAAACCTGTGTCAGCTACAAGAACTCACACTGGCTCTTTTATAATTGCATTCTTCACTGAAATAATGTGCAACTTCAATCTTAAAAAAAAACCAATATCATTAAAGAAGCAGGAATGAGTGGGAGCAGCAAACCTCTTGCTTCCACGTGCTACTCTGTATCCCAGTACGAAACTCTGCCCCCACAGCAAGTATTTCACTCTAAGTCCTAAATTTACTGAAAGTATAAGACTGCCTGGGCAATGAGAGTCATGTGAAAACTATGAGTAAATTAACTGTTCCCTGATCTTCAGCTGTTTTTCTGACTGCTATACATCCACCCTTACAGGAGATCTGACATTAGATCCCAAGTTTTCACCTGCTTACTAAGGTAAGTGACCACTGCCAAAACACACAAGAAGAGGGAAAATCCTTCACCTCCTCTTGGATTCAGTTAACAAATCTGAATTCTCTGTACTGCACTTAAATAAGGCATAGAATCATAAAATTGTTAAGGTTGGAAAAGACCCTTAAGATCATCCAGTCCAACCATTAACCTACCACCACCAAGTCTACCCTTAGACCATGTCCTCAAGCACTGCATCTACCCGTCTTTTAAACACCTCAAGAGATGGGGACTCAACCACCTCCCTGGGTAGACTGTTCCAATGCTTGATGACTCTTTCAGTAAAGAAGTTCTTCCTAATATCTAACCTAAATTTTCCCTGGCGCAACTTGAGGCCATTTCCTCTAGTTCTGTCACCAGCAGCAACAGTTGACCCTCAGAGTCCTACATACAGTATTTGCATGCAGGACCAGTGTTTCCTAGATGGCCAACAAGTGCCCCATAAGCAAGAACATGCTGCTTCTGAGGGCTATTATGCATTGGAGGAAACCCACAAACAAATCTTTGAGCAACTAACGCCATCACAAAATTTGCTTAAGAGACTCTAGATTTGTGACCCTTCACATTTTCCATGTGCTTTTTCAAACTGAGTAAAAGAAATTCTGGGGCCAACACCCACAAGGTGTAATTGCTAAGATATCAGGCTCCAAAGGTAAAAAAAAATTATTACATCTCTGATAGACTTTGTAGAATATTAATACAAGGGATGTCTAGAAATCCCTTGCCAGCAAAGCTAACATCATCAGTAAAACTTTTCTTCTTTATAAATGCGGGATCAAACCTAGTGAGTCTCGCCCTTTGACAACATGCAGGCATTATTTCCATATTTCATTTTGATAAGGGATTTCTATACGTACACATTTCTATACTCTATACAGGCTTCATTGACCAAAACCCTCAAAAAGGTATTAGTATCTGTAAAAACAAGGTACTATCTTACTTTTGCCAATAACAGCAATTTCCCCCACATTTTTTTTTCAACTGACACAGAAATAAAGATTAAATATCTTTTAATATCACCTAAGTAAGTTTAACTTTGAATACATTTACTAATCAGTCCCATGCCTTATTCATTGGACTTTTAGGTACCTGAACTTCTCAAGTTTCCACAAAGAAGTTACTTTTACTCATTTGGCATGTCACCACCATATGCAGTGCGCTGCCTGCCTTTTGTTCTATTTATACAAGTGGTTTCAGTTCTCTTTTACTTGTCTAAAACCTTTGCAAAACTGAAAGGCTAAATATTTCAGTTAATCCATTTCATCCACAATCCACATTACTTCTTCAAGTATTTGGATGCTGACTAACAGGGATAAGTTATAGGTTCTCCATTTTAACCACCTCAGCTTCTACATTTTGTGAACACACATCTTCAATATTTCATCTTGACTAATAATTCCCCTTCCTCTTTCAACAGTTTTCATTAAGAGCCAAATCCTGGCTGAAGCCAATGAAAAGAATACTCTTCAGGATCAAAGATTCTTACCTTTGGTTTTTTGATCTGTGACCTGCAAGTTAAAAGCAAGAATGTAAATACAGTTTTAAGAACCCCAAAACAAACATTGAAAAGGCTGCACTAAATTGCAAACTTAATTTATTTGCAACAAGATCATTATTTGTCACATTTAAACAATCAGTTGATGAACTACAAGTCTAAACATCATTCTTAGTTATCGATATGATGTTCTCAAAAATAGTTCAGCTCCTATAATACTTTTACCCGATGCAAAAGTGCTTGGTAGAAGTAGTAATTATTTTACTCATGATGATTTTTAGTATTCATCCCCTTCCTCATCCCAAACATGGAGTTCCGAAGCACAAGTAAATATGTGCTACAGCACCCAGATTCCTTCAAATTTTGGAGGTGAAGTAAGAAAAATATCCTTCTAAGAGAGCATACTCAGAGCAGACTGTTGGGGCAAGCAATGGAATTCCCACAGAATAACCACAGGAAAGAGTAGCAGGCTGTGTCTCTGCCATCCTCCCATCTCCACTTTGCCATGATATCTCTTCCAAGGAGAAGAAACCTTAAACCTCATTGGATTCATTGACACAATTACAAAAAATACCAATAACTACAAACAACCAGACTCCAAAATCTCTAGAACGCACCAAGAAGTTGAGTACATTGGCCAGTGTGATCACTTAAGTAAACAACATGTGGTTTTGCTGTACTTCTACATTCTTTCAGAATACTAGATTTCGAGCCACTGCAGAGACAAACATACCACTGGTATATTCTCTGGAGTCATGTGCACTGTAGCATGTTTTGAATCTGTGGATCATGAGTTCCACTACACAATGATGGAAAAAGCCTAAAGATCATCATGTGTCAGGTTCTATGACATCTATTCTTAAAAGAAATTGCTGAACTAGTCCATAATTCTGGAAAGCACACAGTGACGGTATAGCATAATGAAAGCACAAGTAAAAAGCAGTTTTTTGTTAAAACCAATCAAGCCAGAACTCCTTTGTATGGTAAAGAATAAAATCACAAATTGCTCTGAATTGCTAGGGCATCATTTATTTACTTAGGAAAGATGCACACTGCAATACATAAAGTAGAACATTCACTCTAATACAAAATCTTAAGCATCATAACTTCACAGAATTATGCAATCTGCAAATCTCCAAGACACTGAAAATGCACCTGTACCAAGCCAGACAATTTTCACTTTACTTATGAAAAATCCCTGTGTGTCATATTACATCTTCTGTTAAGCACCTAGGTGACTCTGATACTCCACTACTAAAGTAAGAGGGGAGTAACTTGTTTAGCTGGAAGAACTCAATTTTACCCAATCTTTAAAGGCTTCTACATGATAACCAGAGTTTGCTTTAGGAGTAAAAAACCACAAATCAAACCACCCACCCCTCACCTCCCAGAAAACCCACCAATCTTCTGTCCATATTGTATTTCTCTCCTAGTCAAAATGATCTGGTTCTGTGGGGTTTGTTTATTTTTTTCCCCTATGTCTAGAACACAAAAGTTGAGAAACATGCCTCTGTCTCAGCTGCCATCTCCCTGTGGGCAAACTATAAGAATTTGCAGGGCAGCAGCAGCTGTAATGAATGGGAAGTTAGAATCAAACTCAAGTCTTCTTACAAGCTAGTAAACAGCCCCTGGGACTCTGACCACAGGAATCTAGGCTGTGAATTTGACTGCACATCCTCCATTGAAGTGATTTTTAATTATTATTTTAAGTTTCATAAGATCTAGACAGAAACAGTTGTTCCATGTTACATAAACTGTCTGAAAAAGGTACCCCCAAATCATTACTGCGTGTTTGGCATACACCACCACAGTCACTAAGAATGAACACAAACATTTATGTTCTCTTTGGTTGCCTACTTTGCTATTCCTAGATGTCTCCAAGTACTACTGTTAAGTTTGGTCTCTAGGAGATCTAGTGTATATCCTTCCAGGATTTTGGCAAAATATCATAACATCCAATAATACTGAATAACTTAGTAGGTGAGGGACCACACAAGGAAGCTGGCAAATCTCCTTGGCATCCAAAGCACCAGTTTCTCAGTAAACACTCAGCATATAATCCAGATGATCAGTACAACCTTTTTAAGCTTTGTAGTATCACTGAGTATCAGCATATAGCCCCCAAACCACTGGTCTTTATTTAACAGGGTCTGCTCCTCCTGATTCCTATACATACTTTTTGTACTTGAGTATCAAACAGCAGGAACATTGAGAGTAAAAAGACACAGAAGAAATTTTACTCTGTAGCTACTGATTTCTGCAGTATTACTGTGGATGCATCAACACAATGGCTGAATAAAAGACAGCAGAAACAGGCCAGTTTATCTAAACCTTATTTAAACTGATAAACTCAAATTTGTGAAAAAGACAGGTTTAAAAAGACTCCAGAGAATTCAAAACTTAAATGAAATCAGAAACCTACAGAATCTAACTCAGAACGTCTGGTCTTTTGCAAGGTCTGTCCTTACTGAAACAACTGAAAAACACACTACTGAAAGAAAGCAAAGCCTTCTGCTCTCAAATTCTGATAACCACCGAGGTTGTAAGGGACAGCCCCTGGAGTTCTAGTCCACGGTTTCCAGCACTGCACCCCACCCACCCCCCAAGGGTCTCCCCAACTCAAAGTGAAGTCATCAAAAACAGACTCCATAGGGCCACATCCAAGTCATTTTTGAGCATATTCCACTACAACCTCTCTGGGAAACCTGTTCCAGCAGTTGCCCAGTCACACGCCCAGTCACACACACATAAAAAAATCTTTTCATTATTAAGTGGAATTTTCTGTCTATCAATTCACGCACAGTGCTCTGTACCTTGTCACTGGGCAACACTGAGAAGAGCCTGACTCAATCTTCTTTACTCCCTCTTTACTCCCTCCACGGTATTTATATAGATTGGTAAGATCCCTCTGAGCCTTATCTTCCCCAGGCTGAACAGTCCGAGGTGTCTCAACCTCTCTTCCTTTTTCAGATACTCCAGTCCCTTAATCGTCTCAATAAACTTAAACCTCAAGAGAGGTCCTTCTCCCCCTCTATTCAACCCTGGTGAGACCACACCTGGAATATTGTGTCCAGTCCTAGGCCCCTCAGTTCAGGAAGGACATACATAGAACTACTTGAAAGAGTCCAGCACAGGGCCACCAAGATGATGAAGAGAGTGGAACACCTTCCTTATGAGGACAGGCTGAGGTAGCTGGGACTCTTCAGTTTGGAGAAGACTGATGGATGATCTCATGAATGTTTATAAATATGTAAAAGGTGAGTGTCAGGAGGATGGAGCCACAGGCTCTTCTCAGTGATGGCCAGTGATAGGACAAGGGGCAACAGGTCCAAGCTGGAATGCAGAAAGTTCCATGTGAATATAAGGACTAACTTTTTCACAGGTTGACAGAGCCCTGGAACAGGCTGTCCACAGAGGTTGTGGAGTGTCCTTCTCTGGAGACATTCAAGACCAATCTGGGCATGTTCCTGTGTGATTTAATCTAGGTGATTCTGCTCAGGCAGAGGTGTTGGACTAGATGATCTTTCAAGGTCCCTTCTAACTCCTAACATTCTGTGAATCTGTGATCCTAGGAGTCATTTGCTGGACCCACTCCAGGACAGCTACATCTCTCTTGTACTGAGAAGCCCAGAACTAGACAGATCTTACCAGTAGTAAGTACAGATAAAGCTGCAAGACTCCAGCTCATAAGTAAGCTCTCACAACTATAGAATCTAGAGACCTTCTAATACACCAAGTGTTCAAACCCATTTTCTGAGCAAAAACAAAAAAAATATTTCAATTACATCAATTTTCCACAGCTCAAACAAAACTGCTATTACCTACAGCTATAGGCCTCCCTTCCCCCTCAAAAAAAAAAAACACCCTCAAAATAATCCACCAAACAACCTAAGTGATAGGATAGCAGTAAGTATTTTACATAATCTTTCTTAAAAGGCTTACTCTAGAAAATAGTGAATTTTATGGCAAAAACTGCAAAACCCTAGCATCAATTTCATCCCCAAACACTTCAAAACAGCAGGAGCTGCATAGATCAAGAGATATCGTATTTCATAACTAAAATTTATTACTTTATATTAAAACATCTCTTTTACTTCACCATGACACACTAATGCGAAGAAATATCTAGAGTTAATCACTTAAGTTCCAGAAAAAATATGCAAAACCAGTCTTTAATGAAGCACCACTCTAAAAAATCAAGCTTTTAAGCTCAAATGTAGTTAAACATCTTAGCACCAGCATTATTTATGTTACAACTGAATAAAAGAATTCAAATATAAAATCACACCTTCTGAGCAGATTCCTTCTTTTTCTTATCCTCTTTCTTCCTTTTCTTGTCTTCCATTAACTGTTCTTCCCTTTCTTGCTCCTTCTCTCTGCCAAAACATGAAAAAAACAGCGTGAGTACAATCTAGTTCTTTAAGAGCCACTTTAAGATGTACTACATCTCCCTCCCCCTCCAGTCAGTCAAGATAGCAGATTCCTCTTATCATATTTCATTTGGATTTGAGGGTTTCAGTCTAACTGAGGTAAGAGAAGCATCTTCTAGCACAGTGAGGCCACAATCACACCACTTGCTGCATAAAGGAAAATTCCTTTATTCTGATCAGGCCTCTTTATGGCAGTACCCTATATAAATTAATTACATGCCCGATATGAGAAAATATCTTCAAGCCATTTTGGCCAAAGTACCCTTTTAATTGGGTTGTGCTTTTATTTAATGAACAGCCTCATGAATCTTTTCATATGGTAAAAAAAGGGAAGTTGTAATTTAATATAAGATGGTTTGGTCTGATACAACATTTATCTTCACAAGGGGAAGAGATTATTCCACTGCCTGTAGCTATGTCACTTGTAAGAGACTAGAAATGTCATATCAAATCAAAACCATCATTTCTTATACAAATCACTAATTTGATTTCTAGCCTATTGTACCCACCCACAGAATTTTTGTGATGAAACTGGTAATATAAATTACTTTCCAGGGAATCTATTTTTTCCACAAGAACATTCTTTCAAAAAAGGAAGAAAAATATGTGCAGCTGCTATTGTTGTCAAGCTATCATCTTGTTGCTATGTTTCATACCAAATATGAAAGTAGCAGAAAATGGTTAATTTACTGCATATGCGCTATTGGCTGAGCTGTTTCTATGGTGAATCACATTTTTGTTAACCAATTCTAACCTCCCTGAAAGTAAATTTAAGACTAAGTTTCCAGTTAATTTAATTTCTTTTTTACAGCAAAAGAGTGAGACAATGACAATTAATGTGAAAATATGGTCTGACAGATGATGGGTAGGAATAGAGATGTATACTGTACAAACGGGTAAAAACGAAAAAGTATAACCCATGACATGTTAAAAAACCACTGAGCAGTTTTATAAACAAAACTGCAGTTTATAATAGTACTGAAGTATTCCTTATATTTATGCACAAATCAGATTTCTTTTTTGTCCACAGCTGATTAGACTTGAGTTGGCTTCATTCAAAATTTTCCTTCCATTGCTTTTATATGGTACAGGTAAAATTTTTGCTCATGCCAAGCCACTGTACAAAGGCACATTTACATAGCTGATCAATTCCTACAAAAATACTTTGTGATGTTACATATTAACAGCTTCCTGAGGGCTTCAAAGAACTCTCTTTAACAGAACAGGTTCCATGGACCAGTACTAGATGTTTTCCTGGCTTCCTAAAGTTCGGATCACCTCCTTCCTGGAGGGAGAAAATGGATAACGGCAAGACGAGACCCTACTATCAGCACCGCGAGGTTATTACCAAACACAACCCATGCACAGTGGCACGGCGAGCCTGTATTTGAGGCAATCATCCCACGTCATACGGAGCAGTGGTTTCTGCACTCTGCCTGGTATTGCTTAAGCCAGGTCAGCTCTTGCTCTTTTCTATTCTCTATAAAATGTCAAAGTACACTTCCCAGCCCTAAACTCTGTTAAGGAAAAGCCCCACAGAGACAAAAGGTCTCCAGTGACATCCTCATCTTTTAAAGTTAGCATAACTTCAAATTATGTTTACTACCTTTGTGCTGTCAAGATACACGTGCTTTTTGGGTTGAAGTACCAGTTACAAGTACACTATTTCCAAAAAACTTTATTGTAGCTGGCAAAAGTTTAAGTGCTGTCTTAAAACAGCTGCTGAAAAAAGGTAGGATCAAAATACAAAATGACCTCCAGTAACTGCCTGGCACATAGACAGACTTCTACTTAAAACCCCCTTCCTCAGTTTTGCGAGCAGAGAATGAGAAGAATGAGAAAAAGGTTATAACCACAATCAGAGCTGTAGCTATGACTTAAAACAACATGTACTACTAATAAGAAAAGGAGCCAAGGATAGAAGACCCACAGCCTGAAAGTAAACGTTAAGTTATGGTCACCTCTCATCGTGGTAAGTTCAGGACACGGGAATTGCTAATGCTGTCACCTTGCCTTCAGGCATATAATGAGAAATGCCCATGGTACTAAGGCTGCAGAGAAGCCCTTCGTTTTGCCCAATGACCTCTACTTCTTCCACTCTTTTAGTAGATATATACATTTAATATTTAAGTGGGCTTGTATTGTCATCATCTACAACCTGGCAATAATATTTCTCAGTCATACAGGCTTCAATTCCTGTAAGCACACACCTGACTCCTACCAGAACCATTGGGCTGCATCACACATATGAGACCATACAGTTCCCGACAAAGTGTAACTGCAATCTCACAAGCAGGTAGGAAGGTGAAGTTACACTCTGAATGACAGAGCAGGAATCCATGCTATACACACTCTAGCTACATTCAAAGTGCACTGCAATGGGGGTGGGATAGGGGAGAGAGGGCAACAGTCGTTTTGGGTATCACACCTGCCATCTTTCCACTTGAATCTCTGAAGTTTTATCGTCAACAGTTTTCCTTCTCAGTTTTACGCTTATTAAACAGAAATTTAAATTGCACTGTTAAATGTTCTCATAACTTTAACATAAATGAAGCTTTCAAATACCTCACCAATTCATTCAGAAGGCAATGCTGCCTATTCACTATCTCCTCAGTGCTAAAAGGTGAAGGGGGGGTGGGGTGGGGTGGTGTCTATCATGTACATTCCAGCAACCAGCTGCTTACATTGACAAGATCAACATGGGGGAGAAAACCCACCAACTCCAAACAAGTGAATTTAGAGTAATACAATGGGGTGTGGTTCCGGTTTTTGTTACCAGCACATAGTAATGGGAACACGGACACACCACAACCCTGAAGAGGAAGTTTGCTGAACAGCAATCAGCAGCCAGCTTTTTACTCTAGCTTTCTTCAAGAAAGCACGTGTCAATCTTAAAAAGCATTACCTAATTGCATGTTAGTATTTTCCACAAATCTCGGAATCAACACTACTAACTATTTAAAAAGCATATTACAGACTTTAATTGTGAATAAAGGAAGGTGTGTTAACAGTTTACAAATTAAGAGGAACTAGGTGCTGTGAGCATGCACACCATCAAAACGATTTTCCAGCTTTAGAAAAGTGTTATGTTCCTGCAAAATCCTAATTTTAATTTTTCCAGAAAGCTCTAAAAAAAAAAAAACAACCCCAAAAAATCCAACAAACCAAAGTTATTCTTGTGACTAATGGGCCTGAGGCATAGGCAGAAGACACAAGGTGTCTTCAAAGTTTGTGCTATCACAAACTGGACTGCGAAACAAGATGACGTACTGTGCATTACATACTATCTGCTGGTAACACGCTTTAATGGCTAGAGATAAAGCGACAGAGTATTAGTCTACACAAATCCCCACAAGTTTATAAAGTCACACTCGAACTAAAATTACATACAAAGGAAGTGAAAAGTAATTAAAATTCCTAGAAACTCAGGATTGGCACTTTACTCTATGCAACTCCCAGTTCCTTCCACAGGGCTATAGGACAACAGCATAACCGTGTTTGGAGGTTCCTCATACACAAAGATGCAGATGAGGTACCAGTACTATGAGTTACCTTCCCTTCTCTTGATCCCACACTTCACTGTCAGCACAGTTAACTTAGCTTTCCTATACTATGGCACAACACAGGAGTAACAGTGAACTTCCATAGGTGTATCCTGTTGTTTACATCCTAATAAGCATAGGACAATTTACAAATCTGCTTCCAAACTGGGAGCCAACTTCCATACATTCTTCCTGAGGAGGGGGTATTCTGAAGCTACATTTGTAGGATCAGCAGCACTTTGACAGAACAAGCCTTTATCTGTACAGTTACAAGGTCACATTAACAACTGTTAAACTTTCCCTAAAGGCTTTAGACATAACTAACCAGAGCTGAAGGCCATCGTCGTATTCAAGACAACAATGTTCATGCGTAGACCAGCCTCACATAGAGGTAGAGGCAATATTTGAGCATTTAGCTAACTCCTCCTTATGGACAGACCTCTTGTAATCCAAAGTATCAGACTACAAATATATTTTGAATAATTTAGAAATACACAAAAAGACTCAAAACTTGAAGGACTAAACCAGAAATTTATTCTCTAGTAAGGCAGTACACCACTCACAGCAAGATCTGAAGCAAGCAGAATTTTCAGTGGGCTCTAGCTACAAGCCTCTAACTTCACAGCACTTCTAAAAGTCTCCGCAGGATCACAGATTTTTGGTAAATTGTACACCCTGGATATTGCAAAACACCTTTATAACCACCTCACGGCCAGGTACACTTCCAAGGCAAAAATCTCCTCTCAATCCACAGAGAGGAGGATAGAGACAGAACGCCTTAGAGAAAAGTAAGCTGTCTTCAACAGTGCTATTTCATGAACAGCTGCTGCTGCTGCCACTACTGGAGAAGCACACTTCATTTTCTTCCACTTTGCTCCTCTTGATCAAGCTTCTGTTCCCAGCCTTTTCTTGCTTGAGCTTTCTGTGGAACTCAGATGATTGTATGGCAACCAAGTTTAACTCACAAAAATCTACCCTGCACCATTTGCTTTATTTTGTAAATAGAATTAGCTTATAGTATTATCAGATGAAGACCCAAAGTAGCACACACAAGTAGCAAGAAATTTTCTCCTTAGGAAGGAATGGGTTACACTGGTTGCATTTGAATGACTCTACACCTTGTTGCATTGCAACACCTATCCACACAACACCCAGGTCAAACTCCATCAGTGGGATCATGGAAAGATCAGCTGTTAAAGCAAGTGCATTTCCTTTTGAAGCCAACTCCTACACTGTCCCAATATCCTAAGGAGAATGTCTCCTCTGGACTGTATTTGATTTCTTTATCCCATATTCTGTGCGTGTGACCCTATCACTGTCACCAGCGTCTGCACAATTTTCCCAAGAGAAACAGCTTTATCAGCATGATCCTCTAGCAAAGAAATATTTATATACAAATACACTAAAAACCATATGCTGATTATAAATAAGGGCCATAAGCAACAAAGAGAAAGTGTCCTACAAATTCCCAAATCACTTCTGGCGCCTTGAGATGCAAACACTTCTTGCTGCAGTAAAGCATACTGGCAGTCAGTCTACTGCTTCAGATGTTCAAGGTAGATGAAAGCTTTTAAATCATATCTTGAAGCTGGATGTGAGAGACTAAAACTGAAGTAAAATTAATGCATTGCTACAGGAGTGTAGAAATCTTTATAGTTCGACTCTCATCCAACATATCCCACTTAACAGATATGCTCCATTACTTTAACAACATGAGAAGAGCATAGCATGTCCAAGCACACGAGTGTGCTCCAGCACACTTAAATGGAACACCAAACAAGCAAGATGTAAGTAACACAATACAGGATAAATGCCAGGGTTGACAGACCTAAATTCCTAAAAGTAAAATTACTTCCACTGGACTAAGCCCTGTAAGGAGTTATGATCTTGCTGATCAAAAGACTCAAAATGGGACTGACACATTTCACAAAAAAAGGTTAAAATACACATCAGAGACACCTTACTTATTAAGCGATACTTGCGTGCCTACACAAGGCAGTTGTAAGCCACGTAAAAGTTGGTTAAATAGAAGGCAGCCATTGAGACAGTAAGTCTTTAGGCTGAACTGACAAAAACTGAATATGAAATTATTTTAGGCCAAATTAATTCTGATAAAAAAACCAACACACTGATCTTTCAGAATAGCACCTCTGAACATTCAGAGTATAGAAATTCATGGAAAAAAAATTACTTGTTTGCTTGAAATAAGATTTGTTTACAGCATCACTGAACTGCAGTATCAAAATAAGGGATAAACTACGCAGTCTAAAAATCAAACAGTCAGCAAACAAGACAAAATTGTCCCACGCTTTCTGAATGAAAATGAAATCAAGGTATCAGAACTCAGCCTTTCCTTAGAGATTAAATTGAAACTTTCATATTTGTAACATATACATACATAAAATAAACACATGTAACTAACGCAAGTGCATCATACCACACCTCCACACACCCAGGGCAAGCTGTGAATTCTATACACACACAGTATACTCGTCACCATGTAGTTTAAGACTTTAGAAAGTGTGATTTTAGAAGTGCTTGCTCTGTAAAGCAGTATTTTCAAAAGGCAATGGATTATTGCTTGTCAAGGAGCTCAAGCTAGCAGCTTTCTACTCTTTGGCTGACCACCAAAACAGCATCACAGCAAGAAGTCTGCTTACTTAAACAGCATATCTGGAACAACTGATATGACTTTATCATAGCAAAACATCAGTAATTCGAAGTTGCTGTAGAACCACCCCCAACCTTAAATATCAGCATGCTAACTATGCTAAAAGTATACTTTTCTCAAGAAAGAGTCCTTATAGACAGTAATTAGCCTTGTTAATGGAGTACACACACATAAATAGATATGTATAATGATTAACATAACAGAAAGAAAACACCTCTGACCATAAAGGGCTCATTACTTTACAGAGCTGGACTGTGTAAGCCCTACAGTGCAACAACAAATGCTCATAAATAAGGAGGCTTGTTCTCAACAATCCAGCAACTGGTTTGGAGATGAAGGGTACAGATCTATTTCAGTTTGAAGACTCTCTTGTTCATGAAAAAATTTTGGACTGTCTCAGATAAGAATTTAATGTTTTTAATATTCCACATTTCTTGCTTGCACTTTTACAGAATTACTCTTTCCAGCTATATCACTCATCTACATTAAAACAATTGCTTCCAAGTAAGATCTTAAGTTTCCAAATGTTAGACGTAGCTGATAAAGAAGTTCCAAGGAAATCAAGAGCTACAGCTGAAGTTCCACAATGCAATAAATGGGTTTTATGCTCTACTTCAGCCTTCAAGTCCTCCAGAGATCTTACAGATCAGTACTTGTATTCCACACTCATAAGCACCAAAGACATGGATAAAGTGTGGTAAGAGAAGTCAATGTGGTAAAAAAATGCCAGTAATGGCAAAACATTCAGTTAAAAATCTGCCTGTAATTAAGATGCCCAGCAATGTTATCGTATCAGAACATTCGCTAAGCAAGACACAGTTCTGTTCAGGACTTCGAGGTTTTATGTGATTATCAAATAACTTTATATTCATCTAAAACTACTCACAAATGTAGAAAGCTCCATTATCTATGGATGTTTACCAAGAAAAGTCTTTGTGGTTGGCTCTGAGACACCCCAAAAAATATGTAGAGAAATGAATGTGTAACATTGTGGAACAGTAAATTGATAACTGCTACCACGACTGAATCTCAATAAAGAACCTGTCTCCAATACAATTTTAGAGAGAAACAAATCAGGTTTTTGACAAGGGAAGAGCTGGCAAGCTTCAAGTAAAGTTGAGAAGTTTTCCACCATATATCATCTTGGGTAACATGCACTCCTGCAAACCCCAATTCTCACCAAGGCCATAATGTCAGCAGATAAGAAGAAAGGTTTTCCTGGTCAGGTAATGTTTCTCTGTATCTTCTATTAAAGGAATTCCTTTCATTTCTGCACCTGTGGGGGAGTATCACAGCTCTGGACAGCTGACCACTCTGAGGGGGCTGCTGATGAGCTTTGCTTTCCGTGGGAGACACTTCTTTTCACTAACTATCCAAAAGGAACATGTTTCCAACCCCACTATGCACACAGATATACCTTGCCACACAACATGGAGTTTGAAATGAATGCAGGCTACCTGGGAAAACTGCCAGATGTCATTTAAAGGATTGCTCTTTAGTCTGCAAGCACAGTATTTGCCAGAATTGCTTTGTATTAAAAGATTAGGTGATGTAAACTCTACCAGTTTTATAACCTCAAATGGTTTGCACATCAGGATAAAAAAAAATCCTTTCATTTGAAAACTAACAGGAACATACACACAACCTTCTCCTAGACAGTCCTTACCAGTTTGGTTTTTAAATCATCATTTTTAATTTTTTAAACTGACTCAGCTTTTGGAACCAAGTAACTCTTTCTGAGCTAGATACATGATACTCTTACTGGTCTCACTATCAGGATCACAAATGACTCTGAATGGACCTCTGGAAGTCACCTAGAATCTGGTCCAATCTCATACTCATCAAGCAGGTTGCTTAGGAACCTAGTGACATTCTGAGTATATCCTCCTCCCACCGAAATGTCTGCATGGTGCTCAGCTCCTGACCGGAGTGAAACCACACCACCTTGCACACACGACTAGTTTCTCAACAGCAAGGACACCCTGCTGACTCACATTCTATTTTCCCTTTCTCAGGACCTTCAGGTGTATTTTCTGCAGAGCTACCTTCCAGTGAGTGGATGCCTACCCTATGCTACAGTAGGGTTATTTTGCCCCAGGCAGAGCATTTTCCATTTACACTGGTTAAGTTTCAAGAGGTTTCTGTCAGACCTCACCCTCCAGAAGTGTCAACCACTAAGCCCACTGCAGATCATCTGCAAATGTACTGAGGGTACATGCCATTCCATTGACCAGGTTACTATCAGCCCCAGCACTGACTTCCACGGGGCACCACCCTGCCCTGCTGCCAGTGGATTTTGCATCACTGGCTATAACCAACTCTCCATCACTGACTCCGGCAATCCAGCTCTGGAATCCTGTTAGAAAAGAAATATGATTACCCTGGAACGAACAAGTATTTCTGTACTTACTGGTCCAGTGAGCAGGGAACTAATTACAGATGTGCCTTCTACAGCAGAACCCCCTAAATGAGCTCTCCTCCACTGCAGCACCTTTACCAGTACACCATTGCATCCTGCAGCTCAGATCATCTCCACAAATCAAGCTCAAAGCTCTGCTGGCAGCTTTACCACTGGGGCTTTATACTGGTCACAAATTCTGATGCAAGTGAAGTTGATGAGCATTGCGACCACCTTAATAACACATTCTTGCAGGTACATGTAAGTGCTATAAAAAAACCTGTTTACTGTTAATCTTGGGACTGCAGTTAAAAAGCAAATGCTAACTCCTGTCTATGCCATAAACTTAATTTTAACAAAACCAGCTCTGTACCTTCTTAGATTACAAACTTCTGTCTTAAATGCCAAGAATAGAATTATTTTTCTAACACTAAAAAAAAAAGGTCCCAAGAAACTAATCTATTTGCTATGGTAACTATGCCACAGTACGCACAACAATTATGACATTTGTTTTAATGTCAGAATGTGACATTTCAGGAAGAATATTGAAAAAGTGTAACAGTTTAATTAAATGAAACATTTTCTGCCAGAGCATCATTTGTGGCAACAGCAAGGGCCACCTATACAGTAAGAAACTGAATCAGACATCTTTTCAACAGAAGTTATATTTTAAACAAACTTCGATAGTTCTTGGATTATGGCTGACAGATTTTTATTTGTGTTTCTCAGTCGTAAAAAAAGGGCACCTAAAACCCAGCCTGGTAAACATCAGAACTATTTGGATACGGGACAATTTTATTAGAAGGTGGAAATAAAGAAGACACTAGATGATAGCACATTATGTTGTTATTGCTATAGTTTAATATGTTTTTAAATATTGGAGGTTTTTGTAACTTTCATGGTATGGCACTTCAGGAGTGAAAGAATTTCAATTCAGGAGGAATTTTTTTAAAAATTTAAATATATGCACGAGCAAAGTATTTTCTATTTAGCAAGTTAAATTACTGAAAAAACCAAACCCAACAAACCCAGACAAGGTCATGCTGCTTTCCACCAAGTGATGAGGTGCTTGGAATTCTACCTGCCCGGGAATACTATATGGGTACCCTCACAGCATCACAGTATAATTTACATTTCATTTTATAAGCAATCTGATTGTTTACTTTTATTCAGTTTCCAAAGAAACCCTTTAAAAACCAAAACACTGTGCAAGTTAATTAATAGCCTGACAAGCACATTACATACCTCCAGATCTGTATAATATTGCAAAATTTTCCATATACAGTGCTTCAGGGCACTGTAGTAATGAAAATAACATTTATCAAACTCTAAGCCATTACTTTAATTATACTAAATCAAAATACTAAAGCAAGAATGTATTTAATGTTATCAGTGGGAAGTTAAGAACAAGGTTTTCCACACAAAGTTGTTATTCATCTCTTGTAGGCCAAGCTGGAAGAACCAGCAAGTTAAGGTTGCTTGAACTGCTAATACATTAAAAAAACCCCAACTCTTACAGCTTGCTCAGGTTTTCTTGGCAAAAGTTTCTAAGGTTTGTGGGTTTGTGTTTTCTACTCCAGTTACTGTCAGGGGCAATATTTATTTTTTAACAGGTAAGAAAACTCATTCAGTTACTTCCTGCAAAGATTCAGTTACAATGTTTCAGGACTACCATGATCCTTTTCAGAAGTCTAAAACAGACATAAAGAAAAGCAAAGTCTTTTGTAGGTCCAGGAAACAGTATAAGTCTTGCCAAATTGCTGCATCTTTAAACATATTTTATCTGCTTATTTGAGTGAGAACAGGGCAGGCAGAACGCTTGATATTCCATTACTACTACTAAGCATGCTCCATAAAGTAAGACTTTTAACTAGGGTTATATAAAGAGATCCCCCCAAACCCATTTACATTCTTGAGGACTACAAACCAACCATTATCCTCAGTAGAGACAAACACTACTCCTCTTCATCCTTACATCACTAGCTGAGCTGAAGAAGGACTGAAGGCAAGTAAAAAGCCACTGGGCACACACTGTACAACCTGACTACAGTGAAGCAGAGCAGAGACCCAGGTGCTTTTGATATGAATCCACCACAATGCACACACACAAACCAGTGCCTGCATTCAGCTACACCTCACACTTGACTGGGCAAGCTGGTTCCTTCCTAAAACAGTTCCTAAAGTAACAGTTTTCTTGAAGCCCCTCATTTTAAACTGTGTGTTTTGTGCAATGAGTGAAATGCAGATGTAGCATCTTGCATGAAACAAAAAAACTGAAACCCTCTACTTGCATGCATGAAGCACAGCATATAACTTCATTTAGTGTTGTACATTATGTAATTAGACAAATGGTTAGCCGCTGAAGTCTTAAACAAATGTATACTTTCGAAAAGTTCATCAGTATCTTGTCATTTTAATGATAGTGTATAATCATAACCTTCCTCTGTCAGATGAAGGAAAAACCACACAAGAGATTGATATGCATGTTGTTATGCAACAGCCAAATACTAGATGCTGTAGGAGCTGTCTATCAATTTTGGCAATCACAAAGCTCAAATACAGACAGTAGTCAGCCTGAAGAAAGAACTTGTTTAGTAGCTAATGACCATGGATGAATGGGTGAGTTCTTAGAATGCAATAAAGATTGCATACACAGTGAAGTTGCAGTTAACCACGGAGTTTACTGAACTCAAATGAGATGTGCAACAGGCAAAGTTCAGTCTAGTCTAGGTATGACTAGATAACACATGTTCAAATTATCATGCTGACTCTAGAACTCAATCGTGACATCCACTACCTTCTCAGCCTCTGCTACCTGTAATGATGTATTTCCTTAAGAAATGCCAGCTATGCTAAGCAGCTCAGTGAGTTGCAGACTTCAACACCCTCCCACCCCCCATTATTTAGAAATGACCTGGAGGAGGGGAAGGATGACATTTAATAACACATGCCGCACAACACAGAGCATTCCCAGCATATGTTACAAGACAAAAGCCTGCACGACCTGCTCAAGGTTACAGAATGACTCCATTGCTCACTCCGAATTAGAAACTGGTATCCTCCTCACTGCTCCTGTATTTTCACTAATAAAATAATACCACTACTGAAAGAAGCTGTGCAAGCGTTCATCACAGGATGTCAAAGGTCTTCATAAATATTAATTAAGCATTGCAGCAACACTAAAGAGTATGTAAAACTTAATTCTATACATGAGTAAACCCAAGCAAAGAAAAATACCCTATGTTTGGAGTCATGGGACAAGTCAGCAGTATGAAGAATATATGGCTCCTGCCATTAAGGAGCACTCCATTAGAAAGAAGGACATAATTAATACTCCAAATGTGATGTGAACTATACCGCTCTTGTTCACCATTACTATAAAGCCTCCATCATGCCCATTCCTGCAAATATCACACTAAATTGCAGGCAGCATTCTCATGAAGACACTTAAGTTTGGCTTTCTACAACAGTTCTCCCAAGTTGGTAAAATTTTCCTTTTCTTGTCTGATGACTTACTTTAGAGAAGATGGGTATCAGTGGGATAGTGTCTTTAGTTCTCCTACAAAATTAACAAGTAGGATCAAGCTGAGACGTAATTCAAATATGAATTCAGACTTCAAAAATAAGAACAAGCTAGTCCTTAAGATTCAATCGTGCACTCCAGTAATTAAGGAAACAAAATACCATTGTAAGAATAACAGAATGCATTAGGGTGGAAGAGACCTTTAAAGAACATCTAGTCCAACTCTGCAGTAAGCAGGGATACCTTTAACTAGATCAGATTGCTCTAATTAAGAACTCAATATCCATTTTCAAAAGAAGGAACCTGAGTCCAAAATTAATGTCTTTGGCAATCTATATTATAGTTACCACTTCAGTGATCTTACAACTTAACATCCACATCTGACCTGCTACAAGTATTACTCCTTTACAATTGTTTACTCTTTCCAGTGACTGTAACTATCAGGAGACACCAATCTGTAACACTCATAGTTCTAGCGTGAAAGCCAACCATGATGAAGGCAGGTCCTAAGCTGCTTTGCTTCCATGTCCTGCCACATTCAGAGACATTAATGACAGGAATGTAACTCATTTTTCAAAATCCCTCTTAGCCTACCGAAAAGGCCACAAAAATGACAAGCTCTGAACTCCCACAAAAGTTCCCTTTCAAATTCAGTTTGAGAATCTGACATTAACATGACTGCCAAAAACACCTTTGATTTAGAGAAAGCCTTCTGTTTGCTACCTACGACAACCAAGGGTGCACTAAAAACATTTGTGGACTCACTTCACAGCAAACCCTGCATCAGGATCTACAGTGTCAATAAGGAAATTGAAAGTTGTCTGGGAGCCTCTCGAGTTTTTGTTAGGTTGGGTTTTTTGTTGCTATTAAAAACAGCTCAAGCACAAGTTTTACTTCCTACCAAAACAAGAAGATTCAGTGAAGGCTGACAAAGAGTTGGCTGAATGAAAAACAGGTTTTTGTGCTTTCAGTTACAAAAATATGTTTTTCTTCTGACAAGAGAATGAATGCCTGGATATAGGTTAGCTTGTGGGTTTTTTTTAACCCTTTGAAAAGGACATCATCTGGCAGTACATACTTACTGTCTGGTCAATAAAAGTGTAATATAACTCTAATATAACTCTATCTCAAGTTCTCCTACAGCTTGAAAACAGAGAACAATTCAGTATTATATCGTATATTCAGCTTCCATGACATGAAGTAGTTTTTCTTCCCTCTTACATGGGACAACTAGTTATCAGTTTGCATTACCATTCAAGCTGAGGACTGATGAGATTTAGCAGCTAAGCTTCAGTAAAGGCGTTCCATGTTCTTAGTAATCGTTCAGAAACCAACAGCCTAAAAGTTGCTGAGTTTTCCTGGGTTAAACTAGTCCCAATCTTCAACAAAAAAGGTCTTGAAGGTCCTAGTCAACTAATGATATGATCCAGTTGAAGACCAAATGTTTCTGAGAGATGTCCAAATGCACTTGCAATCAAGATGGAGCAACATTTTAGTCTACAGACACGACAATTTTGTGTGAACGGTGATAACAGCATAGTAATAACGTACAATCTCCAGACCAACAGATCCACCACAGGCACAGCCACTAGGCAAGTAGTTCTCCAAGTCTGGAAAAGAAGAGCTGTGTCATCCTTGTTACAATACACTGCTTCCAAGTTTATACTATGGTTCTAATGATCAAAAAACATTTTTCAGTGCACTAAGCCACTTCTCAAAAGAGATGCTGATCTCTAGCTTTTATCCATTAATATGTATAATGGATACCCCATGAGAAGTGTCACTGTATTGCAGCACATTCTCACACTTTTAAGAGATGCTCAGTAGGTCTGCATGAGTACAGAGAAAGGAATTAGAACTATACTCTTACATATCACGCTTGTACTTAAGGCCATAAAGATTCTCCACTGAGTCAACAATGAAGTCATTACTTTCCATGTCAGTACTGGAGATACAGTAAATATTCTATCACCAAAGCACCCTATAAGGCTACTATTCAATATTTGTTGCTTACAGGATAATCATAGATAAAGAAAAAACTAAAGTCCCGTGAAACAGAAGTGTTAAAGATTTAAATCAGGTATTTCACAGGAAAGAAAAAAAAAGTTTAAATACATTTACCACTTTAAGTGTGTAATTAAAACAGATTGCCTTGCCACTCAACAACTTTGGCACGCATTCTCAGATATACCCTTTATTATTATACAAATTAACATAAACTTCCTCCTTCCTTTTTTATGAAGAATTAAACACTGATAAAAGTTACCTTGATAAATTAAATCAATCAGCAGTCTCCTTTAAACGGCTTTTAAAACTATTCATGGGATAGAGTGGCATTTGAGAGATGTATACTTGACACCTAAGTGAGCAATTTCATTAACAGATCATGCCCTCTTGTTCTGTGGCTTCCACCTGCTGGCTGTTGAGGCGGACAGGCAGGGATCAGGTCTCATTAAACCACAGGGCAGATGAGAGCGTGCAGACTTCTCCGTGCTGCCTTGCTACAGATATGCTGAAGGCAAAAACCTGAGATTTACTGTCATAAAAGTAAGTGAATAAATGAACGGTGTGGGTTTGGCTATGGAATTTGATATGTTCTCAATCAATAAAAAAAAAATGAACTCTAGCCTAGTGCAGTTTGATCAAAATAAACAGATATGATAGGCTTGATAGCTACTTTTAAAGCAACAAGACCTCAGATGCACTGAAAAAGACTGTGAGACTCTTGCAAATCCTCAAAGGTGTAAAGCACAGATTCTGGGTAGAGGCTGGTACAAAGTGCTTGCTTACCAGATGCACCCTCTCACTGCAACCAGCTGGCCATCCTTCCCATTAGTCATATTCCATTCAAAAGTGAGATTAATAAATTACTACTCAAAACATCACAGCCCAATACTCCATGTCGTGACTAATTAAAATGTAAGCTGAAATTATTCATTGGCACACAAACCCATAACTAGAGTTGTAAAGAAATAGTGTGTAGGAAACAGGAAAAGCAAAACCACCACCACCACAGTACAAGCACAAAACATGATTTGTTTTCAATTGCAAGGAAATAATCTTTCCTCATCAAGTTAAAAAAAAGCATCCAAAAAAATTCAAAGCCTCTCCAAACTTATTGCTTCATATAATCACTTGAGTTTTAAGGACATAAAAAAGATGTGATCATTTTGATCTGGCATTCCAAGAAAATGACAACCTAAGATCTTGAAATGGCAGAAAGAACCAAACACCCCTCACCAATGCTTGATCTGACATTAGCTGGGCACCCTTCTTTCCTTGTGAAGAACAAATCCATACACGACAATTCTGAAGGCCAGCATTAAATTTCTAAGTGTGTCATAGTTCTACTTTTTATGATATGACTGAACATGTACCAAGGAAGATTTCTTGTTCTAGGAACCTCCTAAGAAAACATGTACAATAAACTTTAGAAAACTAGTAAGAATTAGTTTCCATATATAACAAAGAATAAACTTCAGCCCCTTTCTCATGTCTACAATCACAATGTATTGGCATGTAATGCTTGTACAGAACTGTAAAAGTGCCCATTTGAAAGTCTGTGGCATCTCAGACACTCTGATTTTTAATTTCTCCTTGTGTTTTAAATTACTTGCTTCCATTAACTGATACAATAGAGAAACCAAAGAACTTCCAAGTAAACATCTCCATACATCTTTTTGTTTCTTTGTTGGGGGTTTTGTTTATTTGGTTGGGTTTTTTTTGGAAGGGGTGGGAATGATATTGTTTGGGTTTTTTAATACCTTTAACTTGTTTGTTTTGCAAAGTATACTCAGTAAAGTAGAGACAATTGTCAATTCTCCATAGGAAGCATTACCAGGAACAACACTAGATGTTCAATCAAGAGCTTTGTAAGGTTTGTCAGGAAACTGCAAGTGCCTGATGATATACTTTTAAAGAGACCATTCTGAAAACAAATTAGGTAAACATCATTTGTAATATTAGAAATGCTACTCTTTATAAGCATGTTTTTGCCAATAGTAAAAATTAAAGCAGAAAGTTACTGGAATCCATGGAACAAAAACATCACGAATACCAGCTACTGCACTATGATAAAGTATTGCCACCCTAAATCACACACCTTCTGGATTTAAATGAGAAAACACAAGCTAAACACAGTATTGCATCTTACTTGTGAGCTGTGCAATGAACTGAGACACCCACACAGTGGTAATGTTTTGTTTTGGTTTTTTTTTATTATTATTATTAATGGTCTCTTCATCCCAAAAGGAAGAGAAAGCAGCATTTTACAGATCATACAATCATACCTGTTTAACAGACTATTTAAAATTAACTGGCCACAACAGTTATGAAGTAGAAACAAAAGCAGCTCTAGGAAATAGCCTAGTAATAGGCAGAGATGATTGCTACCTTTCACATTCAATAATCTGATAACCTGGTTTTGATTCATCCATTTTTAGAGTCTTAATACTATGCACCATTCCCCAGCTATGTTTTAAAAATATAACTTTCATGCCTTCTGGAAATAAAAGCATAGATTAAACCACCTAGTCTAGACACGAAACTTTTACTAATTGCTAAGTAAACAATCGTTTCCGTATTTCTTAAACAAAGACATTAGAAAGTTAAGTGAAAAGTGTTCACTGTATCCTCGGGCATTTATCTAAACTAAGGACGGTCTCCCACCAGGGAAAGAATTTCTTTTAACTACACTGTTATTTCTGCATAATTGGTGTCTGCCCCATCTCAGCAGTCACTATGTGTAATGAGTGAAGATTTTAAAAATCTTGATTGAAGGTTATCATTCCTTGTCTCTTTCCAGGAATGATAATTTACAGCTTAACCAATGAATCTTACTTGCTGCTTATGCCATTCACAGCTACAGTAGCAGATTGAATTCTAACTTCAATTCTATTTAAATATCTCTTGTTTTCTAATATAGCAGCTTAAGATAACTTAGAAATATCTAATAAATAGTAAATAATTTATCCAAGAAATGTGTGTCTTGCTTGAAAAAAACTAATATCCAGCATCAGCTCATACTCAAGAAGGAAACACTTTCACTTTCAAACCACATACGACATGACTATGGTTAATCTTCCAGACGTGCACTACACTCCAGTTTTGCAGAGCAGAAAGAAAAGCATGAAGCCAGAGGTAAGCCAGAAGAGTCTAAAAATGAGGAAACCACTGAACTGCCACTTAAGAGGTAACAAAAGAGAATCACCACATTGGTACAGAGAAAATAAAAACCTAAGTCACAAGGGAAAAACTGAGGTGGAAATTATAGTCAACTAAGCCAAAATTACCATTTAACATAGCTGCAAAGTTCCAAAACTAAGCTGATTTATCGTGTTAAACTCAGTGTTTGCTACTTCTAGGGAATTTTTGCCTTCTTGCATTATGACAATTTACCAGATTTTTAATGAACACCTTGCATTTCTCATGTTCACCAATGATGTCATAGAACACAAAGAATGCATAAAAATTACAGAAACGGTAATTTTCAAAAATGACATTTTTTATTTCTGAGGTATTAAAAAAGTTCTCATTAGCATCAGTCCTATTAAGAGAAATAGCTACATCAAACCCATTTACAGCATTCAGCATACATATTCACATAAACTCTGCTTTTTTCCAGTGACAAAAATAATTTTTACCTCTGCTGACAGCAGATCTGAAGACTTCTCCAATCTTTCATTAATGCTACCTCCTCCATCTACCACCAATAAATTTCATAAGTGTGGAACAGAGAACTTTCAATTTTTAGATACTATGCAAAAACTGTGTATGATGCCTCTGATGCAATTCAGTTAAAACTTTCTATCCTCCTTAAGATAGGTGGCTTGGCATAAAGCCAGGTCAACTCTTTACTGCTATATAAAGTTGAAGGTTAAAATGTGTAAGCAGATGTGGGAGACTATTTCCTGTGGAAAGAAAAGCCTTTTAAACACTAGAACCTCAAATCTAATTTGTCAGCTTATTGATGCTTCCATGCATACTGCCAGTGCAAAGCATTTAGCTTTCTATGAAGCCACTGTGCTGAAAAAAAGGGTCAATGCTACCTAGCAAAAAGGTTAACATGACCTTACAGGAAAAGTGATACAGAATTCACTTGCACAAGCATTTAAAATTCCAAACTTCAGGCAAAGGACCAGTCCTTTAGCTTTAACCAAATCCATCTGCTACTCTGGAACTCCTAGCTGGATTCCTCATAGTAACTGTAATTTACACATGGCTAACTTCAACCACCAACTACCTCTTATGCTCTTTCTAAAGAGTATTAACAACAACAAAACAAACAAACAAAAAGAAAAAAAACACACACAAAAAAAAAAAACACCACCACAACAAAATCAGGTACCACTAGAATTAGTATCTTAGTTACACTGGCCTTTGATAAGGTTGCTCCTAACTAAATGTTTTAAAGAGAGGGAGAACTTTATTCCTCCACTGAAGCTATCTCTATAGACTTAAATTAGGGGGCAACACAGATCAAACAAGCTCATGTGGGTCTCAGTCACCACATCGAGAAGCTAACTGCTAACACTGTTCCACAGAGGTGACTGGGCAGCTCTCTAAACTCAGCCACTCATCACTATATGGCCACAGTATTTCTGGAAGACCTGCTGGGAAGAACTATACAACCTTATTACAGCATATTACTAGCTGTAATAGGCAAATAAAGCAAGAAATGCCACAACAATGTCAATCCCCAAAGTGGCCTGGGCTTGAGCAACAAACCATGTAGACATCCAGATTAAATGTCTTCTGAAGCCACAACCAAGGAAACCTGCAAACAACTCAAACTGCTGAAACTGAAAGGGAAACTCAGAAATAATTTTCCATCTGTCTTGGTTAGTAGGGTGCATAAAAAGAGATAAAGTTAAAAAAGTAGACCTCTGTTATGCTCAAAATTGAAGTATTTTAGATGCAGCCTCAAAAATGCACAGCACACACCAACAGATCTTCCCAAATAGTGAGACAGAGTCACACCATGTGTGGCAGGAGACAACAGGGCACTGCTGCAGAGTGGGAGAGAAGAGAGAACAGAGGACTCAAGTGCTTCAACCCCTCAGAAGTAAAATATTTTGTTAAACTTTCCGTACTTGGATTTCTTTTTGGAACTATTGCCATTTTTCTCATATCAACAGACAAAATGAAATAGACTTCCTGGTAAAACACTGAGGTGGTTGTTTTCTTGTTCGTTTAGGGTTTTTCAGTCTGCTTTCTCTAGCCAGGTTCTATGTTAGAAATTTAGTAAAAATATCCTTAAAAATATCCCATTTGCACAGGGGCTCAGTTAGCAAGAAATAGTACATAGATTTTAGAGTATCTGAAGGAAAAAACCCCCAACAACAAACTCTAACTTTGCTGCTAAAACAAAGTAACTAATAACATTTTGCCCTGAAAAGAAAGTCCCTTTTACTGTGAAAATGGACTTACTAGTCCCTATCAAGAATTTTTAATAGTACAGAAAAATAACTTGAAATTATGATGTTCATCCTACAATAATATTTCATATCAAAACCTTTCCCCTAAAGGCAGCTCCTCTAATAACAAAACATGTCCACACATTCCATAAAACCTACTGAAAGCTACATTTTTACTTCAGGAAGGAAGGAAAATACCAGTCAGTGAACCTACAGCATGTTTTGTGTCATACTGCACTGAAGGATAACAATGTTTACATCCTCATTCAGAACTCCACAAGTGTTAAATACAGAATGTGAACTGCAATTTAATAAACAGCAATTGCAGCAAGATTGCCTCTAAACTAGATTTTCACTTTTATTTTGAACCATCAAAGAAAATAATATACTTTTTAGGGAGGCTTTTAAGCCCTGAAGTCCTCCACCCTCAGCAAAAGCCGTAGTCTGCCCTCAAGACACTGCACTATGACCTGTTAGGAATTATGACCCGGCTACATTAACCGTACTCCTTAGGAAGTGGAAATCCACAACTGCTGAACACTCACCTGAAATTTTGAGAAAGGTGAAACACACAATCCCATCTTTTTATCCATGTTATGAGTTTGGATTTGTTCCCACAAAGGAAAAAGCACACGCCATTCTACTCAGGCCCCAATACAGCTGCAAGCCACTGGCCTCAGCCCCAGGCCACAAGCCAGGAACTTCTGAGTTCAAGACTGACTCTGCCACTGACTTTCTGTGTGTGGCCTTCAGAGATCCTCTAAACTTCTCTCCATGGCTCCTCTTCAACCCCACACTTACTATACAGAATGGCTCTTGCTTTGTTTGTGCAGGCTTCTCCCGAACAAAAAAACCTGAAATGACTTTGAGAGCAACTTTTAATGTAGTTTTCATGCTTAAAGCCCACAGAGAAATCTCCACATACCAGGTGATAGTTAACAGCATTAACTGCCAACACGCACATGTAACGTGTATGATACACACAAATGCCAAAAGATTCAAGTTGGAAAACACATAATTATCGCAAAGACTTTAACAAACAGGATCAGAAAATGAGATCCAGGTATGGGCTATAATCAAACTCACAATGCAGAACAACCAACAGCCTTGTTCTTATTAACCCACTCTGCCAGTGATGAAATCTGTTTTTAACAGCTTAACATTAAAGGCACAAGGCATGCAATGCTCAAGATAAAATGATTACAAGTAATATTTTAGAATATTACTTTAATAATAGAAAGCCAGTGTAGGAATACAAAGGGGGGGAAGATTTAAAATTACCAAAGTTACTTAGTACTAACTGAAACATCATTTAAAGGATAATTTTTTTCTTAAGCAAAAGATGAAGGAAAGTTAACATAAACGTAAGCTGAATATATATTTTAAAGTCTACTGTAAAAAGAGTTTCGCTCCACATTATCTAGACTTAAGCATAATATAATAATCACTAACACTAACTAATTTCAGCTTTTCTTGAACATCACTGAACATTTTTCCAATCACACAAATACAGCTCATCACCTTTAAAAACAGTGTATGTTGCCTTTATATACACTCTGGGGGAAAAAAAACGGTCCCCCAAATTTTATCAAGACAGGCTAACTTTCCAAAAATTGACCTGTTCAGTTACTTCTGGCCTAACCACAGAGAGCTGGCGTAAAGAACTATGCAACTGTAATGGTACGGTAAGCTCACAATGTAAATCCTAGACTCAACTTTTCTCCTCCACCTGTTTTTGCTATTTTCAAAGTGGTAGACATAAAGCAAAACTGTCTCCTCCCAAATAATAGTGCAGCAGAGTAAATGAGTTCAGAATAATGTGGTGTTTTGTGATAAAAAGTCCCTCAAGAGCTCCTGCAGAAGTAGCAGTCCAGAACAGCCACCATGCAACAGTGAGTGGTTAAATGCAATTCAGACACCCTTTGCACAAGAGCCACTAAACTGATTCAAACTGCTGAAAAATTACCTGCATGTGAAGTTTGTGATTTTCCCATTCTGAGTCATTTACCGATACTTTCCACTGTAATTTATCAGTGGTTTACAAAATATATTTGCCAATTACACTCTGGAAAGTTAAGAGAAATACGATCATGAAGAATTAAATCCAAGCAAGATATTGGGAAAATTAAATCTTTACCCAGAGAGATTTTTAGTTTCCTACATCACACTACCATCACTGTGTTTCCATCACACAAAGCAGTCATGAATACTACTGCGGGGCCACTGTAATGGCTAGCAAGCATTCCTGCCAGGGTAACCTAGGTCTGCTCTGAATAGGATTACAGGACACAGGTAAAGACAAAACCAAAACAAAGATAACCTCTACGCCTTGTCCACTTTCTCAGCACTACTTCATCTGGCAGAGATGTATCAGATAAACTGAACACTACTCACAAAGGCATAGAATGTACATTTGCTTCTGTAACACAAGCCTACTTGATTTAAAACTCCCATTAATATTGCTATCGCTGGCTTCTGTAGCACCAGCTGGAGCCTTCTTTCACACTGGGTTCAAAAAAAGCTTTTGGGTTTTACTTCAGGTTAACCATGTATTTTTACAGGCAATTTGAACACAGCTAACATTTAGATTCCACCTTGGGACACATGAACTCATAATGACATCCATGAAGAAAAATCAGAGCTAGAGAAAAAATAACATATATATAACCTAAACAGGACATCCTGTTTCCATGTGCTGCATTTTTAACCAGTTTTAATTTTAAATTATTTTAGTATATAACATAGAAGCTCCCTTGAATAAAATAAAGGGGTAAAAATACTATTATTACAATTCAAGTAAAGCCTAACAGAATAGAAAAGGTCTATTTAAATATCTATAACTAGAATATAGACATATTCACATGGTGAGCAAGCTATCTAATTATTACTTTCTGTTTTGCGGGACAAACAGTTTTTGATGTGCATATGAGTAAGTGAGGAAAGGATGTTAGCAAAGTTTTGGTTCCTTTTGCATATAGAAGGTATCCATTTTCATTTTTACTGTCTCAAACTCTCTCTTCAGTAAGAGGCAAATTAGCCTGGAAAAAAAAAAAACCAGCAAGAGTTACCACGTCAGAATTTCCAAGCATTAAAATACCAAAATTCACTTGTGTGTTGCTGTCAAATGATCCTCCCTATGAATTGTTCAGCAAAAGGCTGAGCATAAACTTGTTGTATATTTAGCTGGCAAAGTGATGTATCAGATTATATCAGTCTCGTTTTAGCCGAGGTTCTCCATAGTAGGCACCCTCTTGCCAAAGAAACCTGTTTTGTAGACAAGTGTATCTGGAGTATCAAGACAGAATTAGAATCATGTGTTTTAAGTCAGATCCTAAATCTGGAGCGATTAACTGAAATTATAAACAATTAAAAATTTAAATGCTAGTACAGTAGCTGCAACGGAACATGGGGACTCTAATATATTAAAGGTGCAATGTCTTCTACAATAAACAGTAAAATTTAAAAATGGGGGAAATGTAGAAGAATCAAAGTAAGCTTATTTTAAAGAAGGTTCAAGTGACACAGGACACTCTGTCCTGGAGAACTGGATGGTTCAGGGATAATCAAGTTAACAAACGTAGACTGAACCACGACGACAACACATCTATTTGCCAGACAGAACGTGTAAAACGAGGCAATTACACTCAACTCTAATTAATGGTTATATAGCATTAACAGAACATACATTTAACCGTTCCTGTTTTCACAAAGTTCGGCTAGCCCAAAAAGCTCAAAATCTACACAACTGTGGTGTGTACACACTTAAAAAAAACAAAAACAAAACACCATAAATTCCAGCAGTCTCACTGCAGCTGAAGTTTTACATGTTCTCCCATACCTGGTGGCTGTACCCACTATGAAATTACAGGTGGACAGCTTACGACTGTGCTTTTTAACAAATGCTGTGCTTAAAGAGAAAAAAAAAAAAAAATCACCGAGAATACTAGAAGTAATTTTACCATTGTTTTCTTAAAAAAAAAAAAAATTCAACTACTTCTCCAATTCAGAAATTAAGACCATGTTCAGCTCAAATTCAAATCAGTTTATAGGTTCAGCTGTTGTACCCACTTCAGGAAATCCTAACTCAGCATCTAAGAACACTGGAAAAAGATGATCACCCTGCCTTTATTTTATAAGTTACCCATGCATACTGAAGTTTTGTGTACTCCTAAATTAAAAGGATGGCCACCTTTATTTAAAAGTATTTGTGCCTTTCTGCTTTTTAGTTGCTGAAGTGACTATCGTGTTCAAACCACATTCAACTGTGATGGAGCTCAGTGTGAAAAAAAAACCAAAACAAAAACAAGTAAACAACTGCTTACTCATTTTCAGAAATTGTACATACCCAAAAATTTTAACTACCAAAAACCTAAAGTTTTTTTTGTTGTTAGCCTACCTCCCTCTATTATGTTTTGCAGCTCTTTATTTGTGCTACTTGAAAATTTGTTGACCTCCCCTACTGTTCAAAATACTCTGAAGTTAAGGCCTCACGAGTACCCTCCTAAAAAGAGCACTTCCCTGCCGCGTCAAATAAACCACAGTTGTATCTCAACGCTTTGTTTTGGTTTTGTTGTTGCAGTAAATTCCAAGGCTACATTTCAATTCTAAGTATTTTAATAAAAATTTGTGTTTGTATTAATATATGTGCTTTATACTTTTAAGCATTTTTCCACCTATCCATACTGAAGTACTTTTAGATACTTTTCTCTGCCTAACATATACAAGCATCCATGTAATTAGATTCAGACAGAAACTGTAGCACTGAAAAGCACTCGGCTCTCATGCTTACAACCTGTGGTTTTTAACAAAACTCCCCTCAATATTTTCTCATCAGCACACATTTTTCCTTGCTGTTTAACCCTTGGTTTGATTTGGTCTGCCTTTAAAGTTCATCCCCTATTCTATTAATGCATCTTCCCTTTGGAACACCAGAGTTCCTATCTTGTTTTATGTTTTCCCACATGACCAAACGAGCTAACCAAAAGTAGCCCTGAAACTACAGTATTTTGAAAGACGACCTATGTTTGTCCTTCAGTTTGCCATACTATAACATCCAAACACCAACCAGTTCTTAAAATATGCCTTTTTCAGAAACGATCATAAAAACTTAATTCTAGTAGCACCAGAGCATTTCAGCCCTGAACTGTAACACCAGCATCATACTGTCCAGGGACAGGAAAATAACAGCATCAGTAAAGCCTTAGGAACTCAAAGTGTGTTGCTAGCACTATGTATAAATGTGCAAGGGTTTGAGTACACTCCAAAGTACCTGCTCTCTCTACAAAAAAGAAACAGGAAGTGTTCTCACCTTGGGTTGGAAACCTACGTACAAAGGGGAGAAAGTTTAAGGAGTAAAAAGTGCCAAATGTGCATCTCTGGAGCTGGAATTCACCACAGATACATAAAGGTACTATTTCCCTTGTGTCCTTTAAAATGATTAGCAGCATTACTAAAACAAAATAAAATACTTGATACATAAAGTATTTCTATCTTCGAGATGCCTCCACATTTGCCCTCAATGCTGAAATGACCAAAACATGTGATCTTGACATCCAACTTCAGATACTCTTTACTTGAAAAGTATTTGAAACACAGCACATGCAATCATACCAACTAATCGTGCCTGGGTGACATTAGCAACTAAACCCGCTGTTTCGTGAAATAAATATATTGCACGTGGTCTTGCTCTGAGAAGCAATAAATCTCCTTTTTCCAAATCTTTGTTAATCAGAATAATTCTGCAGCAACAATTAAGGCTAAATAATTTAAGATTCTTCTAGGCAAAAAGACATTTTGCATTCGCCCTGACATTACATACCCACCTTTACAAGACTTCCAGGAAAGTTACAGAAGAACCACCCAGTTACGCACACCCGAGCACCTCACAGGACACAAACCACAGCTTTTTAGACCTAAACTTCCTACATGCTTATTTTCCCACATAAAATGCAGAGCTGATTAAATAGGAAACCAACATATAACCAAGCTCTAACAGTTCTTAAGGAGAAGGTAAGTTTCTTTTCAGGCAAAATTCCTCAAACTTTGCAGTTGTAAAATAAGTGCCAGCTAAAGACAATACCAGATATGCAGAGATACCACAAGTACATAAGAAAAACAAACGTTCCATCCTGGTCACCAAAGGGAAAGTAGATCCCTAAAGACCAGGAATAAGAAATTCTGCATCAAAGTGCAAGCCATGAGGTTTTGCTGAGGTACTCTTGAAAGGTACAGATAAAAACCTTCTTTCTGCAATACACTAATTCTATAGATTTTTCTTCATTTATACATTTGGATGCTTTCTTCTCTACTCAGCCATCTATTAGTAAGAGACAAAAGCCTCAAAAGGTTAAGTTTAACTGAACCAGCCAGCACAGCCTATTATCATCTTACCAAGTTTCTTTTTCTTCCTTCCCAGCAGGGGAGAGAGAGGCTAGAAAAAGCTGCTGAAAGTAAGCATAGATTTTTCAGACACTTGTTTTCCCTGATTTTTTTTTCCCCATTAGGACTGCAGACTCCTGTATATTGAAGCTCAAAGGTAATAAGGCTTTTCTTGTCAATTATTTCTCCAGAATCTCTTAGATGTAGTGCAAAAAAAACCTCCAGGGGCTCTGCTGACTACAGATTTCACTGTAGTTTTCAACCACTAAAATAGTCTGCTTCGGAAAGGGACCGATTTCTGTAGATACCATAACAACTGACATCCAAATTCAAACAGAAAAATGAAATAAGCTTCCAAACACCGTCATCACTGTAAACTGAATGAAGCAAAAGGGGTTACCCTGTCCCAATGCTTCTGCAAGCTTCAAACTGATCTATAAACTGCAGCTATAGTTGACTATCTCAATATGTTTTTAAATAAGTTCCCTTTGTACGAAGGGAACATACTGAACACAAAGTTCTGAGAGCTGCCCAGCCTTGCACTTTTAAAATCCTGTGATTTCACAGGCTGCAGAATCCTCAACCACCCTGCATAAATATTTGATGGGTCAAAAACATATTTATGTGAAAAATTATTTTAACTGGTCCTTCCTATTCACAGTGTATGGTCTTACAAAGCTAATTAAATGTCTGACAGACTCCATACTGGAATCACTTTGGTTATTCTCAAAGGCTGCTTTCTGTATGACCCATGACAATTTCTATAGCTATCAGCAGCTGCAGTTATTACAAAATATCCCATTTCCATCTTCCTATCAAGCTATACTAACATTTATGCAATTTGGAAGTGTGTAACACAGGCAGTGATGCACAAAGGTGAAAAACATGGAGGAAAGACAAGTACTTTTCTTAAGCACGTATTCTTGGAAGGCTACATCTCACAGTATTGCCAACTCAGCACAAAATTTAGGTTTTTATTAATTCCTCAGTTCAGGCATCGTATGCTACAGCAATCATCACATAAACCTATGCAACTGATGTTCAGGTCCAGAAAGTACCATATCTAACAATACTACTACTTTACACTGTATCGGAAAACAGTTCTAATGTCTAATTAAGTTTGTCAATCAACAAGCATGTTCAACATACTCTGGCTACATCCGCTAAGGCAAGGAGGCTTTGAATAACAAAAGCCATCAAGCTGCATCAAGTCAAGAACACAGAACATTTTTACAATATTCCATCACACAGATACACACCATTGCAAGAAGGGTGTAATCTAATGAGCTCATTAAACCCGAAACTGAGAAAATGTATTACTTATTACACAAACTGGGCTACCCCTTACTACTAAACTTTGTAAGATCAGAATTATCAGCACAACACACAATCAAATTTGAGCATCTTATACTGGGTTGCTCTAATTTAAAAGAAAACCCCCACCTTTAATTTTCAAGAGAAACTGAATATAGTTCAGAATTATTTCAAATATTTGTTAGCCAGTTGAGAGGGAAAAAAGCCCCGATACATACTGCTACAAGACTATAATCAGGACAGCCAGATGCATTTTCAGTGAACATATCCAACTCTGTCTTCTCCGTCTGTATTTACCTGTATGGATGTAAGGCCACAAAGAAATACAAAACGAGGCCCATCTTGCAGGTTTACAAACTTGACCTGCTAAACATAATCAATTCACACATACACTGCAATGTGAAAGTACACTCACGTGATTATTTGCATAATTATCTGCTGCTTAAATTTCCAGCTACACAAAATTCCATAGTGCAAGGCCTAATCGGGAAGGGGTGAAAAAGAATAATATATACCACCACCGAGGATTTTTTCATTTAACCTCACAGAGAGGAGCATTACATCACACTCTTACAATGCAGGAGGAGGAGCCTGTTCTCAGAAAGCTTCAGCTATTTCCCTTTAATTTTCTGCTTGGTTCTGGAGGGAGATGTAAAAAAAATAACTTGGATTTAATTTTTACTAACAAGAAAACGCAGCTTTTAAGCTACATTTACTACCACGCAGGCGAACACCCGCTGCATAAAGAATACAAGTCAGCAGCAGCCCGCATCTCGCATTCGCGGGCCGCGCTCCCAGATATCTGCCCCACATTTTATCGGCCCGCGAAGAAAAGAAGAAGGGGTCCCCTTACTTCTGGGCAGCCGGACATGGCAAGACTACTTTAAAGCCGGCATTGCCTAGGTCGCTTTAGCTCCGGATGCCATATTTATGAGGCCAGGACCATTTGGTCCCAGACGATGGTTCGAAACCGCGGAGCTGGCGGCGCCGGGTGGAGGGTGGATGGGTGGGGGGAGGGGAGCGGCGGCCCCAGCCCGCGTAGGAGCCCGGCGGCTGCCGTGTGCGCTCTGCTCGGCGGGGCTCCGCCAGCGCAGGAATCCTCTACGCCCCGAACCTCAATGCCCAAGTGTCTGCCTGCGTGACTGTCGGGGTCTGGGTCGTCTGGGGTTGTTTTTCTCTCTTTCTCCCTGGAAGGGTGGCCCGGTAAGAGCACTTCCCCATCTGTCCCCGCTTGGACTCAGCAGCAGAAAGAATGCAAACCCGCTTTTATGTATGCAAATTTTTGCAGCAGATGTAAAAGCTTCGGGTGCTGTGCGGAAGAAAACAGTGTTTTGAAACCTCTATTTAAATAAAACAAGATTTTTCAGTACTATCTTGTACTTCACCAGCTTGAAACATAAACCAATCTTCCGTAATTTGTTTAAGTGTTTTAAATTAAAAATCTCCTCAGAATCCACAACACACTCCTACGGAGATCTCCTACTAAAAAAGCCCTAAAAATCCCAAAGTGCTTTACACGTGAAGCCAGTCAACACCTGAAGCAAGTATTTGTGCTAGGAAAAAAAAAATCACCTCTGCAAAACCACGGACGAAAACGGTCAGCTCAGGCTCTTAAAAATCCGATAGGTAAAAACAATAATAAAATATAAACGTATCACTAACCTCATAAAGTGCAGCAGTGCTTAAATCCAGCGAGTTGAGGCATACAAGGTAGAAATGGAAATGAAAAAAGATCCAAAAATGGTTTTGTGTTTGTTTTGGTTTTGTTGGGTTTTTTATTATTATGATTCTTATGATTATTTCAAATGTTCAGAAACCAGCAGAGACTCTGTCGGCCATTTTGGCTTGAACTCCCTCACTCACTCTCCACTCTCCTCTCTCCCTCCCTCTCCCTCTTGCTCTCTCTAAAGGAAGAAGCTTTTTGTGACCTTCAAATAGAGGCGGGTCATGTGACTCGAGACAGGCTGTCAATCATGAGACAGGGACGGCCTACTTCCCGCCTTAAAGAGACAGCGCCCTGCCTGCACCGGGAGCAGCTTCTCTGAGCCGAGAGACGCCGCCTGAACGCGCTCTACACCCGCTTGATTCTCCTCTGTTCGACGGGAAAAGGCAAAAGAGCCCTGAGAACGTGGGTAGCAACTCCGCTGGGGCTTTTCTCTTTAAAAACAGCTAGAAGTAAAGCAGCCAGTTATGCTACTTCTACATTACGGCTGCAGCATCAATAACCTGTGTATGATGAAATGTGTAGGTCCCACCAGCTGTACGCAGTCTTCTACGGTGCACTGGGGGACACTTGGCCCTAGCACTTACATTGAGAGGAAGCTACATTTGAAGTACCCCATCCTGCACCAAGGACACAAAGAGGTTCATCCTCCATCCACTATGAATCCAGACTGCAACTGGACTGTCTACATAACACAATGGCACATAAAGCCGAAATCCGGGTTCAGAGCTACACGACATGGCGGCACATAAAGCCGAGATCCAGGTTCAGAGGTGCTATCACAGGAAGGACAGCCAAAAAACTTGGCCTCTCCTATGGCCTTGGGCTGCAACTCAATTGCTAGGCAGACACTCGATAGCCTTTTCCCACTGTTTCCACAGAGAAATGTTCCAACATTTGAAAAGAGAGAATCCCAGCATTTTGCAAGATATAGAAAATCTGCAGAATGTTTCCAGACATTACCTTGAACGTGCAGACCTGATAAAGACAGTCCAAAAACAGCACTCCTACTGTGAGGAGACTTACTCCTGAGGCAGCCCCAACACAGGTAACAAAACCATGCCATGCCTGGTGAGATAACCAACAGCAGCTCAGGAAGCTCACCGGAGCACCCTCGGGATTGAACGCTTTAAATACACAAGGTTTCGTTTCTGTACAGTTCTGCGTTGTATCTATGTAGAAAGTAAAAAAAAGACCACAGCAGCAGTGAAAAAATACCACAGAATGAAACGGAGTTGAAATGTCACAGTGGGGTACTCCACACGAATGAATTTGAGGGGGCAGAAGCTGAGCTGCACTTGTTATACACGTGATTTTTTTTCTCATTCATTATCATACTACATAAGTTAGCAACTAAATATTATATCTCAAGAAATCATCAGGACGCTAGGAATGGCTAATATGGCTCAGGTTCTGACACATTTTGCTCCTGCTACCCTCATCTAAGGTACAGAAACTCCTGAATGAGGATTCCCGATAGTGAGGGGATTTCTTCAACAGCCTGCACTGTACCCACCCCGACATCTATCTCTGCAGGCTCATGAAACTCTGGAAATAGCTAATGCAATAGAAGCAGTCAGATACTGGCCATGCAGGCTGCTCTGCCTACACCAGAGCCCAGAATTGGCCTGTGGATGGAACGGCATGCGGTACTTAGTGGCAGGGCTAATCCAAACACAGCAATTGAAGAAATGTGGTGAAGTCTCAGTGAACATCAACTCATTTGTCACAAGATCCCAAAGAGAACACCACGGTTTCTCTGAATATCTAAAGACAAAACCAAAACCAGCTGCTAGGCATTTGGCTTACATGAAGTTTCATAAAAGCATATATATAAATACATATTTGTGTAACAGTTATACCTCTTCTGAAAAGTTACGTGTATTTCAAGTATTTCAGTTACAAGTATTTCAGTTACAAATATTTCAGATGCATGTTCTATACATCTTCACACTGAGCATGACAGTACACATTAAGCTACAGATAATTTTACTCCCTCCCTAAAGCCAACTTGTTTTACTCAGGCTTATAAATCCTCTTAACTTCAGTAGGGCTTGCCAGTCTCTATTCTGAAGTCTTTGAAGCTTTTACTTCAAGGAGTTGATAATACTATGACTTTCAACAACCAGGGCTCAATTGACTTGCTGTGCATCAAGTCTAAATCACTGGTTCGAAATCTCACTTTGTCTTGTGTTCTATGACAAAGGCTTTCTTTAATCAGAAAACTTTCTTTTTGGTACAAACAAGCAGTCAAACAAAAATATTTAGAGAGGCTATTATCTTAACTAGAGGGCAGTTCTTAAATAACTGCAGCATGGATAAGTATCTTGGGTTATTTAGCATTCTGTTCAAAATGTATGAGCTATGGTCTTCCATAAATAATCATGGTCTCCACTTGACAAGGAGAAAATTTCTGATCTTTTGCCTACTTTCAAATCTTATTTGGAAGGAACATAAAAATTTTTATTTTAATATATTAATAAATGTTTTAATTTTTTTCAACTAAATTAATAACTGAAACACACCTCATTATCTATTCCTGCTGGCATATTGGTTAAGATGGCTCCTGAAGTTTGGGAGTTTGTTTTGTTTTGGGGTTTGCGTGCGCTTTTTTGGTTGAGTTTTTGTTTTAACACAACACTTAGACAATCATAATCATGGAAGAAGCTGCAGCACAGTAATTCAGAAAACAATGGAGCAGAGCATAAAATATATAACAATAAAAAACATATACAAAATCTGCACATCCTTTTTCAGAGGGCAACTGCACTTTAAAACCTAACCATTAAGCTTTCTGATGCTAACAATGCTGTTAATAGCTAGTGTTAATAAGTTATATCTTTGTAATGTGCTACTAACTTATCTGATTACAAACACTTCATTTCCAAGCACCTTCCATCTGAGGACCATAAAGCACTTTAAACACTTTAATGACACTTCACAGTGCTCCTATGAGGACAGTATCCAGTATGAGCAGACATATACACGCACGCACATTAAGAGAGATGCTTACAGTCACAGATTCTCCGTGCTCGTATCTCAACTGAGACAGAAGAGGAGTAGGTTTTTTCAATTCATGTTAAGCCACATTGTTGTGGTCTAGTAACAACTCATCTTCTCTGATGGCTTTTTGATAAGAATCGATAAATTGGGCTTCAACATTATGTAAATAAGTATGCACCAGTGTCCATTAAGTGAACTGAGACATCAACTGGACCCTACAAAGCCATCTCCAAAAGTAGACCTGGTCTGCCTGATCTGCAGATCTTTCCTCAATTTTAAAAGAATTTTACTTCATCCAGTCCTTATGCACAACTCCGTTTCCCAAATTAGCATTTTGTTCAGGCTTAAAGTCTTACAGTTCCATGTCGATTCTTATTTAAGATACTTTCGAAGGCTGTGCTCTTACCATCCTACAACACTGGACTACACCCACTTGGCTTTCTACACTGCCCATACACGTGTGGCAATAAATTTAAAACTTACTTGTGCCCCTAAAAAGATCTTCATCGCTGAATACTGTGCAAGTGAAAAAGTCAATTCAGCTCCTCCCAACAACTTCTTAGCTGAAACCTCAAATATTAACAAGTTTCTCATAGCACAGATGCCTTTTCACCAACTGTCCTGTCTCCAGCTGATGAAATATTTGCTTCCTGAAGTATCAGAGGCAAAAAGAAAGATTGGTTTTTGTTTTTTTTTTTNATGCTCTCTCTTCTACTGCAGCTCATCAGTTAGATTTCCCTAGAACCTTCCCAAGACCAGAAGGAAGGGAGCAGTAACAAACAAAAGATAATTGGAGGTCAAGTAATTCCCAGCTACCCAGTTTACCAGTGGACGAAATGACCAGCACTGCAATCCTAGCAAGCATGGGGATGAAGCTAAAAGCATAACTCTTAAGGTAAGGACATGTATGTGAGGACAAGGTTACACAGTTGCACAATTTCTAATAACAAAAAGCAAACAGAGAACCTTGTAAATTAAGGAACAGAATTAAGAGTCTTAACTATTCCTTGTGTGCTCTAACAACTGCCATATGATTTATTTCAAAAGAACAATTAAAAACTTTAAGGTTAAAAACATGAGTTTCCCAGACTTGGAAACCACTAGGAACTCGACATAAGCACCTCAGTCCTGGATAAGGTATAGTTCAAATCACTTTTAAATTATTTTCTCTGGAGAGAGAAAGATGCTGAATGCACCGCACTTTTGAGAAGTAAATAGCTAAATCTGTCTGTATCAACATATTCTCGTTATTTTTTTTAAAGTCTTCACAGCAATTGCACATAAGCCACTGTTGCAAGCAGATGACCTCTCCTTCTGCAGGACTTTACAACTTTTAAACTGGGGGTTTGGTTTGGTTCCCCTCCCCATCCCGCATTAGTGAATAGTGAGACATTTTGTACTGCAGAGTTGTGAAAACAGAGCTGGCAGAGGCTTTTAACTACAGTAACCAAAAATATAATGTAAATATTTTCTTCAAAGAAAACCAGCATGGCAAAAAGCCTTGGTAAATCCAACACAGGAAAAGCCTGCTCTGTTTCTGAAGAGGTTACAACAGCTTTTGCATCCCTTACACACAGGCACCTATCAACACATTTCAGGAACGGAGCATACCATCGTTGTAACTCACAGCTTACATCGTAACAGTGCTTTGGAGCCACACTAAAGCTTAGACCTCATTCATACCCTGACAGGGACAAAAGAAAGAATACAAGGCCTGGAAAGTTCACATGTTGTTTAGTTTAAGAACTATACATGACTTCAAGGCCAAGCCAAAGTTCTAATTCTATACATTAATGAAGTGCTCACAGAAAGAAAACAACTCAGAAGGAAAACTTCATTCACCAAACTTTTCTAACACCCACTTTTTCACCTATTTTTTTCTTCAATCTGCCACAATACTTCCCCTAGCTGTTCAGCCTATAAATAATCCACTTCTTCAATCTCCTCAAATGCCCTTTCCAAACCAGAGAAAGATGAAGCTTTATATCTGTCTTTTAACATAGCTGTTCCATGAACAACAGAACTGAAAGCTCATTTCCTATCAATCTCCATCACATGTCAATGAACCTCTACTTTCCTGCATTAATTCCAGCTTCCTGGGCAGTCAGACCTCCTCTCATGCCAAGGCATTACCAGTACATCAAGACCTACGTAGATGTCTTCCCATAACTCTTTTTTTTTAACCTCTTTCAGTACCTGGGCAAAAAATAGCATCTGCTGCAGCTAATCCCAAAACACATGATGATTAACTACTAAAAGCCATAACCAGAACAGATAATATTTTGTCCTGAAGCCCTTCTTTTAGTGGGTAATTATGGTATCTCCTTCGGGCAGTTACTTAAGTTTAATGTATTGATAATTACAACTATATTGTAACTTTTTACTATTTTGCCTCACTTAACCAGAACTGGACAGGAGACTCCAAACTTAATTGAGAAAGATACAGACACAGATAACAGGACAAAAGGATAACAGACAAAAGGATAACAATTGCATGAGACTTAACTACTCTAGGAACTGAAAGAATTTACCTCAAAAATCTTTTCCCATTCAATCAAGTCCTTCTCTAAATACCGGATGAGTTCTTATACCCACATCCTTGGAAGTAAAGGAGTATGTTTCAGTAACATAACATGCAAGGGAACTTGCACAAATTACTACTGTGAGAATTTGGTTAACCTGCTCCTGACTATCATCTCAGGAGCTTCTTGATTTTGGAGATTATAATCCCATCCTAACAGGTGTCCCTCTTCAACTTCTAAAATCCTAAAACCTGCCAAAAATATCAACAAAATAAAACTTTCTATGCAATTCTACCTATGGCAGTGAAAAGATAATACTTTTCAAATAAATAGATGTTCAGAGAGATTGCACAGCATATCACTCCACCCATATATACAGCAAGCGGTTGCTTTCTAATTGTTAGTTACAGCATGCAAATTACCATGCCAGTTAGATGATTGATTCTACTGACTTTCCATCAACAATAGCTGTTACTATGCATTTCAAAAGGAGCAATAAAATTGTTGGTTAAATCCTTCCCCCAGTTTAACCCTTCCATCTTTAATAATTTTAAAACATCTGACCAGTTTGGAATACTTAATGAAAAACTTGCCTTTCACTTCTATAAAACACTTCACCACAACAAGACCCCTTCTTCATATGCAGTGTTCAGACTCACTGTCAGGACACTCTACTCACTTTGGTTTAATCTGCTCATGCAGAGGAGATTTTTACAAACTCACAGGAAGTCTAACAAAAGGAAGATTTTTGGACTGAGTTAGTCTTATTCTGGTTCAACTGGGATTTTTTTCCTTTTTTTTTTTTTTTTACCTAAAAGAAAGCTATATTGCACTTAGATTCATAATTTATTTTTAACTTACAGTCTGATAGACCAATACCTCTCTGCAAATTGTTCTGACTTGACTGAACTCCTCATACTAGAACTAAAGGCACTGGCCCAGAAACCTCCAAGCAAAGGAATTTCTGGCATCTTGGTTGGAGCTGGCACCAACCCATTTTCCTTTGTTCTCGTTAAAGGAACCATAATATGCTAAGTTAAATAATAAAAAAAAAAACCCAACCCAAAAAACAAAACCAACCCAAAGCAACCAAAACAACAAAGCCCCAAAGTAAAAGCAGAATACAAAAAGAATTCACATTCAGTGGATTACTGTAAGAGATTTCCCTCCATTTGACTCCTTTTTCTAATAAAAGTGCTATTTATTGCTGAAAAAGAATCTGTAAACCGATCTTTCCAAGTGACTTGAACATCCTCCCTAAGCAATTTGCCTTTATGTACAGCCCTTCAGTTTGAAACGCCAGGAAAGGAACAGCTAGCTATCCATGCAGAAAATTCCACAAGCTGTAGCTGCCTGAAATATTCAAATGCATGCACTAACCTAAACACGTACGACGCTCAAATACCATCACCTTTGACGAAGGGCAAAGAGTTCAACAAATTCCATCTATCTAGGTAGGAGTCAAAGAAATCATTCCAGCTGTCCAGATCACAGCATGCCAGAGGAGCAGTGCAGTTTAAGAGCTCAAAAATATCTCTGTAAACAAGTTTTTAATTTGTACCATGTTGACCACAGAACACAGTATTTTTAGTTATATCTTCTACATGAAATAAAGAGCTTTTTTTTCTTTTTCTTCTCCCCTTCCTTTTCCTTCTTTAACCAATAATAGTCACTCCCTTAATAATATTTATGGGACCTGCAATTCAAAACAAAGCTTTGGGACCTGTAAGACCATTTACCTTTTTTTATCCTTTAAACTCTGCTATCTGGATAGTCTATTTTCTGGACAGAGGAAACAATATGAGAGCACAAAATGTAATATAATATACAAACACTAGACTTGTTTTCCTTTGCCGCCTTTGTCTTCTTGAAAGGAAGATTAAACCCTACATCTGGTGTATGCTCAAAAAAATACCAAAGACTTGATGAATGTATTTATTCTTCAGAAAGGAAGAAGCAGGAGAAAGATATCATCGATCAACTTAAATTGGATGCAAAGGTGGAAGCTTTAGGACTGTAATTCATACATTCATGATGATGCTGACTTGCACTATCAGTCCAAAAAAGCAAAACCTTAGCATATCAAAATGTGTGGCACAAATTTGGTGTAGATACCATAGAAAAAATTCTAAATTAGAATATATTTTTACATTAAGATTGTAGATATAACATGTATTCAGGGCTCAAAATTATTGAAAGCCCTTAAATGATTTTCCTTGCTCTTCCTTAAGTCTATCTCATTCCTATGTAAGATGTCATCTAACAACTACCATCTAAATAGCAGTGAAATACTGAAAAGAGGGACATGCCCAACCATCCATATAAATGACACATCAGAGGGCAGTTACCTCAGGCAGCTCCTGAGGAAGTTGCACCTTAGGAGAGGGAACAGCTGCTAATCAACCAGACCTAAAAAACCCAAAGACTTCTTAGACAACTTGCAAAATAACAGTACAGTGAAGGTGTGGGTTAGGCTGATGTACATGGAAAGCCTGTACTCAGTTCACGAGAAAGTGAGACATATAGTGCTATCTATACACTCTCCTAATTTATGGTAGGTGAAATGGGGAAAACTTAAAAACAGTAAAATGACAACTGAAAATATTTTCAAGACTAACCTACAGAAGTGAATTCCCAATTTTTAATTATTTATGCTTACAATACTCAAACTAGAGTTTTCCTGTGGGTAAAACACCTAATTTGAAATCCAAAAATTTCAACAGATTTAAGTATAACTTTAAACTGATAAAATACGGGGAACTTTGGCACTTTAAAGTGCTGCATATTTTTGCTACATTGCTCAGAAGTACTGCATTATAAAAGGGTGCAATCCAACTTTTGCAACATTATTGATTTACCAGTCTCCTGGCTAAAACACAGCTACCTCTACAGATGCAGAATTCATTGCACTCTCATCCCTTTTTACCCACTCAACTGCACAACAAAAGGGAAATCTTTTCTCTACACCTCAGCTTCCCTTATATGCACAGGCAGAGCTGCCTTCAAATGCAAACTTGTTCTGACACAGGGAATAAAAATACTTCAACAATATGTAGGTGCTAAAAATATTCCTGAAACCTTAGTTGGACCACTTTTCCTCTTAGGTTTTAATTTAATGGTCTCATGCCCTCAAATATCCTTTCAAATCTCCAAGAACATAAAAAGAAAAAAAATTCATTTAGAACTCTCCTACTCAGATGCCAATACCAGAGCTAGCCTGAAGCATCACTGGGACTAGTGTATTCTGACACAGAACCGCAATACCCAGTCGCACAAAGTGTCGCCACCACAGATACAGCACCTGATGCCTTGTTAGGACGTTGGACAGAGAACTCCAGTGTTGGGGGACACTTATTTAACGGGCTACTTTACACACTCATATAACAATCAGCAATAAAAAAAAATCAGCTATATCCTTACTTTCTAATATAACTGATAATGTTTGCAAAAGATACTAACTTTTGAATCTCAACAGAATCTTGGGTGACACTCAGATTTAGGTACCCCAAATCTGAGTTGATAATCTGAATTAGGATTTGGAAGCTACTTTGAAAAATCCCATCACAAATCTTCAGGGAAAAAAACAAACAACCAAAAACCCCACATCTGCTTAAGCTGGTAATGTCAGTAAATTAAAAAACTGCAATGATACTCAAGACAAACCTCAATACCTTCTGTAAAGTGTAATGTCTAAAACACTGACAAACTCCCAGTTATGCAAGCATTTAGCTAACTGTTTACTTCGAATTTGCTAACAACAATGTTTTATGCTACACAAACATAAACTATGGCTAGAGTCCTTCATGGGATTTTAACAATGAAGAAACTCTTCAACAGAACCCCTTAGCACTTCATAACAATGGTATTCTCACTAACCAAAGCAGAAATTTACAGGAAAAGCCTTTTTCTAGTTTTCAGAAGCATTAATGAAAGAGTAAAATTGAGTTTTTTCAGCAATATCTACACATACACCCAATGTTGGCAGGCTACTGAAAACAAAGAAAGACCACACTGTTAACTGGCTTCTTAATTTGAAGTATAAGGAAAGGCTAATAGAACTTGTTCTGCTTAGTTTTTAAATGACAAAACTAAGCTGAGGAAGAGGAAGAGAATAATTCCGCTACGTAAGCAAAGATACAAGTAAGTTTTAATGAAGACTAAGACTTTCAGACATAAACACTGGAAGATGAAAGGCAGTGGACATAAACTGTAACAAGGAAAAATTTCACTGAATATTAGGAAATTTTCTCCACCGTGAGGGTGATCAAAAAATTTCCCAGAAAGACCACAGAATAATCCTGAGAAGCCTGATACAACCTAGAAATTAAGTTCTAACCTTCAAATCCTTTGCAACTTACATTATATTAGTCTGTGATTCCTCCTTTCAGCTCAGATGGTTTAACCTACCTCTTTTAATTGTCGCTTCACACAAATCCAGGAAGGCATTGAATATTCCTGCTGAAGTGTCAAAGAATAATGTAAAATAACATTATAAAATTTAAAACAATTTTGTGATCCTCACTGGCTGTAATCTCTTCTTGGCATTGCTAAAATTTTACAGGGTCTCGCCAAGAACTCACAATCTATTCATTAAACCATCAAGTCAGGGAAAGGGCAACTCAGTAGGTGTAACCAATAAATCTTTGTAAACTACAGAAATTATCTTGGTTATGCTATCTTTCATGAGATATAAATCGCTTCCAGATATACAAATTGACAGGATGGTTGAAGATTTTTCTGTCCCACAGCTACAAAACATCAGGTGTGGAATAGCCAACCAAGTTCCTTCAGACAGCAGCAACTGCTTGGCTTAACTTGCTAGTAAATGACTATGAACTTGGCTCACTTTGTGTCTGAAATAGCTACTGTCAGACATCTGTGTGTCTGTCAGGAATAGTAAAACATTTATATTTTTCTTATAAAAAGGTGTAGTTTTCATTACATGATCCCTTTCACTAATAGGTCAAGGTGCCCAAGTTTCTGATAGTGTAGATAATTTATTAGCAGGGGCAGAGTTGCTAATACATACTGATAGAACTAGGAGTGCAACCTCAGTTTAAGGACTTGAGTAGAATTTTTTTCTTTTTTCCTAATCCAAAAAAGGTACAAAGAGAAGCTGCTCTCTGATTATCAACAAGTTTATCAAGTTTGTTTTGGAAACAAGTTTCTGGATCAAAGCTGTCTATTAATCTTTGCTTTAGCAGTGAAAAAGTAAAAGCCTTGTTAAAATTACTAAGGCTGCAAGAACCTGCTGCCATGTAAAATGTGTTTTGGGGGGAGATAACAAACATTTACTCCCTAAGCATGGAAATTCAGGTCAGCCTCTTCATAATGGATGAAAATATGAGAGAAGGCCTCTAACAAAATGTCCACCTGCAATTAAACACAATGAGACTGTTCTCCAAACTTTTCCTTTGGGAGAGAGTGAAGTAGAGGGGTTTCTTACCAAACATATTAGCCACATAACAAAATAACATGGCCAAGTGTAAAACAAAAGTTATGTCATATCAGAGAGTTCAAAGGGAAGAATTTACATAGTACTTAAAAACTGAGAGGAAGCAATTTCAAGGAGTCCATTGGTCCTCTGCTGGAGTAAAAGCATGGTCCAAGACAGCCGTTATCAGCTCCTGTAGTCCAGGCAGACTCAATTCTTTTGAAGCGTGGGGTTTAGAGAAAGTGGCAGCCCTACCTGCTGCACAGCCGTGACAGATTTGTGACACAGACACTATGCATAAATTGCAAAACTTCCACAGGACTTGGAGGAGTATGCCTGTTCTGTATTTCACTTGTACTCAGGATTTTGAATGGGTAACTTCTCTTCTTCATAATTAGCTTAAATTGAAATAAATTATATTCATGATGTAAATGATCATTTGAAGATTTCTAAAGACCTTGTGTACTATACAGTCTAACAGGATAATTCCTCCCCACGAAGTTGAGATACCAGCAGACGGCGATTCTCACGCATCATCTACAATTCCATTTAAAAAATCTAAAAATGCACAAAAGAACTGTTCAGCACAGCCAAAGAAAGGTTTGCAAGACTAAAGCAGAGTTAGTTTTTTGGGCTGTTTTGTTTTTTGTTGTCGTCTGTTGTTTGGTGGGTTTTTTTATACTAGAAGATACTCTTGCAATGCCAAGTTTTTATCCCTAAGTCAAAATGACTTGAAATACTCTGTTACATTTCACAAATAAAGCTCCAGAAGTAATGCATGGATACTGGCTCATTGTAATCCACTTAAGCAAAGGAATTTCACATGAAACTCAGGTTAGGCAAAAATAATTGAAAGTCTCTCTTAAGCATGGTACTATTTCTGTTCTTTCATTGCCCACTCAAATTTTGAGTCCCTTGGAACGCAGTTAAATATTGAGAAATTGTTGGGCTTGCCTAGGAGTTTAGCATTTCTAGGACTGCTCCAGCACCCTGGTGCAGGTTAGCTCCCTTACACCTCAGTTGCTGAAACTGTATCTTCTAAATACTTCTTCAGCAATACCAGTATAGTCACCCAGGTCAGGCTCCCTATGAAAGGCAATTAAATTAACACGGCCAACTTTTCAGGAAAGAAAACTAGAAGCACTGGAAGAAAAAGAAAAAAATCCCTGATGTCAGACTCTACATTCAAACTCATAATCTGCTTTTTACTAACAAGCTCCAATTTTACTTCAAACCAAGTAGGAAAACAGTAAACATAGGTATACAGAGTCACAGAATCACCATGGATGGAAGGGATCTCCAAGATTGTCAATTCCACCCTTTTGCTCAAAGTATGGTTAACTACAGCAGGCTGGTCAGGGTTGTGTCCAGCTCAGTGAATAAGGCACATGCTTTCTGGGCAATCTCTTCCAAAGGTCTGAACATGTTCACAGTTAAAAAAAAAAAATAGTAAAAATTCCTTATGTTTAAGTCAAGTTTCCTGTCATTCAGTTTATGCCATTCACCAGGCACCACTATAAAGAATCCCGACTGTCTTCCTCAATCCTCTCACCAGGTAACTATATATAGGTTAGATCCTATCACAATTCTTCTCGAGGCTAAACAGTCCGAGCTCTCAGCTTCTTTCATGTCCAATGCTCGAGTCCCTCTCTGTGACCCTCTCCAGGTTGTCCCAACTAATTGCCAATGAAAGTATTAATACAAAAAAGCAATTTCATATAGTTTCTTTTCCTTTTGAGACCTACAGTAAGACTTGAAACCAATGCAGCTTTTTGCAGTCATTTAAGAATACAAATTACTGGTCTTTTTTGTGATTATCATTTATCTCAGATGCCAGATTAATGTCACTTATGGCAAAGGGTAAGCTCTACCAAAGCAAATAATTTTGTTAGGTAGTTGAAAATTTAGGATTGTGGATAGAAAACGATTCAAGTGATTGATTCACATTTAAGAGCAAAACCCACAATAGTGTTTTGTTGGCATTACAGTACAGTTGCACAAAACAAAGTATCTTCATCTCTTAGTTGCATTACTAAAATTGCACCTTTAGGCTTTCAATAACATTATTAGGAATTACACTCTTTAGGGCAGAATCTGTATCAGATGCCACCAGAACACAAATTTATTAGTTAAACAATAAAAAACCTGCCTATCACTTTTCATACTCTCTAATAACAGTTTTGGAGAAGAGAGGGTTATAACACTGGAAGGCCCTTGAAAAGCTCTAATTAGAAATCAGGTCAACTGTAAAGCAATTCTAGCCTCTACTAGCACCTAAAATAAGACAGCAAACACAAGGCTATGATAAATCCCATACAACATCCTTCATATTATTCACTACAATAATGTTTTTCATTATACTACTAAATATCTGAAGAATCAATTCAGAAGAGCAGGAATTCCCTTCTTTTATTTCTGCACTACTTTTTCTTCTGAAACTTTCTGGAACTTTCTGAAAGTTTCTACTTCAACAAGCTTTGCATCTCTTGGTACCACGGTAAGTTGGGCTGTCTGAATAGAAAGAAATAGTGGCAATTACTTTGATAAGTTTGTCTCACTTCCATGATGGAAAGAATGTGCACGTTCAGCACTAGAACTTCCCTGAGGTCATCCTGACTACCTCAGAAATGGCTTCTCACTATTACAGAGGCAGTGAGAATTTTATCTATAAGCTTGTTAGCTCATGTAGCAAGCAAGGAAGACCTCCACCCCAAGTCAAGTCCCAGCCTTTCTGCAACAAGTGTACAGCTGATCAACCAGAACTTCCTCCTTCTCATGAGGAGACATCGGATTAGGCAGGGGGGCAGGGGGCGGGGGCCAGGGAGCAGGGAGGGGGGAGTAGAAGGGGAAAGGAGTTATTTGCTGTGGATTTCTCAAAGACCATCTTCTAGCTTGCTCCAAAAGGCAAATCAGGAAAAATATTTAATTGTTGTATCAAAACTGAATTACCATTGCATTAACTAAAGAAAAGAATACAGAAGACAAACATTACTGCAGTGCTTCCGAGACAAGGCTCTGTTCTTCCCATCTGAACAAAAACCCAGGAAAAAAAATCCAAACATTACTGGATTTCAGTTTGAAGTCATATGAAAAAGCCACTTAAACATGCCTTTTGCTAATAGAAATCTGTCATTTTCCTCTCTGAGCAAGCTTCTTTCCTAAAGCAGTGTATACCAATCTTAAATTGTTCATCCTTTAAACAGCATTTTGTTTACAATTTCTGTTCCTTTATTAAAAGGCTTTCCTAAGAGGTACGGCTCGTATTTCAGAGGGCTAATCTACCATGTGCACACCAAAAGGAAGACCCCAGTTCTACCATATTTCACATCATTTCAATGAAGAAGAGCTGTATAAAAGCTTCATGTACAAACTCACTACCTCAGTGCAAACTTCCAGAATGCCTATCCCTTTTACAACAACTTCTGATTTACCTTCAGAAATTGCAAAGCATATTTCTAAGCTTTTAAATTTAAGGCAAGTCAACATCCTTCTTTCCCTTTTTCTCAGCCACTATCCACTATTATATACGGATATTTAAGGAACCAAAAGGGCGAGCATCAAATGAACAACCAATGCTCCCAGCACACTTAAACAAGAGTGCTTCACACCATTTACTATGGTACGGCCCTTTTTAAATAAACATATGACTCACTGTTTGTTTTCTTCACCAGGAGGTGGAGTCTTGCCATGCCCCTCCATTACAAAATCCTCATGTTCCATCTGCAAAGGCAAGCATTGCAGGTCAGAAATTGGTGGAGCAAAACGCACATCACCTAAAGTGTCCCTATTCCACACGCAATGACTTAAGACAGCCACTTTATCACATTGGCTGGTCCAGAACAGAAAACGTAGTTTCTTAGCAACATATGTACATCTCCAACCCCATTGCTATGGTATCATTTTATAGCACAATTTTCAGAAAAATCTTACCAGGGAAAAAGAATTATTTAATGGCTAAAGCAGAAAACAGTCAGGATATCCAGGTTCTAGGTGTTGCTCTGTTGCAGACTTCCTTTGTCATTCTGAGTAAGTATAGTTTCTGACACTTCCTTCTTACAAGTAAAGAAGGAATTAAAAAACCCAAATTTAAAAAAAATCCCATCAACATCTCCAGCGAAAAATATTAATTTTTAAAAAATCTATTAACCCTAGACAGAAACTGCTGCAAAAGCAGAGTACTTCTTGTGAAAAATAACTTTTAAATTAAAAAAAGAGACTTTCACGGCACATAGCTTAGTTAGCAGGGTAAAAAAGAGGCCTAAGGGAACCTCAAATAGATGCTGTTCCAATGACAACATAAGGTAGGCATTTCCTCTAGCTCACATGTTAAAAGATTCCAAGGGCACTAAGGAAATTTTCTGTTTAATTATTTGCTTTTAAAACACAGTTTTAGCATACTTTTTCAGCAATTTCTTTGGCCAAACAGAATTACATTATATTTGATCATTAATTACGCTCTCTTCATATTCAGCCAAAATTCCTTGCACAGATAGCAAAATATTATTTTCTTTACAAAAAAATTCAACACATACACACACACACACACACACACACAGTGTTTTATATAAACATCCACCTATACAGCAATGCTCCACTTCATGTGAAGCCAGCAAACAGGCCACACTTCAATACTCAAGCCACACAAGAAAGCAACTAAATCATAATCACACACAAAACCAGGATCCACTATTTTAAACTGAAAAGAGGAGAGATGCGTTATTCAGTCAGTGCAGATAACAGGCTTTAGTCAGTCTCTGAAGGAGCAAAAAAACCCCGAACAACCACATAATGTTAACTCAACCCAAACAAAAATCCAGTGGCTACTTTCCTTGTGACCTTATCCTCCCTGCCAAAAGAGTCAAGTTTACTTATTTGTACCTTGATCCCATTGACAGGCCAAAAATACTGACAAAAACTATTATCTGCACATTGACATCTAACAAGGATAACAGAAATTACATTAATTGCCTGCACAGACACAGCCCTAAGCAAAACCACAAATGAACCAAGAAACTGATGAACTATAAGGAAATAATGACATCCAGAAGACATTGTAAATCAAACACATGTAAGGTAATTTCACATTTGTAAACATGTACCCATGCAAACCATAAACCTGTATTTTCATTTAAAAGCAATGTTTCAAAGTAAGAAAATTTTGCATCAGTTTTGAAAATAGCTCAGACTTTTATCAATATCTCACCATATCAGACACACTGAAATCTATCTGCACCTCAGTCCATATTGATGCTCAAGAGCCCTAATATTTGAACTCAAAACACTCTAGCTGAACAGAAAGGTATTCATCCCTCTAATCTGTTGTTGCAGATGTTAGAACACAAGTGTGACAGCGGACAAAAAAGCTACATATTTGTAGCCACATATCAGAACAGTGCAGTTCTATGCAGGAGGGTAAATGTTTAAGAATTACTCTTGCACAACTTGAAGTCAGGAGGTATTTTAGCATGTTGCTGGTAGAAGACAAGTACAATTCATAGAAATGGTAAGCAAGTTTGCAGCCTATATTGGAAAGATTAAATACAACATTTGTGAGTAAAGAAGCACTATGTACAGCATATATAGTGCTAAACTAACAAGATTTCCATTCAAAATAAATTTAATGAAGCTGTAGAAAAGGAGGTAAAAACTGAAGCATGAAACATGAAATGGGAATGATTTTAAAACCAACTTAGAAAGGAATAGGAAATTATTTTATCAGATCATAAACAAAAAAATTGAATGAGAACTGCAACATCTAGGAGACCATCAGGACAAGGCAATTCCTGAAGTACTGACCATAAAACTGTTAGTTTAACATGAATTCTATATGAAGAATGATAGTGACATATCTGTTCCAGACACATTATCATCTAGCATGAATATCTATCAGTTACCGTTCAAACAGAAGCGGGCAAGTAATTAAAGATAATAAATTGCCCGAGCTAGAGACAACTTGATGATAGATCCAGGATCAATCTGTTTTAAAGCAAACTGAAGATCCTATCTACTTTAAGAAACTTTATTCACCTTGCTCTACTTCAGAGAGTAAGCAAAAGTATCTGAAATTACTAAAATCTACATTATAGGAGATATATATAGAAATATGATAAGATAATGTCAGCACTGAAAAAAAAAGAGCTGAGTTTCTTGTATCTTAGAGAAAGGCAATGACAAAGTTTCTCATAATATGTTCTCCAAGAAGATAGCTATAGACTGAGAAAGTACTTATGAACATGGAAACTGTTCAATACACAACAAAGATTAAATGGTCGGTTTTCACCAATAAAAAACTAACAGTAAAATGCATGAAGACACTAAGAGGACATGGGAACTTTAAAAAATCTGAGTATTAGTGAACCAGGAAAAAAACCTAACTTTTAGAATGGACGAACAACTAGACTAGTAGGAAACAGTTTGCTGGTCAGGAAATGGTTTGCTGGTCAGGCTCAGAGGATAATGACCTGCACTTATGCTACCTTGAGGCTGGTATCAAGTGGGAGTATGAAGGGTTCTACTACCCTAGGACAAGTCCATTAAACAACTTTACCAGTGATTTGAAAGTCTGGGAGGATGTACTCTGGTCAGATTTTTAAGGTAATATTTAACTGGGTGTGAAGAGGTTCAGTCAACACATACAAAGGCAGGGCTGCCATTCAGCCAGACCTAAGACAGGAATGGACCCCAAGACAGGTTGGAGGAATGCACCATATAGTAGCTGTAGGAATTCAGCTAGGACAAACACAGAGCCCTGCACCTTAGAGGTCTTGGCAAAGATACTTAAGACCAGCTGGGGATCAGTTCTGTGGAAGAGGTCTTGGCAGATCGCAAGCTGATCACGAGCCAGCAGTGTGCCCATGGTGCAGGAAAGGTCAACAGTATCCCAGGCTTTATTAAGAGCAGCCTTGCCAGTAGGTGAGGGAATTGATTACTGTCTGTAGTCAATGCTTATTACTCCATATATGGTCTAACACTCCTTGTTTTAGGGCTCCCAGTACAAGTAACACACTGGAAATAGTTGGCCACAAAGGTGGTCAGGGAGTCAGACCACCTCCCCTGTGAGAAAACTCGGGGAGCTGAGCTTGTTCAGCCTGAAGAAAAGGCAGCTTTTGGGGAGACCCAACAGCAGCCTGTCTGTATCTACAAGGAGAGATACAAGGAGGTCAGCAAGAAGTTAAGCTCACCACAGTGGTGCATTGTGACAGGACAAGAAACAATGAAAACAGACAAGAAACAAGAGAAGCCCAGCCTGGGTATAGTATCAGTTATTTTCACAGTCAAGGACTGGAACAGATAAACCCAGTTACTTAGTCTCCTTGCTGGCCAGACTGGATAAAATCCCTTGTAACCTGGTCTGACCTCACAGCTGACCCTACTTTGAGCAGGCGGTCAGACTAGAAACCTCATGACCTGAATTTCTCAGCAATCCTATGAACACAGAAACAGATTCAGTTTAATATTGAGAGGTATTATACAGGAGAAAAAAAATCTCTACCGAATTCCCAATCAGCAGGAATCTGCACTTTAGTGTGAAAAGACAAATATCTTTTTAAGTTTAATCATTTAAAAAAAATAAAATAAAATGACTACCAAGAAAATCTAGCCTATGCCAATCAGTAATAGAGAAATACTGATATGACTGTAGCAGAACCATAGCATGCCCTTTTCTGGAATACTGTACCCTAAGTACAGCCAGTGAAGGCTCAAACCCCCTTCACAATTCTCCAAGAACACAAGAGCTCAGAAAAAAGGACCGAGGCAGAGGGAATATATTTATATTAAAAAAAAAAAAATCCAACATTTGGGTTGCAAATTTCCCTTAAAGCAAGATGATTGAGATATACACACAAAAAACCCACCCTGCAAGTGCTGTAACAAACATCTCTTTGCTACCACAGTACAAATAAAACCTAACCTACTCATAAAAATAAACCCACCAAAAAAACATAAAGGCATATATATTTGGAAAATATACCACTAAACAGACAAAAATTAGGTGTACATATTGCAACACTGAATTTCACAAGTCATTGTGGATTTTATGTTTTATGCCTCTACATGTATGAAGATTTGTTTGTATGGTAAGGTATTACAAAACAATAGCAATATAAGCTGTTCCATTTCTGGCAATGAGATTTTTGCAATCCAGAAGGGGTATATATAGGATGATTCCATGGGCCTGATCTACTACAGGAACCTTTGCATTCTTTTGCTTGCCTGAGTATTTTATCAGTATCTTTTATTTTTCATTTTGCAATTCATAGGTATTTTTTTTTTCCTAGCAAATGCTACATGTCTTATTTAGGACTCTAAAAATTCCAGAAGCTTATAAAGTAATAATAATTTCTCACTTTCCCTGGTATTTAAAAGTAAACACCACTTTACTTCCTATACCCAGCTAATCTATTAATAAGCTATTTTTTTGATAAAAAGGTACTTAAAAATTCAAATACTTAAGTCTTATTTTCCTGATATAGTAACATCCCATTGCAGAAATTATGAGAACATGGTATCTTAAGTTTCTAATTAAGTGACTACCTGGGGACGGACTGAAAGGAGCAACAGAACATAACAGCCACAGTTAGCTGAAAATATTTTTCCTCCTCCACTCACACTTCTTACAAAATTTCTCTGCACATTTCTTCTCCATAGGTCTCTCGGTTTCTCTACACCCTGCATCACCACCCTATCACATCCAGCACTCTTAATAACGGGTCTGGTTAACTGCAAACATTCCGAAAAGGCATATTCCAAGGCTCCTGTCTCTCTTGACTTACACCACCCACGGGAAACGCAACTGTCCTGAACATGTACATGAGTGGAAGGTGGAGGTAAGACAAAGCCCTTGGTACCTATCATATTCCTCCCAAGGAAAGAAGGAAAGGTGGAATGGAGAGGATCTGAATCACACTGGTTTCGTTTTAACGGACTGCAGAGGGAGCCATTGATTCCAAGAGCAAGAATAGAGGGAAGTGCACATCAGACCTGCTGCAAGGGGTGGAGAAGGCTTCAAGATTCTGGCAGCTGGAAGCAGGAACAAGAAACACCCTTAAACGGCAGGGGTAGGAAGCCAATACAAAACTTACATTTAAAAAAAAAAAAAAAGAGGTGGTGGGGGAGGGTGTAAAACCTACAAGTTGTTGAACTACTATTTTCTTATTTCAAAAGTTTATTTGCCTTAAAAAGCCAGGCAGGCACCTGTGAATATCAAAATGCATAAACTTTTGTGAAAATTAAGTGTTTCAAATAATAAAAGTAAAAATATTTTAAGTTAAAAACACTTTTCATAATTAGACACCAAATAATTTTTGGAAAATCAAATATACCAGAAGGAACTTACACATAATAAAATACTACTTCTTCCAGAAGTGCAACACCTGTTACTACAGTTTTATACTCCTCTTTCTAAAAATATCTTCAATGAGAACCTTCAATGAGATTTGATTAATGAGTAAACCTAATCTGGAGCTCCTAGATAAAGTCAGCCACACTTTGAAGGGTCCAAAAGTTTCAAGGGCAAAAGACTCATCTTTCCTAAACCATGGTATCAGAAAGCACATTTTCCTAACAAGATTCAACACCTTCTTTAGATATCCTAGCCCACCAAAACTGAAATGAGCATAAGAGAAACCAAATCATTCTGATTTGTAAGAAATCCTATACTTATTATGAAACATTTAATTTTAAGCAGTATTTTTTTCTTCGCCGGCTGTAGAAAGACAGTAAAGCAGCAGAGAGCTACTATCGCTACCTTTTCACGCTCACTCCATAGCTCCTTTTCACAGCTGTGCTGAGTTTTGTTCGGGTTTTTGCCTGTTTTCTAGAAACCTGTAACAACACCCGAGTGAGGAGGAGATGACGGCTCTCAACGGGTTTGCATCCGCTAGTATCGCAGGCACACGCGAACTGGAAGCGCCTCCAGCTTACCACCAGACTCCGGCCAGGACCAGCCAAGGTCAAAAGCTGCTTTCTGTGAGTCGTGGCAATTTATTTTCACCGCTTTATGTTACCTGCTAATTTTAACACAGCCTGCTGAGCCCAGCTTCAGACTGCTAAAGTGGTGTTTTGTCACAGCTCCTGTTTTAACACCAGCGCACCTTTCTCCTCCTCGAGCAACAGCGCTACCTTAAACATGCCATCAGCGTTTCTTTTGTCTCTTTAATACTTGCTTGAAGTAGAATTGCATAACCTAATCGTCAAAAATCCAAGCAATTAGCCACTAGTCACTACTGCTAACAGTGGTGGAAGCCCTATAAATGCCAAGCAGTTAGAAAAACTTGTCAGGAGTCTCAGAGACAATGGGAAGTCTAACAGAATTGTAATCACTACTAGAAATCAAAGCTGAGTCATCTCTCTGCCTGGCTTTACTCTGAGCACCCTGGACAAACTGCACAGGGAAAAAAAATTACTCAGCAACAGATTAATTGTATCTTTAATGAAATTTAGCTGAAAGACTTTGTTAATTTTTAGGAATAAATCAGTGTTAAGCATAACCATCCCAAAATATGCATTGGATGGCCCAAATTGGTCATCAACATTAGTCCCTAAATATACTTTCTAGATTGAACCTTAATTTCAGTAGATAGGTGAAAGTATTAAAAAGTCTCCCAAAACTTAGAAATAGTGATTTCAATTTAGAAGAAAATTTTAGAAAAAAAAACCACCCCACACTCCTGAAAACGAGAAAGAGTAAAATATTTTCCCAAACCATACAAAGTCTTAAAAGAGAAGACAGACATAAGCAGTTATCTGAATTGTCTTTTGTTGTATTGTACAGCACTGTGATGTAACAAAGTTTTCCTCTTAACCTATCTCCTCCCCTCAACTTTGCCAAAGCACAATCCTGATACATAAAAATACCAACACAAGATATGAACCACCTCCGAGCCCAATACTTTCTTGAAGTTTCCCATCAGCATCTAGATTAGGCATTTCAGTGTTATTACTGTCATGCAGTCCTAACTGCAGTTTTCCTGCTAGTAAAAAGAGAAGTGAAAGCTTACTAATGTAATCCTATTGCTAAAGTCACATATCTCATTCAGTACTTCCTGCTAATCATTGTGAGCACTAACATGCTTAAACTGCATATAATGACACTGTAAAATCACTAATCGAATACCTATGTTTGCTATATGCTGCCTAATGGTACTTTAATTCCTGACTCAAACATTGCCACATTAACTATAAACGCCAACACGTTAACATATACCATCATTAAAATGTGCATCATCCTTACAGAACAATGGGATAGATGACCAATGGCGGCTCAATAATCAGTAAGAACAGAGAAGTTATGTAACTCAGAATATGTAATTTATGTTTCACCTAAACAGCATCAAACCTGCAGCAGTGGTTAAAAGACAACCAGTTTTGCTTCCATGTCCAGCTCTCACTAATTTATCAACAGCAACTGCAGAAATACCTATGGCCCATTTTCTATGTAATTTTAAAAATGTTTATGTTAACTAATATTCTGTGAAACACCCAGCAGCTTTCCCTGCAGTTTTATGAATAACATGAAAACAGTCACACTTTGGAAATTACCCTAGTTACATTTCATACTGTATAGATAACAAAGTTTACTTCATTAAATTTATTTTTAATGCATTACTTAGCTGCAAAGTATATATAAATACAACAGCTTATTACATATATAAAGAATAATTCATCTGAATCTTACTTCAAAGGCAATTTGAACTACCTAGTTGTTTGCAGCAAGATAGTGTTTTGCTGTTAACACCTTCAACCACCAAAGAAGTTTAAGTCAATCAAGTCATGGTATGACAGGATATCTAGAAATGCCCTTTGAAATTTTCAAATGTGAGGCTACCAAGGCAGCAGTCTGAGACACAGAATAACATATTCTGGACGTTAGCAAAAGTGCTTTTTCTACAGCCCAGTTAAGAATGCAGTCCATCCACTTCTCATGTCCTGTACATACATGGTATGGAACTGAAAAAAAAAAACTCAATTTAGTAAGACACAAGTAATTCCCATCTTTTATTTAACTAAATTTCCATACTATTCTTCAGCTAAATATCATTGCCATTTCACAAGCCATGAATGCTTGTTAACTTCTGCAACTCCAAAAAATGTTTCACCCTTCCATACCAAGTCTTTTACTTTTGCCATTTAGGGGAAGAATTCGACCCCAAAGCCCTTGAACAGTTAACCCACCACCACTGCTTTGAACAGCCACTCCTATGCAGCCCAAAGACTATTTAGCAAACTCATTTTACAGTTAATTTACTATTTATGGTGCAGACACACATGAACAAGTTACAGCAGTTTAAACTGACATCTGTAAATGGCAGGTATTTTGGTATAAACATTGTTAACTGCTCCAACAGAGTACAGAGAAAACATGTTAAATGCTCTCTTCCACTTAGATTTGGAAAATTAGATGATGGCAGTGGCAAAACATGACAACAGGCATAAACAAGAATTGTAATGGCTCAAGAAAGCAGGTGATAATCAGAATTACTGAAAACTAAATTGCGCTTCTGCACCACAAATTCAATCATCTTCACTATCACAAATACTCTCTTCTGCTGTTCGTTAGGAATGCCTGAAAGTGACATAAACCAGGAACCTGAGGTGCTGAAATTATTCTGCTTTAGGAGGTATGAACAGACAGGCAAAGAAGAGAAAGAAGAACTTTCTTTTCTGGGTTCACAGAATCTATTCTGTGGGTTCAACACACTGAAACTGCCAGTGACCCAGGATGTTCCCGAGCAACAAGCAGCTGGAGGCAGAGAGCAATGCTGTTACAGATATATATTAACAGTGTACAGCTACTTTCCAGTTTCTCCAGTTATCAGGAGGTAGGTAAACACAAACTCATTTTACTCAGAAGGGAGCCAATGACAGCGTTGTTTGCTTGTGTATTTTTTTCAAAAATTGTCAGTATTACACCCACTCGTCTCTGGGGCAGAACCTGGGCTTTTCCCACATGCGTATGTTACAACTTGTCCTTAAACACCACAAGAACAACTTATTTTTTGTAAGAATCACACACAGAAACTCTTTTATCTGTTGAAACCCATCAACATGCTGTTGAAGTACTTCCATAACATTTCTTAGCAACCTAATTCCACACAGTCTTACTACATCTGTAGACAACTATTGCATTCTCCTTTCTCCAGAACATGCTGCCTTGTCTCCTATCCAAACGTCCCACTGAACCAACCTTAAACAAGTGACAGGAAATGTTGACATACTTTCGTGTTGCTTTTACCCTCAGGGGATATTGCACAACGCCTTTTCCCAGGTCTCAAAAGTCCTTAACTGTCTGCATTCTCTCTTCTTATCTACTGTAACACTGTATGATGAAGACCATCACTACTGTTAGCGTCAAGAATAAAAAAACCCACAAAGGCCTTCTCCACAAACCCGACATCCATTTCTTTCACACCCAATGAAAGAAGAAAAAAATTTGAGGAACTGAAACGAATTTGTACCCATCTAGTTCACAAACAGAAAACAAGATTTTCTTTGTAGGGTCATGCAAATGCATGAAGTCTTGCAAATATATTAAGTCAACAAAATGAGTAAGTTTTACACCTTTCAAAGACTCAGCCAAATTAATCAGAATGCAAATTATATATAAGGATAAAGTAATATTTTACTGCCTGCAAATACCTATGCCCTCGGTCTGCCATAAGACAATAACAATGAAAACATTTATAAATACTTTCCTATCTACAAGATTTAAGTGGCTGATTATATGGAACTCTGTGACAATGACATGGACTACAACTACCGCCAGTAACACTGTAACACCAATATACTGTATGGAAGTGATCAAAAGGCAGTATTATGAAAAGGTAGAAGAAATCCCTTGATTTGTGTGCCAAAAGGCACTTGGTAAGCAAAGCCTAGTGCAGGGTGTCCCTGCCCATGGCAGGGGGTTGGGACTACATGATCTTTGCAGTCCCTTCACACCCAAACCAGTGTGTGATTCTATGATTGCTTATGAAAAAGAAGGAACTTTTAAAAGAATGGAAGAGGTGAATTTATTTTTTTTTTATATAACAGAAGCATTTTTCCCCCTTAGAAACCAGAGATAAACACCTGTTAACAGAAGTGACATTCCATGCCATTCAGTTTCCTCCACATGAACTGTGTGTATGAGAAAGCTGGATCAAAGTAGCATAAGATGACAGTTATTACATCAGTTTGGCAGATGATGGTATTTTCCAAGGGAAAGAAAATACAACATTGTATTAACCTTCTCTCTTGTGCTTCAAAAGCACTTCAGGATATTTTGAGATTAGAAGACAGTGTCATCTTTCAGTTTGGTATATTTTAGAAGTCTCCACTATGGGTAAGGTTTCAAATGAGTAGCCCATCTTGCCTCTGTAGAAAACAGTACACCCGACTGGCAAAATCTTGCACTTGAGACTGAATTTTTTTCAAATGCCCAAGCAGGTAAGCTATCAACAACATTACTTTGAAATATTTCAAGTAGTGTTGTCTATTTAATTCCATATTCTTTTTTTTTTGCAGTCCTCAACAATTTACCTGCTTTGTAACTGCTGTTTTATAAACCTAGCAGACCCTGACAAGATACGGTACTGGCTTTGGCTGGGATGGAGTTAATTTTATTCACAGTAGCTAGAATAGGGGTGTGTTTTGGATTTGTGCTGAAAGGACTGTTGATAACATGTGGATGTTTTTATTACTGCTGAGTAATGCTTACACAGTCAAGGCCCTTTCTGCTCCTTAGGCTGGTGATGCAAAAGAAGCTAGGAGGGGACACAGCTGGGCCATTTGAACACAGCTGACCAAAGGAATATATTGCAGACCATATGACATCATGCTTAGCAATAAAACCAATGGGAGGTGGCCGAGTGTGTAGACATTGACAGGGGCTGCCATTGCTCAGAGACCAGCTGGGCATCGATTGGTTGACAATGAACAATTGTTTCATTTTCATAGAATCATAGAATTTTTAAGGCTGGAAATGACCCCTAAGATCATCCAGTCCAACCATTAACCTACCGCCACCAAGTCTACCCTTAGACCATGTCCTCAAGCACCGCATCTACCAGTCTTTTAAACACTTCAAGAGATGGGGACTCAACCACCTCCCTGGGTAGACCGTTCCAATGCTTGAGGACTCTTTCAGGAAAGAAATTCTTCCTAATATCTAACCTAAATTTTCCCTGGCGCAACTTGAGGCCATTTCCTCTAGTTGTCGCCTGTTACTGGGGAGAAGAGACCAACCCCCACCTCACTGCAACCTCCTTTCAGGTAGTTGTAGAGAGCAATAAGGTCTCCCCTCTTTTTTTTTTGCCTCACTTGTTTTTTCTTGTGTTTTATTTTCCTCTCTATATTGGGTTCCCCCCCCCCTTTTTTAAACTATTAAACCGTTTTTATCTCAACACACGCATTTTCTCACTTTTACCCTTCCAATTCTAGCCCCCATCTCCCTGGGGGGAGAGAGCGAGCAGCTGTGTGGTGCTTAGCTGCTGGCTGGGGTTAAACCACACACAATTATAGCTTTTTGCTACAATGCCTTGAAATTTTGAAATTCAGTTATAAAGTCACAAGCAGGTTCAACTCTGCAGTATTTTGTAGCAGTGTTATTAGGTTCTTTTGCTGTGCACAGTGTTAAAGTTCGAGAGAAAAACTAACCCAAAATTTCTGGTCCTCTTGATGGCCTATGGCAATTTATTTTTAAAGCAAGAAGGGTATGTCATAACATTTTTGAAGCCTTAATAACATGTCATTAAAAGAGAGAACTACTTTACTAGCTTAAGATTTAAAGCAATTTCATTCTTTACTATTAATGGATTTTTATTATATATACATAATACACAGAGATTTTAGTTTTCAAATCACTCTTAATGAGTTTTAAGATTTTCAGCCTAGAAAAATGAAGCCAACAGAGCTTTATGATGATGACATCAGTTTCTGTTGTGAAAAATCCTCTTTGTTTAAATCACTCTTTAGCACAGAGGGCAAACGCTAGCTCACAATTAGACACACAAAAAGAAGGCAAGAAAAATAAGGATTAACCAAGGTAAGAACAGGCAGGCAATGATGTAAGGGCAAGAATTAGGTTGTCAGATAAGAACGCGGAGGGGTAACGGGGGGCTGGGGGCGGGTTGTGGGTTGGTGGTGTGTGGGTACGGGGGGAACCTGCAAGGAAATAAAACAAAGATTAACAAGTAACCTCAAGATAGCTTGATAAATAGCACTGGACAGTGCAACTGAACAGGACAAGCCTCACTGTTTGTCAAAAAAGCTTTTGAAAAAGCCACCAGTGTGTGGAAAAATTTCTAGACTACCTATCCAGTTCAGTAATTATTTCTATAAATACTAATGAAAACACTGAATACTTTTATCTAATACCAGAGATAAACTCTTCCCTTTCCCTGTAATTACTAGGAATTGAGCTTTATTACAAATCTTGTGCAGACACATTTTTCATTAAAAGTTTGTGTATCTAGAGTAACTAACGTAAAGTAGCTATTTTTCCTCCTTTCCTTTGTACAACTCTGAATCAAACCCAAGATTGATAAATACTTTTCTATAGATTACTTAGGTCAAATTCATAGGTTTTGATTTTGAAAGATGAAGGAACAAGGAGGCCAGGAAGAAATTTTACATCTGAAGGTAAAATTTTAATCACGTTTTTTGAGAAAGAAGTTTGCAACACAAGCTCAAAACTCCTGACGATATTGAAAGAAATCTAACAATACTTCAATCAGGCATAAAATTTTAGCTTTTTCTTGCAATATTTTACAGCAAAGGAAAAACTGAGAAACAAAGTTTAAGTGTTGTCTGTGCAGTAATCCTTAACAGATGTATTAAAACAGCTGAAAAGAAATCAGCCACAAACAAGCAGCTCAGTGCTTGTTATGTTTTCAGAGTACCAAAGTTGTTAATGGAAAAAGTCTACTAGTCATTAGTGGCAAATTAACATTAACTAACACAAAATATAATAAAAATAAAATCATACTTCAAAGAACATTAGAGAGTGTGGGGTTCCGTACAGATATTTTTGGTGGGTTGTGTGAAGGGAGGAAAAGAGATGCTATGAAAACAGAAATCAGACACCCTATCCCCCAACTATTTTATACAGTGTATACTTCACTGTATGATATTCACTTGTAGAATTCTTACTTGTCAGGAATATTGGATCTATTTTATCTGTATGGTCTGCATCTGCCAAAAATAACTGGTTTTAAAAACTTCACACTCATTAAAAAAAACTTATTTCTGTAGAGGTTGGTTCCCTTCTTCATAGTACTAACGTTAGATAATAATTGGAATCAAGAGTGTGCTATTGACAGGTGTCAGCTGTCTTTACCAAGTTGATGCCATTTTAACAGAAAGAGTATTTTCTGGCAGTCTAATAACAAGGAAGAAACTGAGAGATCAAACAATGGAACCAGTTAAGATGAAAAGCCCTCATAATAAAACTCTAAAGACAGTAAATTTTTCCAAAAGCAGCCGGGGGTGGGTGTTGGGGGGGAAGAAAGGGAAAGAGCATGTGCAAAACCCATTCTTTGATGGAAAGCAATAAAAATTCTTGAGTAAAAGATACACTGACAAAAAATAAAGGGAAGAATTGTAGAAACTTCCCAAGTATGTCAAATTGAGAACAACAGCACAACTCAACTATCACAATAAATTACAAAATTAAATAAAAATATATGCATTAATAATAGCAGGGGAAACAATAAAGTGAGGAACAAGTCAATGAGTAACTTTTCTGAAGCGTAATTACCAAGAAATTGCTACTGGATTTCTTTCATTTCAAGACTGGAAAAAGGCAAGCAGGAAGGTCAACTTTTTTAGCAGGATCACCAGGTTGACAGGAGTCAAGCAAGATTATCATTCTTCATGATGCCAGGTAGCAGGGATCAAATTTTCTAATCATACCTCATGTAATGTTCCTTAGTTCAAAGCACTAAATATTTCAAGTGACCTGCTCAGCTCTACATGAAGCACATTTTGTTTTTCAAAAACAGAAGGAAAAGAGAATAACCTTTTCTCTTCAAGGCTTGGTCTTGATATCTCAGAAAACTGTACAGACTAGGTTGTCAGAAAACCTGAAACAGTTACAGAACCAAACCAGTTCGCAAGACATAAAGCATGATTTATGGTTTTCCACTGTATGATAGTCTTCATGCAAAGCTGCTTATCTTGTTTCCAGACTGCCACTGTAAGTTAATTCTTGCAGTACCCAGATATTTATATCCTGATGTTCATGGTATCTCCATGAAAGGCAGTTGTAATGTCACCCCTGACACCTCAGAATACTTCATTCAAGTATACCCTATCTACAAAAAAAATTGGTTCCTCAAGCAATACCCTTGTGATTCCAGAAGAGAAGTACCATGGTTTCCTAGCAGTTACGACTGCTAACAGCATTATCGTACTACGTCTTTCCATGCTACAGGCAAAAAATTAAAAAGGAGCATGTCCTCTTTTTTATCAATTAAGCATTCCTTTATCTGAAAACTCTAGAAACAAATATTAATAACTGGTCATGGGATCTGCGGTCTCATGTAACTGAGACTATTATACTAATCACTGATTTCCCTGCAATACGTATCAACAGGAAGCCCTCTTGCTTTGTCATTCTGTGGTCAGAAAAGTCAGCTATTAACACTCCAAGACATAGAACTTCATGTAGTGAGCCATTATAAAGATAAAATTATGTGCATGTCTTTCTATGGTGCTAAATAAAGACAAACCACCTTGATACTGATGTAACAGATATCTCTGCAAATTAGTTTTTCACTTCCTTTCCCTCAAGTTCAATGCCTACGTAAAAATAACAGATCAATTTTAAACTCGAGATCAGCATAAGACAGTGTTAGAAGAGATTGTCAGGTGACATTTTGGCAATGACCCTTCTTGATAAAATACAACACAGGAAGGATTCAGCTACAGGGTCTGAAGACAATTTTCCATGTCTGCTTGTACAAGTGCTTTTCAGTTTAATTTCAGGTGAAGTGGTAACAGGAGCATTCTACAAGACACCCAAACATACATTACCCGCTTCTTGTCAAGACCACAACTGAGTAAGAGAGAAATTCTCCACTGTGGGGAAATGCCTTCTAGAGCCTTGAGCATCTTGCATTCCAAAAAGAAAAAACACAAGCATCAAGCACAATCACAGCAAGTCCATTTACTGCTCAACAAAATTGTTCCAGGTGTTGCTGACGCATTCCAGCACATAGGTCTGGGCCTTGGTCTTTTGAACATGAAGTGTTTTTCAGCTTATTTAGGTTTGCATCTTACGATATAAACAAAAAAAGTACAACAACAATTTCTACAATCTTTTCCACCACCTTTTGCAACAATGGCTTGAATACTGTTGTTGTTTAATACTGTTGATAAGATGAAGACATAATTTCAAGACAGAAAGCTTGCTCGTTTTTCTTTCATAATTATTCCAAGGCAGCCAATAAAAGATGCTATGAATCACCATAACCAGTAATTTCATTCTTTGTATCACATGTAAAAAACTCTTCTTGACCAGAAATCCATTACTAAGAAAAGCTAAGAGTGGTGCCTTAATCTGACCTCACATACAATATAATCATATTTATTGTCACAAAGAAGCTAGAAGGTGCTTAATCAGCATTAACTAATCTCATAAGACCTATGAGCTGCAGGCTCAACTTCCAGAATGTTTAAGAGCTTCAAAGGAGCTGCTAACACATGAAGTGTTCCAAGTCTTCTTAAATGTTCACAGGAAGTAAAATGCTAGAAGACAATAGCTCCTTTAGGTATCATTTAAAGGTTCAAAAATTATTATTCTAGTGAAGACAAAAGGATAGGTAAACTACCAGGATTTTGAAAACAGAGTGTAAACCTAGCAAGGTTCAAAAGACTCCATTGTACTTAAATACAGGTATTTAAAAAAAACGACCTAGAAAAACACAAAAAATAAATGACCCAACAATCTGAACAATAAGCTTAACAATAATTATATATTTAGCTTTTATTCACAGATTAGTGGCATGGAATTGGTAAAAAGGGGGGGGGGAAAGTCCAAATAAAACATGAAGAATAGGTAGCTATATCAGTGCCGTCAAAGCACAAAACTAAAATCCTAAAATCAGTTCTAAAAAAATCTCACATCATCTGCCTGGAAGAGTTGGGGGTGGGGAGGGTAGGAAGGAGATAAAAAAAAAATCCTGACAAAAGTGAAAAAACCTGAACTATTTCTGAATTCTTTAAAATATTTCTTAGAAAAAAATGTCATCTTTATTTAAAAGGCTCACTAGATTATATAAACATTTGCAAATTAAAGACATCACTGTACCGATACAAGACAATATTGTGGAATATACTTTGTTTGAATCCTTTAACTGTTACAGCTAAAAACTCCTGAGATCAGGAAAGGAAGGCTAAACATTTAGAGACTAAAGAAAGACTGAAAACTATACCTCAATGAGTAGTCTTGTACATCACAGAGTGGACTAGATGTAGTCATGAGTCTTCCTTGCTTAATATGTCCTGATCCTACATAGTGTTCTAATTAATATCACTGAATACCAGACATAGGATTCCAAGTCTGTCACATTCTCTAAATAGTTGTTTCAAAGCAATACCACATACACACTTAGGCATTCAAGGTAAATCTAAAAGACGTTTTTGAAATTTAAGTTTACCAAATTTTCTGAAAATCTAACACTGAGATACAATCTTTGCCATTACACCCAACATTAATAACTCTAAAGAAAAGTGTACTTTTCATTGGAAGAACCAAGTAAGTTTCAAAACATAGTTACTTCAATATCCTTCCTGCCACACAGACAAAAAAATTAAAATTTATGTATCCATATACACACATAAATACAGGCACCTGTGTGCATATACATAAATACGTGCACATACACAGATGCTCTCCAATGAAAAGCAAGCACTAATAATACAAGTAATTGCACCATGATGTTTCATCTCTGTCCCCCCACTGAACCTTTTAATCACACCCTCATCAGGAGACACGTTCAACAACCTGGATTGTTGTAGGTATGTTCATTTGCAAGCTCCTAATCTAGTGAACCTTCCTTCAAAGTTATTTAAAATTAACACAATTCCTAAAATACATGAAGGACAATTGCCCACTCCTTTCTCTAGTAAGTAATCATGCCCTAACTTGATGTCTACATCTTAAAAAATTGTTTGTACTATGAGAACATCTCTCAAAAGAGGTCTGGCTAAAAACCAACACATTTTAATATTAGTGCTCAAGTTTTTCACTATTTGAGCCAGTCTCTTACACAAAACTACAAGCAAGCTAACAATTATTCAAATTTTCATGAAATTTAAACATAGAATGGCTGCAAAATTAACTCACTGAGATAGGACTATAAAATAAATTTATAAACCTACTGAAGAATATGATAATCCCTACTTCATTATGCAAACAAAAGTTATTGTGAGTTAACATCTTCTTCAGGAAAAAAGCAAAAAGAGGACACAAACAATATATTTAACAGCACGATTTATAGCCTCTTGTCCCAATAGTGTATGTTGGGAATCAGAGGTACCTTCCCTGAAGAGCAACATGCTATCCAGTCTCACAACAAAGTACATGCTGACAAGCACAAACCAACAAGAACACCACTTTTAATGCAGATCACTTGGTAATCCACAAGTGCCAACACCTGCACCTAAGGGCCAACATACCTAATTCCTTAAGTCAGTTGAGAGGTTGAGTGGGTAGGACAGAAACCTTGACAAGCCCTTCCAGTTCTAACAGATGGAACAGAGACGAGGCAACTATTTCTTTATAAGTTTCCCCTTTCCTTCCATAAGTCGTAATCCTTAGTAGACGGCAAAAAAGCCTGTCTTTATAAAGACCTTTTAAAACTCTGTTTTTTCAAGGTATCCAGGACAATATTATGTATTTGTATGCAGGTATTTATTAAAAATACCACCAGCAGTCAGTATTCACTCCGTGTAATGCCCCATTTCGGCAAGCAGGCTCTTGCTCCTCCAAAACACAGTAGCATTTACCTCATTGACCTTGGGACTGCCTTCCTCCAGTATTTCTCCCTCATCAGTTTGCATGGGAACAGGATCTGTGCAAAGTTCTGCAGAAATGCAAAATACTGCCTAAAAGATAAAAAAGAAAGAGATGTTTTCATAACAATTCTTATGTGAGATTGTGGTGCACACAAATAACAATTCTGGGCTACAACCTTTAGTTTTCTCAATCTGCTCATATCCACTGAATTTGTATTTCACATAAACAAGACCACTATTATTCAGCGTTAAGATATATCCCTAATTAAGAGAAATAATAAGCCCCTTACAGAAATTACTTTATCTTTAATTTTAAAATATGTAACTGATGAGTATTTAACATATTCATTGTATTTACTCATTAGAGCAACAGTCAGGAAGGAATAATCACACAGAATAGAGCTCAGCAATTCTTACTTACTAGGAAACAGCTCTTGTGCAAATATAAGCTCACAGATTCATCTTACAGATGATGAAAAGGTTAACAGTGTGACTTCCAGTGATCCCACAGTACCTCTAAATTCTTCAGACTTTTTCTTTGCCTTTATTTTAGATATTAATACAGGGATCCAATGAAGTAATTTAGCTTTAGGTTGACATTTCCAATCTTACCTGGGGCAAAAGCTCTGAGGGTTTTGACTATTCAACACTACAAGTATCTGGAATATTGTGTCCAGATCTGGCCACTAAGTTCAAGGACATGGAACTCCTTGAAAGAGTCCAGCACCAGATGATGGAGTGGAACATCTTCCCTATGAGTAAAAGCTGAAGGAGCTGGGTCTCTAACTTGGAGGAGTGACTTCATTAAGGTTTATAAATATGTAAAGGGCGAGTGTCAGGAGGATGGATCCAGGCTCTTCTCAGTGATGGCCAGTGATAGGACGGGGGCAATGGGTACAAGCTGGAGAACAGGAAGTTCCATCTGAAGACAAGGAGGAACTTATTCCCTGTGATGGTGATGGAGCACTGGAACAGGCTGCCTAGAGAGGTTGTGGAACCTCCTTCTCCGGAGACATTCAAGATCAATCTGGACACGTTCCTGTGTGATCTAATTTAGGTGATCTTGCTCAGGCTGGGGGGTTGGACTAGATGATCTTTCGAGGTCCCTTCCAACTCCTAACTTTCTGTGAAGTAACTTATTTTTAAGCATGTTTGTGCACAGTGTCGGTGCAGTTTCAACCAAACAAAACCTAAACCCCAAATTCTGTTTTTAGAATTGTAAAGTAACTTATGGAAGAATGCAATACAGTCAGGGAGGCTTCAGTTACAAAGATCAAAACGTCTTCAACTCTAGAGAATGAGCCATCTTTCAGAGTTAACGGATCACATTAACAAATTTAAGCAACTAAACGCACCAGCATAATTCCAGCAGGAATCTCTCACTCCCAGAATTCAAGATGCAAACTACGAAGGGATCTCTAACATTGCAGGTATGCGGTAAGGGCTCACACTGAGTTAAGAACTCTCTTAAAGCCAAGAGCTGTTGGCCTTTAACAACTATGCCTCTTGAGACACTCACTCTTCAGGTACACCAGCACTTAAAATTCATTTAAAATCTCTCTGCTTCATTTTTCCACCTTAGCTACAGAGCTGCTAACCCTACTGTCACCTTCAAAACAGCAATTGCAAGCCAGGAAACCAGCAACTTTGGAAGTATCCCACATATCCTGGGTCGTACCAAGAGGTATGATCAACAAGTCAAGGCAGAGGATACTTCCCCTCTAGTCCATTCTCCTGAGACCCTACCTGGAGTACTGTATTCAGCCCCCAATATAAGGAAGACATGGTACTGTTAGAATGAGTCCAGAGAAGAGTCACAAAGATGAGTGTTGGAGCATTTCACCTATGACAACAGGCTGGGAGAGTTGGGCTTGTTAAACCAGGAGAGAGAAGGCTCCAGGGAAACCTTACTGCAACCTTTCAGTACCTAAAGGGAGGACACCTACATGAAAGCTGGAGAGGGAATGTTTACGAGGGTGACAGGACAAGGGGTAACAACCTTAAGCTAAAGGGGGTATGTTTAATTTAGATATAAGGAAAAACTTCTTCCCTGTGAAGGTGGTGAGACCCTGGCATAGGTTGCCCAGAGAAGCCGTGGATGCCCCATTCCTGGCAGTGTTGGAGGCCAGGTTGGAAGGGGCTTTGGGCAACCTGATCTAATGCAGTGTCCCTGCCCATAGCCAGGAGGGTTAGAACTAGATGATCTTTAAAGGGCCCTTCCAACTCAAACCACTCTGTAATTCTGTGAGTGCAAGTAGTAATGAGGTCCAAAAGAGAAAGCTTGGAAGTATCCTCAGATGGAAGGGACCTCCAAGGACTATCAAGTCCAACTCCTTGTTCCACACATGGCCAGCCAAGCCAGAGCATGGCACTGAGTGCACTGCCCAGATGCTTCTTAAACTCAGTCAAGCTTGTAGCTGACTTCACTGTGGAGCCTCTTTCAGTTCTCAACCACTCTCTCAGTAAAGAGCCTCTTCCTAATATCCAACATGAACCTCCCCTGTCGCTTCATACCATTCATCTAGATGCACCACCTTCACTGACAAGTTAAATAGAGCCTGTTCATGAGGTAAGGCTGTCTGCTCCACTGCCTTCTTTATTTCATGTGCAGGTAGACAATATCTTTCATGGCTATTGAGTTGAGACAAGGAATGAAGGGTATGTTCTACAAACACAAAGAGAGCCTGAAGCTACAAAATGTTGCATACAACTTCTTAAATCTTACAACCAACAAGAGCTGCAAAGACTTACAGCATAGTAATTTCCTTTTCTGAGGAAACAGGAGTGAGAATAAAGCAGTTTTCACCTAAATCCTCACAAGTATTCTGCCTCTGGTATATAATTTCAAAATTCTCGGTATGATATGCTAAGCACAACTTGTATCATGCATCTATGTCAAGATCCTCCTGTATGTAACAAGCTAGTTCTCACTGCAGGGCTATCTTCTGCTCCGCAGGGGAGGGAAGAGGCCAGACCGGGTGGTCCCTGTCCATGGTACTTTACCACGCTGAGTTTCTGAAAGCCACCACAGAGCTTAAAGCTGGGAGTTTTTGAGCATCATTTTTGCAGTATCAGATTAAAGTAGCTGGGAAACTCCGTAGACAATGATGTCTCACAGCAAAAATAGCTTTGGCCAGAAGGATTGCTGTGGCACTGAACTGGCTTCAAATCAAAGAAACAAGCAAGACTGTACTTAATACATAGATGCATTAAAAAAGCTTATAACATTAAACAGGATCATTCAAGTCAAGCCAAGACCACTGCAAGGACAGGTCACTTCAGAGTGCTGGAAGAACTCAAATATGAACCTCTGAAAAACTACCATGTTCATCTCCTGAGATACCCTGCACTACCAGAGAAATGGAATGTAGCAACATCTGACACCAGTTTATACTGTTGTGTTGCTCCTGGAAGACAAAAAACCAAACGCTTACCAACCAGTGCAACTCAAAGAAGCCAGCAGAAATTAAAAAAAAAAAAAATTGAAAGGCTACAATAACAACTATAAGCAAGCTCTCCCACAGAGGACAAATACACTGCAGCTATCCATAGCTCAGTGATCAGAGTAAGATACAGAAAGTCAGAGAGACATTGAAAAAAAAGCAAAAGGAGTAGAAGAGTTTATTCTCTCACTCTTCATTTGTCCCATAATTCATGTTCTATCATCTTTACATTTCAAAACATATACTATTTGATACAGCGCTCAGAGTGAACTCCCTCACATAGGATAGCAAGAAGTTTTAAAAAGCTCTTTAATTTAATGGAAAAATTCACCTGGGAAAAAGAAAATACACACACAAAAAATCTTGCAGCTGGTGTAGGAAGACCTTAAGCCACCGACCACAAGAGGTGGTGTCAGAGGAAGTCTTGCTGAACACACTTTTCCCTATTGCATTAGCTTCTAGCTTTTTTTCAGGAGACTAAATATCAGGCAAAAAACTACAAGCCAAATTTAACACTATTGTTTGTATGCTCTTTCCATATACACGAATCCGTGATTCCCACGTCCACTGTCACAAGAGTGCAGCATTTCAAGCTTATTTATTACCAAAAGCAGGTATATGGGGATTCTTGAACCTATGGGAAACTACCTCTGCAGCAGACTTTTGTAACAGTTATTTACAACTGAGCATGTGAAGTGCTAGCATGTGAAGACATAACAGTTTCTCTTGAGCTCACTAGCTTCTGAGTGGAAACTAGTGAAGGTCACACATACAGTCATTTATTTTGTATGCAGAGTATAGAGAAGCAATCAGAATTTGTACTCACATCCTACAGGACTGGAAAAAAGACAGAGAGCCAAATGGTGTTTATTATTTCCAATATTTATATTATATAGTAGGTCCCCAGGGAATTAAAGAAAAGCCATTAAGTTTACAGACTGTCCATTGAGGTTTTCAGATCTAGCATCTGTTAACAAAGTCACTTTTGACCTTTTGCAAGTGTAAAATATTCCTACTCTTCAATTCTTGTATACACCTACCAAAACTTCAGATACGACTGAAATCCTCCGATTTTTTTATTCACCCTACATCTTGTAGGAAAATTAACAAACTTTGGCTTCAGTTAATGCTGCAAGGGAATCTGACAAATAGCAATGCATAGGTATGTCCAGATATTATGCAAAAGACGCATGTCTAAATTTAGGAAGTTTTTAATATCATATAACCAAGAGAATCTATTCTCAAGAGAATCATTCCTCACTAATGAGTTAGGTGCAGTCCTTACAAATTTTCCTGCCTGCTACAACAGAAGTCTTGTCATAAGGGACAATCCACTTTCATTTGAAGTCCTTTTCATGTCTCATCTCTTTCTGTGAAGAGATACACATTTCATGCAGTGTTATCACAGTGATGGATGCAGCAGCCAGTCATAAATTTGGTGTAAAGTAGAACAGTGCAGAGCACTTTATGGATACTAGCTCTTCAGTACTGCATTCTAGCACACCCTTGCAAGAAAGGCTGGAGCCAAATTTCCATATATTTATAAATCCCTGAAAATCAATACCAAAGAACCAAGTATTTCCTTAGGCTTAATTTTCCCTCAGGTAAAAAGGTCTACTGTTCAGAAACACAAGGTCCTCATTAGCAAGAATAGGCTAGAATCCAAGTGTCTTCAGATCTGCTGATCACGCAGCCATCACTGGAACTAAGCACCTGATCTAATACGAAAGCCTTCTGCACACAACGATTCTTGTTCAGATTGCCAGTGGCAATCAAATACAGACTAGAGAGGAAAAGTGTTCTTTGTTAGATATAGGGGAAAAAAATATGATTTCAAGCTTCTTGCAGCTGCAATAGAAGCAATTCTTAATGTAAACCTGTGGTTCATGTGAACTCCAGAGTCTGATTTGGACATGTCCACTGGAAAACCCTTGAAGGGCTGTGCAAACTGTCACCATTACAGACAGTAAGCAGAAATCAAGGGTAGGCCCCAAACTTTCTCACAAGAGCATAAAGAAAAACAGACACACAAGTGCTCTTCAAAGATGATGATGTTGTATACATGGAATACTTGAAAAAAACCACTCCAAACAGTTAGAAGGTGTCAGTACAGTACTGAACTATGTCTTTAATGAGACGGTGCTTACTTGACACAACAGGACTGATACACGACTGCAAACATTAGTCTCCAGGTATGTGGATAAAAGTGTTAAAAATTAACAGATGGTTATTATACCCAATTGCTACAGCTTTACATTGCATCGAGTTTGTTAAAATATACAAAAAGAACATAAAATTTGAAAAAAGAACAGATTTTTTTTTTTGTCATTTTAAATGAAAGTTGAGAGGTAGCAAGATGAAAACAAGAGCATCCATAAGAAAAAAACTTGATTATTAATTTATTGTAGAAACTAATGACTGACAGTTCCAGTGACTTCTACATCTCATCATAAATTATTTCCTTATCAAGGAAAACCGTCATATGCAGGAAGTTCAGTTGACAAAAACAAATCTTAGTTACAGAAAAAACTTCACATCCAAACCAACAGGAAGCAATGCACTAGAGGTATATGAATACAGGAATGTATTCTCTAGTTAGTTAAGAGCTAGCGCAGGCTGATGTTCTCACCCCCAACTTTCAAAAACACAATACTGAATTTTGGTTGATTTTTACCTTTGACAGTTTCCAAGGGCTGCCAAAGCCCACAAGGATCTGTCCTGGCTACATTCAGTGCAAAAACGAAACCCTAAAAGGAGACAGAAAGAAATTACAAGGTCAGTCAGTTGTGGGCATTACTAAAAGTCAATTGTCTCAAACTCAGCAACCCCTACTCCCAAAACATTTAGAAAAAGCCACATTCATCTTAATAAAGTCACATCGGGCAAACAAAAAACTGTAATCATAAATGCAATACAACTCCCTTTCCCTCTCCTTCCTGTAATTTATGCAGTATTGGGGAGATGGGGGAAGTTACAGTTAGGGTTAAAGAGAGAGATACCTTTCTTATAAGTATTCTTCCACTTCAAATGCCATGTCAGCCTAGGAAATGATTCTTCTAAAGCCAGAAATGTACACACTGCAAAAAGCATTTCCTTGCTGAGGCTTAGACTCAGATTTAAGCAGAATTTAGCAAGTTTAGGCTTTTACAGAATAAAGCTGTAACACTGCTGGAAACACTACCTCAGAGAAAACATTAAACATACTGTTTATCGCTTCCCCATACTTATTACCCATCCATCACCCTACAACTTAGACCAATCATCAGTTTTGAAAAAAAGAGTAAGAATCCGTATAATATGACCCACCAAACCATTTAAGAGGCATTTTATACCTGTTTCTATACTTCCTGGCTAGCTGACAGACTGGCTTGTCCTGAATCATTGCTAAATGCTACAGATAACTTCCCACCAAGCCCAAGATACAGGCCTAACACTGAAGTCAGTGTACCTTGCACAGTGCTGCAAGTTCCCCTTCCAGGGATTTAGTAACACTATCAAGCGTATCTGTAAACTTTGACACTGGAACCACTTTAAACCAACAACAAAAACCCAAACAACAGCAACAAAAAATACACACACAAAAAACAACCCACCAACAAACAAAAAAAAACCCAGCTAACATTTTCTCATAAGAGGAATACCTCCCCAAAATGAATGCCATCATTTAAATTAGGGACTGCAATTTTTATGTGTGCTGAAAAATTTTTTTTTGCAGAAAATTATAATTTTTGCATTATTAGTAGGATCACAGTTTTCACAACAGTTTTAAACTGTTTACTTATTATGTATAGGTACAAACCCAAGATGTTCTTTTTTTCACCCAGAAGTGAACATGCACTACAAAACCAGAAGTGCAACTTACTCAGTTTACTCAAGCACTCTGAAGTAGTCCTTCACGTGAGAAATCTACATTAAGTACTTAATCATCTTAATATGAAGATGTCCCAAAGGTATTAGCAACTGGAGTCCGCATCTAAACTGAGATTTTATTTTTTTTTAACCAGGCAAGACATTTTAAAATCACTGCTAGAAACTAAGGCTCTGGAGACAGATGTCTAATAGAACTCAAACTCTATTATTTTTAGAGTAAGTGAATACATACTCCAAAACAAGTAAGAAGCCATAACATTTACCAAGTTACAGTATTTCCTCCATTGAAAAAAAACCAAACACTTCTTTCATCTTCACAAATTAAAGCAAGATGTGTTTACCTGGCTTCATGAGACAGTAGGAGATTAAAGAAATACTTCTATGGCTGAAATATATTGAAAATATGTGGAGGTAAGAGTAACCTGTAAGTTTTCAATTTTCCCTATTTTCCAAAACTAAAGAAAAACCTGAAAAATTCTCCAACCAAACGTTAAACTATCATCCATCTCTACAACATCTCAGAAACACACAGCCACACCATTTATTATTAATCTACACAGTCAAGCACACAATGCTTTATAGGTGGAGTCAAAGGCTGTTGTTGACTTTGCAGTTTTATCACGCATGTCTGACATACATCCCCATTCAATGAGAGGATCAGCCAACGAGCAAAACTAACAAAGTGCCTGAAGTTTTTGACAGCACAGGATCTTAAACTGGAGAATTAGAAACATTCCAAGAGCCGGCCAAGAAAGAGCTTTTCCCAGAAAGGATTATGGCAGTTTGACTGTATACTGAAACACCATAGCATTAGTATCTAGCAAAACATTCCAAGTTACAGCCAAACCACCACACGCTAATGGACCACTAATGCCTCCAGGGGAAAAGAGCTAACATGCTACTAATTATGCCAATAATCTGTTTTATCTCATTACAGATTCTTATTCGTGAAGTGTAGATTCCTATCCCTTATGAAAGAAAGGCCCTTGTCAATCTATGATGTTAAGGAAAGACTGACTGTCCTTCTCTTCTTACACAGTGGAACTTAGGCCTCTGTATCTAGAGCAGTCACAGTGTTATTATTAGCAATTTTAAAGTGGCACAAGAGAGTTTGGGTTCAAGAGGGAACGAGATGAGGAGCTGAGTGGGACTGCAAACAGGAGAATCTCCTGTTCACCACAGTCAGAATGGAATTTAAATATTGTGCATACATCTCAGTACATATGTACTTCTGCCACCAGCCAGAGCTTTAGGATGCACCTACCCACTTGCCTGGGCTACAGGAAAAAAAAATAGCCAGGAGAGCAGCCACAGTTCAACTGCATGACCAGAAGAGGCAGAAGGGGAACAACCAAGCAAGCCACCCATGATTTATGTGCAGTTTCTCTGACAACAAAGCCAGGGAACTTCCCCATCCAAGACCTGTGACAATTTCTAACCAAGAATTAATCAACTAATTACAACACTTATTAGTGCAGGCACCCAGGAACATTACAAAAAAAAACCCCAGACTCAGTCTCTATTATCTTGCAAATACATCAACAATTCATTACACCTACATATTGCTGAGTTACATATACAGAGTCCTGCCCTGACAGAGTAGAGCTGTATGCACAGTATAACCCTCAAAATGTTCTGTATACATTTCTAGTTCCTGTACAGTCACTGTAGCAGTTTGCTTAGCTGGGTCTGGGAATCTGTGAAGCAGCAGAATATACTGTCAGGACTCCTAGACTAGATTTTTTTCCTCAAATACTTTTTAGGGTGATGTACATCTTCCATCACTTGCACAAGTTCTTCACTCATAGCAAATACCTCCTTTCTGGTCACCTCATTTAAGTTGCATCTGTAGCAACACCAAATATTCCAGGTGTACAGAGCTGAAAGGAACAAGTTGCCTTCAGGAACTATATTCTTCAAGTTGTTCACCCACCAACCCCATCCAAATCTTTAAAAACAAACACTGGTACCATGTGTGACAATTTCTTACTGACTACAAGATATGACAGAACAGCATGAAGCTCTAAACATAGAGCTTCTATTCACAAATGGGGAAAAAAACATGGGGTGAACCTAGTGTCTTGTAGAGGAACAAGTGTGTTCAAGGAAACCCTACAACAACACTTGTATATTAAGCTTTATGTGTAAATATGAAACCCATTACTTAAAATTGTTCAGTATTTAAACCTATTTTGAAAGAATAATGTATCAGCAGCACTAAACTGGCTAACACTCAAGCCCACTTGAAATCTTTCAGAATCCACCACTATTTAACCACAGCTAGAATTAAATACTTCAATTTCGGTTTTGCAAAATATAACCAACTTCCAGGAATAAAGAGAGGTCCAGAGCTACTGGTTTACCACTATACATCCAAGTTTATATCACTAAAATCTAGGCTATTCCTGATGCCATTATTTAGGCACCATAAAAGACTGCTGTGAATGTAACCAATAGGTGGCATGTTTCTAAATTCACTGCATCACCTTGCTGGCTGATGCTGAATGTACAGCATTTTCTACTGACAAACTGTTCCTGCCATTAGACAAGCTGATGATGAACTGAGGATTTTTTTTCTTGAGCTTCTAGCATTAAAAGCTTTCTGGGCATGATTTCCATCTGAGCAATTTCTGACTAAAAACAGTATATTTGGAGACAAAAAGAGGGTTTTTGCTGAAACTGTGATTTAACTCTGCCTCCGCTAAATGGGTAAAAGTTCTTAACTTAGCTCTGACTTACATTGTGGAGCGATTCTGACAAAGCAACCAATAGCACATGCTGTCCTCAAAATGCTTCAAGCTGCCTAAAATCAACACCTCACTAAAAACCAGCTGCTGACATAACTACACAAAAACACCGCATAACCAATTAGGATACTGGCAAGTTGGTTCATTGTCATTCACTGACCTTAAAACAGTAAATAAATATTTATTACTTTAATATTTTTTTTTCATCTACAGCACAGTGTCACCCTAACAGTCATGATTTACTCTAGAACTTATCTAGGACAATCCAGGTTATCACTGTAGAAGTCCTCCACTCCATGTTTTCAACACTGAAATGTATCCTATCATTAGAATCAATTCTGTAGGAGAAAAGGTGCTGGTGGTGCTTGGTACAACATTTACAATCTCCTTTCAGGTTGCTTAGAGCCACCTCTTTGCATTAGTTAGGTGAAAGGAAATCCAGGAAGGATTATCAGCTCAAGAAGAAGCATACTACAGACAGGGCTAAACAAAGTAGCCAGGAAGAACAGGAAAATTCCAAAGTCTTCAACCTCTCATTAAAAACAATAATAAAACTAGAGAACAACATTCAGCAGTGTCAGCTGAGTACTACACAAAAATCACTGTGGTGATGTTCTACAGCAAAACATGATGGGATCAAATGTCCATTACATTTCATTCAGTGCTGACTGCACAACTTCATATTTTGTTCAATATTCTCTACATTTTTTGTATTATATGGAAAATGGTTCAGCTTGTAACGCAGATATGACACAACCACTGCCAACAACAAGATAAAGAACTGCAACTTGGAACAGATACCATATACGTTAGTCTGCACCGCTCTAAGGGAACATGAGAATAGAAGGACTATACACAAGTTCTGTCGTTAACCTACACATACAAAACACAACCTCCAATTCACAGCAATTAAAAGTCTTGCTCACATCTAAAGCCCAAATATAAATTAGCAAACCACTAGCATAAAACAGAACACTCCTGAACATGGCAGGGTGGTTTCTGCTAAACAAGCAATTACATAACAGGACGTGCTAAAGAAAAAAACAATTATTAGTGAATTTGGGATTCCCCACCTCCACCCAATTACAGAGCCTTCCTTCTTGTTATGGAAGACATGAGAAACAAGTGCAAAAGTTGATGCTTCTCAACTCAAATTTATGGAACTTTTTCCAAATAACCTAGTAATACTTCTTAACTCATGACTATATAACCTTTAAAAAAAAGGAAGAGAATAACCTTATTCACTTGATCAGTTGGTTACCAGATAATCAGTTTCAAAAGAAAGGTAACGAAAGGGAGCCCTGGTCTGTACAAAAACAGTCCTAACTCAGACTTGCTATTTAGAAAAACCCCTTTCCAGCTCTAGAATCTGAAGGCAGCCTTGAAACACAAGCTGAAGACAGAACATTGCACTGCCACCTTCCCAGTGTCCCAAAACATTTACACAAACAACATTTAAGGTGCTAAATGTTCCTTCTCCTGCTAAAGGAAAAATAAATTGAAAAGTATGTTTTTAAATTTTTTTTTTGTTTATACCTTTTTGCCACTTTCTACTGCACCAATGCAGCTTAAAAATTCACTTTTTTCCTGCTCACACTGGTTTTGCTAAAGAATCCCTTAAAGGTTAAGTGAACATGAAAGGTATTTGTCTCTATTTTGCCTCAGCAGCCTATCATGCACTACACATCAATTCTCAACTGTAATCAAGGCTACATCCTAACTATAATCAGCCAAAGGCTGCCAGCTGCTTAAGTTTTATAAAATATTTTTTGCTATGCCCTATCTTTTCAAGTGTGGATGAAACATACATATCCACACATTTCTATACAGATATACGTATGTGCTCATCTTTTGCTCTCTTAAGCCTTGCAAACTAATGCAACAGAAAAGGCATTACTGCACACTGCTAATACTGCTTCTGCTTGATAATGGCAGCAGTGCTCCGAATTCTGATGTCACACAAGCAGTCATTACCACAAGTATCACAACAGTTACATAAATTTAACTGCGCCCTGGTGACAAAAATGGGGATGCAAAGTCTACTGGGGTAGTTAAACGTGCTCAAGCTGCCAGCAATCCATGTGTACTATCATTCACAATGCTTCAGTACTGCTAGAGCAAAAACAGAACAACAGTTGCAAGCCTTTATTTCAGAACATTTTAAAAACGCCAGGAAGCCTTCAGAATGCATTGGACTTGAGTTTCCAGGAGAAGACATGAAGAAAAGGAGCGAGGAAGTTATAAAAGACCAGAGACTTTAAACATTTTCATCCATCTTGGGTAAAACATTACGAGAGAGAAGTCTACTTCAACAGTTCAACATTAAACCTGAAAGCTATAAATAACTCCTTTACTGCTGATAATCCCAACAGAATCATCCCATCAGATTGTTCATACCATGAAAGACAACTTGGGATCAAAGGTTTCCTTTCAAGCTACAAGTAACAGTCAAGTCCTGTAAAACAGTATGCTTATCAAACCCAGAGTATATTTATCAAAATCAACCGTAGTAACTAAATTTAAATGGGTACGGGAGTAAGCAGACATATGCACCAGAAAGGGGGAGAGGTGGCTTATCCACTGACACGTGTAAAAAGCAAATTCAGCAGTTACAAGAGGTAAAGGACAGCACTACTAAAAATCATTCCAACACATCACAAGATTGTAAGATACTGCACCTTTCAAACACTTCAGCTCTTACTATCTTGCTTCATTAGAAGAATATCAATGTTTCCTGTATTAAACCATCTTTTTTTGTTTTTGTTGTCTTTACAGTAAGACCTGTGCTGTTAGAAATTCACACCAGTGCGGCAACTCCTATATCAGTCATGACACAGACATACACAACCTGCTGCACATACAGAAGCTCTACACCACGCGCTGTAATGCAGCTTTCGGCAGACGTTTACAGCCAGGCTGAGCTGAGCCAGAGCCAGGAGGAGGGCCGGGGGTGTGCGATGGAGAATAAAGCTTTGCTTTTATTTTTTCACAGTTTGCTGTTATTTTTTCTTCAGTCTCTGCTAGTTTACACTAAATTTTCCAAATGAATGTTCCATATTTATCACATTTCTAATCATTAAGAACCAAGTATTTTGTTTTATACAAAGTCATTCTGACTTCCTACTGACATGATTATATACGCAGAGAAGTCCAAGATCTTAACACTATTATTGTCAAAGAAAACAAATACTGAGTTGTTAAGCAAATAAGTCTAAACTGTAATTGCAAAACCACAAACTTTCAATTTAACCAACTGCCAATTTCAGCTTCATCAATATTTATAGCTCGACATAAGTCTCAATAGTGCTTTTCAGCTATTTAGCCACCTAAGAAAGGAACAGGAAGCTAATTTTTAAAAATCTGCTCTAAATTCAACAATGTTTTTTCAATCTTCAAAGAAATGAAGTAATAGACTAATTTTTAATGAGTAACTTTGTTATTAAATGGAAAAAAAATATGCAAAGTGAAAGTTATCAGGGATACAATCCCAGTCCCCAACACTAGGATTTCTGATGAACGTGTGCAGTTAGAACTACTGAATGAGGAACTATCCGAAAGAACAGTTGTGGATCTGCTCAAGTACATGTGAGATCAGTCTCCTGGCTTTGGCACAAAACAACTATTCAACATTCACATCTAATTTCCTCTGAAAGTGGCATTTAAAAGTTAAGCAACCAATCATTATTTCCATCAAAAATATACAAGTCTGCCTTTAGGCTGCCTACGTGCAATATATGACAATTGATTTTCACAGTCAAGCTCTCCCACCATATCTAAGAACATAACTATTTAAATTTGCTCCTAGGTTTTAATGTTTTTCACTTTCATATGTTAGCTTTTGTTCATCTTTTATTCAATATGAAGCTGTAGAAATAAAAACTCACGTGTTTTGAGTTAAAACTTTGTAAAACTAAAGTTATTTTTAGTGTATTTACTTACCCAACTGAAACAGGAGCAAGTTAAACTGATATACAATATCCATACAAAAGGCAGTACCAGTTTATCTAGTTACCTAAACTGGTGAAAGTAACATTATCTAGCATTGGGTAAGTACAGGGTCAGAGCCAGAGACAGAACAGACCAATTATGACACTGTATTCTTGCCCTGAGGCCACCAGTATGTTATGCTGTCAGGAGCATTTTCCACTGCTTATTAGCCAATGTTAGAAGTATTTGATATAATGGGACTTTACCTCCCCCCTCCAAGTTTCTTCTCAAGCTAACTGAGTTTTCAATCAACGGGAAGTCTTTCTCAATTTGAATCCATCCTCTGCAATACATGAATTGCCAAGGACAGGGAAAAGAAAGTTGGCCTTAGAATATGAAAGAACCAGAAGAGCTAACTTGCAACAAAAGAGAAGATAATCAGACAGTTTAGGTTACTTCTTCCTGTACTCTAAAAAATTAAAATTGTCAAGCAAATAAAGTTACAGACAGATAATTTACTGACTACTTAAGTTTAACAAGTGAACATAAAAACCTAGCTGTGCAGCAAAAAAAAAAAACAAAAACAAACATGGGTAACTTTCCCTACACCATTTATTAAACATACCAGAAACACTGAAAAACTGAAATCTGCACATCACCTTCATTCTGTCACCCCACCAGCAACAGGAACTGGAGGAGCAGATCCTGAAGCACCCAAACATTTACCCAAGCACAAAGCCATGCTATATTAAGAAAAAAAAAAAAATCACCACAACCAAAAAACCCCAACAAACCAACCTCAATTTAAGCTTTAGTATCCCACTTAGTTTTGAAAGAAATACATGACTTGTGTCTGTATAAAATCACCCAAAAAAACCCCCACTTAATGAGAGGGGTGGAAGAATACTACTATAAAGAGTAGCATCTCTAAAACTTCTCAATATAAGAAAAATTTAAAAATATTAAATACTGACTTTTCTGAAGCATCTATGCAAAATGCTTGGTACCTTGACAAAAAAGTCCCAAACAAGCACCGTAGCTTGATTTTTCACTGCAAGAATTCTGGTAGAATGCAATTAAAATCTGACAAAGCAAAATCTTAGCTAGTTAGAAAGCTAATTTGAAACAAATTCTTCTCAGATGCCAGACACCTATATAGACACATACATTTAAATTACAGTGTTTGTAATGCTAAAACTGCCTCTGTGGGCACACATTTGTGTCAAAGTGGGTCTGGTTTGATTTTTGGGTGGTTTTGGTTTTGGTTTTGTTTTCAGAATAAGCATGTTCCCAGCACAGAGTTAAACTCCTGCACTTACAACATTATACAAATATGGTTATAATCACACAAACATATCCAGGAAAACCTCAATGTATAAAAATCCTAGAGAACCAGAAAGATACTAAGACCCAGAAAGTAGCTGAGAATGTTGTACAGCAACTGTTTAATGTAATATGTATTATGGCCTTCTTTTGTAAAAGTGACTTTCAGTTGCTTCAAGGTTAAGGATGGATCATAATTCATTTTGGAATGAAGTATATTTGGGCTTCTGTAAGAAGCTGGTATGAGAGGACAGATTCCCTTCCTCTATCTCAGAGACAAAAATTCTTAATCAGAACTTTATGCTAATAGAATCACAGAATGATTAGAGTTGGAAGGGACTCCCAGAGGTCATCTAGTCCAACCCCCCTGCAAGAAGCAGGGACACCCCCAACTAGATCAGCTTGCTCAGGGCCTCATCCAACCTGGCCTTGAATGTCTCCAGGGATGGGACATCCACCACCTCCCTGGGCAACCTGTTCCAGTGCTCCACCACTCTTACAGTAAAGAACTTTATTCTAATATCCAATCTAAATCTACCTCCCTCTATTTTGAGACCATTACCCCTTGTCCTGTCACAACAGGCCCTACTGAATAGCCTCTCCCCATCTTTCTTGTAGGTCCCCTTGAGGTACTGGAAGACCGCTAGAAGGTCTCCCCGGAGCCTCCTCTTCTCCAGGCTGAACAGCCCCAACTCTCTCAGCCTGTCCTCGTAGGAAAGGTGCTCCAGCCCCTTTAGCATCTTTGTGGCCCTCTTCTGGACCCTCTCCAANTAAAGTTTATACTAAAGACATGATTCCTCAAGCTAGTTGCATCCACTGATATCACTAAACCTGTAGATTTTTAAGTAGTGAGTGTGCAATCAACAGAAATCTTTGACAACTGTAATAGCATTTCACTGTAAAATCAATGTGTAGGTGATTTAACCATCTACAACATTTAACTTCTGGGAAAAAAAAAAAAAACAAAACCAAAAACTTATGCTACTGCTCTAGAAAGAGCAGATTCTACCACTGGCTTTATTGAGAAAATAAAATGCAGTATATGACTTTTCTGCAGAAAATAATGCTTATTTCTAAAGATGAGAAAAACAATTCAGGATAAAAGTAAAAGGTTTTCAAACATGCAAGAGGAGAGCAGGACAACATGTGTCTCAAGCCACACAGCTCATAAGACATCCAAGTTTAGAACTAGACCATGCTGACACTAGCTTGGTGGGTAATTCATGTGTCTTGGCTGTCAGAAGTAGCAAGACAAGAAGGCCTGCTCCTGTTAACATTGGTGTATTGCTCCAGGGCCAAGGCATGTTTAGTCTACACCAGACTGGCAATTCCATAGGGAATTACTTTTGTCTCCTGGAGGTGTACCCCTTTCTCACCACACCTGGTAGGTCCATGAGGTTTTTGCAGATGTTACTGGGACAGGAAAGTTGCTTATCACCACCTTAGAGCAGCCAAAACCTTTCTCAGTTCTGATCATGTGCAGACTTAACAGACCAGTCTTCCAGCATACAGCCTTGCAAACATCTAGATTCTTGATTTAAAAATCACACTTTCAGTTTAACTTTGTAAGAGTGTATCACAAAGTGTACTTTTACCACATGAAGAACACAATGGAGAACTGCAAGTCACAACCAATGCTTGCTTCAAGAAGGAAAAAAACCCAAATCGGAAAACCTTCAGCCCTAGGATACAAGATGAGCAGAAGAAAAAGAAAAGGCATTTTCAACCAGCAAAACAGAGGCTACAACCTGAAAATTGAAGTGGAACTTAGTGAAAACTTAACAGTACTAATTAAAACTATGTTATTTGTAGACCACTAGCAAATCAAATGGCACAAAAAATAAATTTCTCTTAATACAGAACAAAACTTCACTACCAAAAAAATGGCTCCACTACTGAAAACCCCTTGGTAAGTTGGCTTTTCACTATCACGGTTTCTATAACACTCCAGAGCTACAATGAAATTTTAGAAATTAAACGCAAGTAAAGCCATTACTATTTTGCTACTCATTAAAATGGGTCATAGGGCTTCCACTCACACGGGCAACACGATAGTATTGTACCACCTTTTGCCTAATCCTCTGTCAGGCTATCTAAAATTATCAACTCTTCGCTCTGCAACTTTGGTTCTTATCCTTTCATCCGCTAATTAGCTTTTGAGCTTTCAATCTTCTGCCCAACAGTGTCAAAATACACTACTAGTTTATACTTTACACGTGTATTCTGACCAGCGTCCTGCAACACGCAGCACGACTGATGCCGTACAGTACTGCTCATTTCTCCTTACAAGTATGTCTCTCCACAGACCTGGAAGCTAAACTGGGCACAAGCTACTTTAAGAACCATTTTCCCCTTTTAAATAGATACTTAAAATTTTTCAGACAGTGGAAGTCTCTGATAGAACATCTATTTTCTTCCCAGATTGTTTTTCATAGAGAAGCTATTGTGGTTTTTTCCTAATCCACGGGCATTAAATCTAGAAATACATACAAAATATCTGAATTCAGAACTGCTAAAACTGGCAAGGCACAGAAATGCAATCCGTACCAACTAGCTGAAACTGGAAAAGGTCATCTCCATAGCTCACTACATGGTAAACACTGAGAACATCCAAACTCCAACCACAACCCTTACACTGATGAAAACTTTAAAACCTCAGCACATTCCCCTACAACATGATGCAAACCATAAGTGCAAAACCACCCAGTCCCTCTTACCACCATAAGGTGGCAAAGAGAAAAATTATTTAACATACTCACTGTCTACAACCCTGAACAGGGGAAAAATAAACCAAGAACAAAAACCAACAAATCTGCAGAAAAGTGTGCTCACTTCCCTAAAATAAATCCAAAAAACCAAACAAACAAAAAAGAAAACACAAAACAGAAGGCATGAAGAGTAAAGCACAGAAATATAATGAAGTACAGGAGTTTTACTATCTGCTCCAAAGTGTCAGGGAACAGCAATGAGAATATCCTGATTTCTATTACCCTTGTCACCTCACAGGCAGAAATACCAACAGGCAACTTACTTGTCTGACAGTGACAGCTGGATCAAGTAACAAAAAGTGATCCTAGTCTTAGCAGATAGCAGAAAGTTTAGTTTGGATTCACAGGAAATTAAAACAAATTCTTCTGTCCCTATTCCACAGACTGTTTGCTGAAGGAACAAGCAAACTTAGCACACATATTTTATCTGAATAGGGATAAAGACAGTAAATGTTAAGCTAAGGAAGACTATCAGCAAGAATCTACATCTTATTCTACCAGATTTGGGCAAACAATTAGAAGCATGTTACTAACTGTTCAACATCACTGTACTAATATCTTGCTAATAGAACTGAAGACTGGTGTCTTCTTGCTGTTGTTTCCCAAAGATAGTGCAACCTTTTACAGGAAAAGTTCTGAAATGGCAGCAATCATCGAAAGCAATTCCAAGGATAATTCAGGCACACACATTTTATAATCACTAAGGTGACAGAAAACTTTTGACTTTACAAAGTCCCTGGTATATTTTCCAGTATTGAGTACTTCCCTCCTTATCTATATGATAAAGAAGCTTAATTTATTATACAAACACAAACAATGGCAGTTCTTCACAATGTCACATTCAGTGATCCAGAACTTACACACAGAGAAACACGGAGTGAAAATAACATGTAATAATGAAGAACCAAATAGCTGCAAATTGTAAGGTACACTGGAAGTAGAATACTGAGTATTGCAGAATTCATAAATCTTCAGTACAGACAACATTTGTGAATCTAATAGCAGCACTAGGGAGCAATTACAGAGGAAAGCCACTGCAAAAAGGCTGGAAAATGACTGTTGTTATTATTACTATTATTGCATAAACCAGGCAATATCTGTGTATGGAAAGACATTCTGAGAAAATAAACATGATAACGGCAATAAGTGGCTAGGACAAGTGACTGCATCCAAGCATTCTGCAGAAAATGGAGAGTAAAGTAACTGAGCCATTAAGTAGACTATTAATAAACTCATTCAAGTCAATAACTAAGCTCCTTAGACTTGTTCTATGATCTACAGTTCATATTGCTTAATTGCAAATCCAATCTCTTCTGCAAGTAGAAACACGCTAGCTTTACTAGAGGAAAAAAATCCCAACCAACAACAAAAAAAAACCCCACCCCAAACCAAGAACAAACCCCAAGTGAATGCTACAGCAGTCCTCAAAATCATCTCCATCATTCTGAACTCAGCTATTCCTCACATTGCTCTAGATACCCACATACGATATATATTACATATCAGCTCTAGAAAACAAATTTATTTCAGATTTTCTGCTTCCTATGACAGAAGGCAAGTCTAATGTAAAATACACCCCACCAGAACTACATATGAGTGTATCCTGAAGCTCTCTCCAAGTCGTCCTACAACATCAAGTTTTAATGATCACTCATCACCAAACAAAGCCATGACACACACTCCACCTAAATGTTTTATTGGACCATACAGTCACACAAACTCTGGAGATGAAGCTTTTTTTTTTTTGATTCACAGTTTCCAGATTTTCATTTTCAAATGTCTGAGCTCAATATTTAAACGAAAGCTTAGATTTCCAGCCAAATTTGCAGCTCTACAGAAACCACAGTAATGCACCAACCAATTCATAAGGCTGCCAAATCAAGAGACACTGACTGGTTTATAATTAAACTATTTTTTTCCCCAGTACTTCCACATTACAGGATTGAAGTGACTCCCTTTACTAAGCATTGCGATAACTTTATTGGAAAACAGATACCAGAACCAAGTTCAAAAGCAAACCATACGCATTAGAATTTTACCAATTAGCACTGAAACTTCTGAGCCAGCTCTATACATATATAGTTTTACATAAAATAGCATATTCATGAAACCTTTAAGTGCAATATAACTATCCAAGATGAAAGTAGAAGACATAATGATAACCTCACCTATTTTCTACAAAGAGAGATGTGCCTGCGCCTTGCTGCCCCCAGAACATCACAGCAGGAAAGCTGACATACATTAAACTACCGCTCTGGACTCCACTCCCCCTTACCCATACTCAACTTCAGTTCTGTAGTGGAGAAATTACCCTGTTAGAATAGCTTTACCTGCGACTCCAACACAGGCGAAAAGTCAACCACAGAGACCACTACTTGAGGTACATCTACATGGCAGTCCCCGCACTGATAATGGACCGTGTAGAAAAAAATTGACCTTATCTGCAAGTTCAGGACGAATTCAGGTAACGCAGCAGATGAGAACACGTACCATTAAAGACTCAACATAGGAGGGAACTGTTGAGTAACTTCAGTAGACAAACTACAAACCTGCTTGAGTCTACGCGTGCATTTAACAACCCTGCAAGTCTAAGCTATTCCCTCTACAACACTTGTAAATGAAAAACCGGTTGGAAAACACCAAGTAAACTGGACTTTTCAAATACAGAGCTACACAAACTGCAAAGATCTACCTACTACTGCTCAGCGAGTCACTTCTCAGAGGATGAGAGCATGACACCAAAACCTAACGACCTGAGATTGAGAAATAGTAATTATGAATTATAAAGAGAAAAAAAAAGCTAAATATTCTTAAGGTCGGTGAAACGTTAAACGTGGAAATACGAAGCACCGTTCACAGCAGTAAGCCTATCTACTTCAGCTAGGACAACACTTTGTTGAAACTTGGTTTTATTCAACAAGCCCCGGCTCTAGGCTGTAGCAGATACTCCTACACGCCTTTTCAAAACGCGTATTTGAGTCTGCGAGATACCACGCTACCAGCGGCGTTATCTCCAGCCGGTCAGTGTCTCCAGACACAAACACCCGTTCCTTTTCGCTACAAAACAGACCGGGAAACTTTTCTTCCTCCCTCCACCCCCCCCTCGGCTCTCCCCCTCGCTCCCCGGCCCGGGCCGCACCTCTGACTGAGCCCGGCCCCTCCTTCCACCCACATACACACGCTTGAAGTAGCATCATGTTCCGCACATCCAGCGCGGTTTGTAGTGAGACCAACGCAACCTCAGGACTGTCCCCACGCCACACAAAAGCGCTTTGCTCCCCAGCCACAAAAGCTCCCTCGGGGTTTTGCCGCCACCGCCGCACGTTTCGCCCGGCCCGGGCGA
>VXBZ01003224.1:248082-403141 GCA_013399135.1 Heliornis fulica
TGCCCCGCCGACCCCTATGCTGATTGGCCGCTCTGCCTGCTCCTTTTCTCCCTCCGCTCCCCTTTCCGCCCCTACACGCTGCCCATTGGGAAGAGCCTTGGAGATCTCTCCGCCCATTAGCCGCGGCTCACGTCAATCACAGCAAAAAGCCCGCCTCTCAGCGCTTCTAATTGGGCCGTCGCGTCGATACTCCCTCACCAATTGGCTGCACTTGCTGACAGTCAATGGCTAACATTGCTCCCTCCGCACGTCTCGCAAACTACCACCCTCTCAGCCAGTTGGCTGCGAGATTTGTCCTTTAAATGGGGCACCCGCTCGCCCGCCCGCCCATATTTCCCCTCCCTCCCGCGCTACGGATTGGGTTGCGGGCTGCGGCCTCGGACACCCTTGGAGAAGGGACGTGCCCATCACATCAGCTCGATGACCCGCCCACCGAGCCGCGTTCCTTTGACGGCCCCTTCGCGGCGGCGCTAGGGACCTTCTCAGCCAAGGCGGGACGGGACGGGGGGCGGCTACACATCAGTGCGCTTACTTCACTTGCCGGCCCCAAGGGCGGGGCGCTGTGACGGGCACAGGCGATAACCACTACAGCTGCGGCTGTCGCTGCTCGGTGCCGCCAAGTGCGCCCGCTGCGGAACGGTAACAACGCCACAGTCAATCCCGTCCCCAACGACGTTTATCGTTTCCTCCGGCCGTCCACGGACGCGCTCGCCCTGAAACAGCTATTGGGCAGGGGAGATGTCAGTTGTGCAGCTCTCGACGCCGTTGGCGGGAGGCCCCCGCCCCCGCAGCCAATTGGCAACCGCCCCCGATGTCACCCGCCGGATGACACAGCAACTGTAGGCGAGGGGAGGTAGCCGCGCGGGGGAGGCGAAGGGAGGGGAGGCAGGAGGTGCCTTTGGTTGGTTGAGTTCGCTGTCATTCTCCCTGGAGCGCGNGGGCCTTTGCGCACGTGACGGGGCCCGCGAGGTGCCGCCGCGGCCGCTAGTGGAGTGGAGGAGGGGCTCCGTCGGGACGGCGGTGGCGCGACCGGGCCCCTCCCCTTCCGCTGTCTGCTTGCGCACACCGGGCGAGCGGGTCCCGGGCGGCCTTGGGGTGCGCGGCGGTCCGGGCTCGCCTTGCTCCCCAGCCGATACGTGTGTTAAGTTTCACGGGCGAAATGCGGGTTCGTGGGGTGCTCTGTGGGGCCGGGCCGTCGAGTCCCGCTCGGGCCGCAGCGTTGCGGGCTGAGCATCGCAGGCCCTCGGCGGTGCGGGCGCGCCGGGCCGAAGGCAGTAACTGGCGTCGGTTTAAGGCGGGAGCCGTGACCAGCAGTCAGGCAAACGCGCGCAGCGGGGCTTTGCTGTGACTGCGGCATCGCCCGCAGATGCCGTTCCTAAAAATAAACGCTGGTCTGAAGCGGGCTGATCCAGAAGCAGGGCTGCAGGGACGGGGCAGGGGCTGAGGCAGGAGCTGGCCCGGAGGCACTTGCCCGGGGGATAAGGCGCTGAGGCGCCGCAGCGTTGGCCGGGGGCGGGAAGGGTCTGGAGGGCAGGCGTGGGGCAGCACTGCTGGATCTCGGGAGGGAGGAAACGGGAGATTGGTGAACTGGACCCTTACAGGAGAAAGAAGGGTTATGGGTTAGCAGAGGAGAAAAGCATGTCCAGAGGAACGGCAACTTACAGGGAGAGAAAGTGGGGTACAGGGAGTAACATAAGCCTATGGAGGGTAAACTAGGAGGAGAGAGAGGATATCCTTGCTTGTACCAATTTTCTGTGTTCTCATTATCCTTCTCCAGCATTTTTGAAGACTGTTGTTACCGTAATGGCTGTCACTTCCTGACCTCACCCAGGGCTGCATGCCAGCGCAGTGCTTTCATTTGATCTCCTCCGGAGAATCCTGTCACGGCCTGATCAACAGAATAGCAGGGCAGCTGAAAATACGGTTTTAGAGCTGAAGAGAGAACTAGAGATACGTCAAGTGCCTGTCATATTAGGGAACAGGTCTGTGGGTGTTCAACAAAAACACACTGTCTTGGAGGAGCCTCCGAACCCTTCTCAGGTTACTCATCACCAGGAGGGGCAGCTGCCAGCACAGCAAAACTGTGTGCTGCTGGCACAGACAACAGACAAGATCCATGTGAACTTGGTGGCTGCCCAAGTCAATAAACAGCAGTGAATCTTTTGATAGCTTCACTATTCAGTGATGGTAATTGATTTTTAGATTGATTGTTGTGAGGAAATCCCCATTAATAAGACTTTGTACTGGGTGTATACATAATAGTTACTGTAGTGCTTTAAGGAATACAAAAGGCACTGTGTAAAATCAATATGGAATAGTAGTAAAAATTAGGGATGCACCTCACTTTTGTTTCTGATTGTTTATTCACTGAATAGGAACTGCCTATATCCTGTCTATACACACATGTACTTTTTGTGGTATAAGCAGAAATCACTAATACACTGACAGTACAGGTTGCACACACTAGGAGAGAAAGATACATCCAAGATGCTGCTGCCCTTGTCTTTGCCATAAATAAAAAATAATAATTTCCTTGTTCAGATTCTCTTTCTCCTTACTGGTGTTCTTTTGCAGGCTTTCCTTCATATGTTTCTCTCAGGGTTTTTGTGTGCTTGTAGCCCGACATGGAAAGCAAGGTGAGGCAGTAAGATTTATTTTGCATAGGGTAGGAAACCAGACATTTTAATTGCAGAGGACCAAAAGGTAACACATTCCTTTGTCCATGTAGTTTCATGCTACAGAACAAATTTGAACTGTAGAAAGCAAGTAGATTTTGTTGGGTTTGTCTGAAATGGTAATGGATGACTCAGAAATTCCTACCTGTGGATTTGGGGGGATCACAGCTAGTTTCTGGCTCTCATCAAGTCAAAACATGTAAGAACACAATAGTTCTTCCTATTTTTTCATACCTTCCCCATTGCCATTGCTGTCCAAAAATGGGACCAAGTTGGCTGGTGAAATGGCATTTCTTCATCCACTGGATGTCAGTGTTACACTATGGCTGCAGTACATTTCCAGGTGCCAGGAGAGGTTTGGCTGCTTTGAGGTGAGGACTTTTCAAAGATGTTTCCTCTGTGGTGGACAAGGGAGGTGAAAGACCACTGAAGCCCGGGGAAGTGGGCTCAATGCAGTATTTTTGGCTTGTGCAGGTCCCAGTTGGGCAAGCACAGACACTTCATGATGGGGTCAACTCCGCAACCTTTCTCTAACCTTGCCTCCTCATGCCAAGAAAATACACATCATCTTCTTTAAAGTTAACTGTATTTGTGATATGAGAGAGACAAATAACACTGTGCCTGGCAGGGATACAGCATAGGAAAGGATGCATGAAGGGACTTCGCAAGGAGTGCTGCCAGCTTGGGACAGTTCTGAATGCAGAAATGAGGGGACATAACACAGGAGCAGCTTTGGTATTTGGAGTTCAAAGTCAGGGGCTTTAGATCTGGCAGTGGTTTATTATTTTCAACAGTACCATAACATCTTTATAGGCCTGTTAGGTTTTTTTAATTGAGTGCCTGAACGAACTCTGGGTAGTCACTTACAAGCTATCGATGCTGAAACACAGTTGCTGGGAACACCTAAGCAGAAGCTATCTAGTGAGCAGAGAGAGTAACTGGTTAGTTACCTGTGCTGGGATTAAGAGATGGGCTCCTGTTTGCAAAGCCACAGTAAAGCGTAGGCTGATGCTGTTTATGGTGTGTTATGTGTAAGTGTATTGGTATGAAATGTGGCACTGAATGTATGGTGTAATGCTGGACGTTATCGGTGACTGAAACACAGGCGGCACTAGAAAAGAAGATGGCTGTTGTTGAAAAGATGACTTGTGAAAAAGAGATTTAGGTTCTCTTGCTGTGTATAAGGCAGGCTGATTAGGTTATTCTCCTGTTTATTCCTTTCCCCTGGAAGATGTACTTTTTTCTCTCTCCTTTTCCTAGAAGACTAGTGAAGTTTAAGCAGGCATATGACATCAAAGTACCAAAGGAATAAAACATGATTATTTGGAAACATTCTGATGCTGTTTAAAATACTGATTATCCTTATTTAAAAGAATTTATCCTAGTAATTACCTTCAGAAAAGATACCTGCTAAGGATTCGGCATTTTCTGTTCCTTTAATTGAGTGGTGAGATGGTTTCTCAGCCATTCTGCATTCTTCACGCAGCTTTTCAGGGAATAAGCAAGAAAGGCAGTAATACTTCATATGCCCGGGAGCTGTAAAAATGTGGATAGGAAAAAGGAATTTGTATTTAAAATAGAGAAGAGCAGATTTCAACCCAGTTATTTTTCTTTTTCTAGGCCACCTAAAACAGCAGAGAACAAACACAAAAGAGCAATTTAAGGAAAAAAAGAAGTAATGAATACTAGAATTAAATGAAATAGCAGGAGGAAATTAGGGAGACAATGTCAAATGTAATTTTCAAATTTGTATGTTGGTCAGGTGATCAGTGCTAACATTCCTGTTTTACAAAAGAAGAAAAAAGGAAAAAAAAATCTTTAATGTCTGTTAGTCTTCAGGCTCTGAGCTTTAAGTCCCAATCAGACATCTACACATCTGTAACTGTTAGTAATATAATAAGCTTATTTTGACATTACCTATTATTATGTGTCATACCCAGGGAAGACATGCAGTTGCAATAGAAACAGGAGCAGTTAATGCATGTCTTGGACAAAGTGCTTAGCAGAAGTTCAATTTGTTGTGCTGCCATGCTCACATAATACTGTTGGAAGGAAAAGGGGAAAAAAGAAGGTTGTCAGCTCACAGCTAAAGGGAGAAACTTAGTAATATGATGGCAGTGTTCTTAAATGGAGAATAATTTATAATAGTATTTTGGTTGTGTTTTTTTTTTCCTGGAGGCAACATTAAAACAATGCTTCATTACCATTATTTGAAGCTATTTTAAATACTCCCATTTTTATCAAAACAATGTTAACATGTGGGGGTTTTTAATGGAAAAAAGTGATTAGAAAAATGTTTTGAATAATATTGTATTCTTTTAGCCAAACAGTCTTTTTTTTTTTCCCTTTTAGTCACTGTGTTGGCAGAGGAAGATGCTTGCCTCATGCTTTCAGAGCAGAAAGTGAACCAGCATGCATACAGGAATTACTGGCTAGGACCAGAGCAGTTACACTGAGGCTGGAGGTTACCCAGCTCTTCTAAGGAGATTTTGTTTACCTTTTAACCCCCCCATCCCACCAGCTTGGTTAGAGCCGTGATACTCAACACCTGCAGCAGCCTGTGCAAAACCCTTCTGAGTCACCTTTAGCTGAACCTAAATGAAACCTGAAATATAGGTCCGTGAAAGCAATTACAGCCACGGGTCCACCTTCATCATCAGGACAGCACTGGAATGTTACAGCTAGACATAGGGTAACTGCTCCGGGCACTTCCCCTTCCATTTTCAACAGTTCAGATCTATGCTGGAGTTTTTATTTCTCCCAAGTTAGCCAGTTTCATGTGTAATACTCAATTTATGTACCAATTTACGTTATCCAGCCCCATCACAGCGTAAGAATCAGGTTTGGAAGGAAGAAGAAGGCTGGGCACATTCCTGCCGGCTCCTTCCCTGTGCCACAGCAGCTGTGGATATGTATATGCCCATGCGTTTGTGAGAGGGGAATAAGGAACCTAGGCCTGATAGTATCACACATGTACGCCCAATACTGAAGCTCCCACCTGTTCTTTTATCCTAAACTCATATTAGGACAGCAAGGCCATATGGTTGGTTTGGGGGTTGGTTGTTGGGTTTTTTTTAATATTATTTTCTGGGAGTTGTAGCTGTATAGCAGTTTAAGATGGCAGCTTTCCAAGGCTTTGGTGTGTTTCTAATTAACTGGGTATGCTGTTTAATTTTTTAACTCAAGCTTTTTTTCTCACAGTCAAAAGGGCTCCCATTGTCCTTTATTATTAATGAGATCAAAGCAAGCAGAATGGCTGCCAGTTCTCCTTAGTCTGTGGAAGCGAGACTGTCCGTAGTACAAAAGCACAACGCTCCCCACCCCGTCAGCAGGACCGAAAGCAAAACCATCGGCAAAGCGGCTGCCCTTTTTTGGTTGAGCGAGCTGGGCAGACAGTGAGCAGGAATAACGCTCTGTGAGAAGAACACAAGGAGTAGGGTCCTGGAGGACAGGGGATGGACTGAAGAGTCACTGGAGAATGGGATGGTGGGGTGTGGAGGAGATCTGGGGGTAGAAAGAGGAAACTGATTTCCCTTAAGAGGTGTGTGGGAAATTGTACCTCCCAGGTGGGGAGGTTTTTCTTTTTGAAAAAAAACCAAAACATAGTTTGCTGTCAGTTTAGATCAGGGACTTAGAGGTACGATTTTACTGTTTAGCTCTCCCATACTTTGGATGATGGCTAGCTACATTATTCCCCCTTCAAAGGCTTCCTTTCCTTCCCAGAGTTTCCAAAACTGGTATTTGATGGGGAAGCGTAACAGTTACATTTTTATTTAAAAAAGAAACCCAAAACAGACAGGTAAACTCACCAAACCCACCTCTGTTTAACTGGACTGCTGACTCTCGCAGTCAGTCATGGCAGGACCTGAGGACAGGTGAGGGTACTTCAGGAAGGGAGCATCTTAAGAATCACACAATGTCAGGAGTTGGAAGGCACCTCGAAAGATCATCTAGTCCAAGCCACCTGCCTGAGCAGGGTCACCTAGATTAGGTCACACAGGAACATGTCCAGGTGAGTTTTCAATGTCTCCAGAGAAGGAGACTCCACAACCTCCTGATTACCTGACCTCCTCTTCTCCAAGTACCAGAAAGTCTTATCATTCCCCCAGGAGTTGGCCTAAGGGCTTTGCCCACACAGCCCTACCTGGAATTCCCATCAGCTGATCCAGTGGCAGCCACAGGGAAGCTGCTGGCAGATTTCATAGAGGAGGTGACACAAAATTAAGATGGAGAAGAAAACCAGCTGAATAACAGCATAGAACTGGAATTGGTAACAAATGTGGTTACTAAAGGCCTCAGTGCAAAGAAGAATGATGATGATGGTGGGAAAAAACGTGAAGATGTTACATGCCAGGGAGTGGGAAGCTACACGGGAGGTTTCTTGGATGTTGATCCAGCATTGCACACAGAAGGGCGTATTTTGTCCCTCACACAGAGCTCTCATCAGCTGCAGTCTACTCACCCTTGTGTCACCCCTGATCTGCTGCAGGGAATCCCTGGCAAAGACCCTACAGAGATAGCTGTATGGAGAGGCAGATGGGAGGTGGATGGCAAAGAAGGAAGAACTGAGAAGAAAAAGGCCCAGGGTCACCCTGCATGAGATGACTTGAATACCAAGGAAGGCAGCAGCAACTGTTCACATGGATTTGCCTCCAGCAGCTGTGGGAACAAAGAACAGCAAAAATGGGTGGGTCAAGCTCTTTTTTTCTTTACTACTCAAACCTGACTACTTACAAACCTTATGACTCACTCATGTCCCCGCTCTGCTTCTGTGAGGGTTGGCAGCCAAGCCAGCCCGGGTTCGTGAGTACAGCTTTCCATGTCGCCTCCTCGATGGAAACCTGCCAGCAGCTTCCCTGTGGCTGCCACTGGATCAGCTGCTGAAAAACACTCAAAACTCACCTGGATGCATTCCTGTGTGACCTAATCTAGGTGACCCTGCTCAGGTGGAAGGGGGCTGGGGGAGGCGCGGTGGGGCTTGGGCCGGATCTTTCAAGGTTCCTTCCAACTCCTACCGTTCTGTGATTCTGTGAACTGAGACTCCACTAGATTTCATCACTGCAAAAGCAAATGACACTTCTCAACACACCAGGTTCTCTCTCCCTTGGGGAAAAAGGAAGCAAAAATTCCAAGGCTTTCTTCCTAATCGTGCCCTAAAGCAACTCCTGGATTGCTAGAGGAAAGTTGACAGTTTGTTGGGGCTTGCCTTTTTTTTTTTCTCCTGAAAGAGAGCACAAAATGTTCTTTCTTTTATGACTGCTGCTCTGACTTGAAGGACCTTGCTAAAAGCAAGCGTGTTTCCTCTCAAGAGCCCTAAGCTGCTCAGTTCTAGCCTGTTTGCTTCCACTGCTTGCTCCACACTTGATTCTTGCTGCTGGATTGCTTCGTATCCTTTAGGATCATACAAAGCCTAAACTAACCCGGGTATCTATTGTGCCCTGTGGTCCTGCTCCCACAGGGCAGTGCTGCTGCGCAGAGCAAGGCAGGGCACATTTAAGATACTATTCCAAGACATTCTGGACCAGGGCTGGGTCCAGAAGACAGAAAGGCTGCGTTTATCAAGGGAGCACAACTCCAGAACACTTTCTGTTGCAGCAATTGTTTTTGCCGCAATATTCAATGCAAAGACCCTACAGAATTTTCAAGGGTGTCCTCACGTTAACGACACTATTGTGCCTGGGTGAATTCCCAATGACTTACACCAAGCACTACTTACATGGAAGATTTTGAAACAAGATGGAGCCTGCTTGGAACAACACCCTCCTTTTGGCTGCAGGGTACAGCATCTGTAGCTGGCGCCTTGGCTTGTCTGTGTCTCTCTTTGTTCTTATGAGTCTGTCTCCTCAGATGCAAAAAGGAAGCTGTTGGTCATACTATGCTGTCGGTAACTCCAGTGTAAATCTATCATAAAACCCCACTGGGTGTGGGGAAATTAATCTGACTTAGCAGAAGCATACCTTTAGCACTGTAGCTGAATTAAGGTCTTTAAAAGTGGTTTGGAAATTGGTGAGAAACCAGTAGAGACCACTCCAACTTTTCCTTCCAGCAAACTTTTGATTTATTGAAACGCTGCAGTCATAAATACAGAACAAAGGAAGTGCATATATTACAGTGTCCTCATTGTGAAAGGGCAATGGCAGATGCTTTGATAAACCAGGAGACAGGTCATTATTTCAGTGCAATGCCTGTCAGAACTTTTACATACTGTACCTCTCCAAAAAGTTAATTTTTAACTTCCTTCCTATTAGACTGTGAAGGAGAATCTCAAACAAGCAGTAGAATATTTACCGACTCCTAGAAAAGGTACGGTGGTGAACTGCTTTGCGGTGTACTGGGGCAATGGACCAGATGACCTAGTGGCCTTTTCCATTTCTAACGTCTATGATTATTGCAGTTATACCTCAGGACACTGAACAGAGCCATTTTCTTCCTTTCAGTGGCAGCAAAATGTCACTAATGGCCATGCTAAATCAGAGCAACCAATCCTTCCGCAGATGTGTTGTGCATTTAGCAAGATGGCTATAAATGATCCCACTTTGTTTAGATTTGCTATTTTCTGTTTCTGCAGTGCAAGTGCTCAGCACAAGGGGACTGCCAGCCAAGGGAAAGAATTTCTGGTAGGAGATTAAGGATAACTAAGGAAATGGTTGCATGACCTATAAAGAGAGGATCATAAATATTGCAACAATAAAACCAATAGCTCTTTCAAAGTTTAAATAGCTTTTCTTTTCAAACACTTGAGGTAAATGCCCTTTTACCAAGGTTGTCTAGCCTCGAGATTGCGTACAGAGTTTCACCAAATATACTGCAATTTCTCTGGGAGCTGGCTTTTCAATTATCTTCCTTTGTGGAAGCATCCCCTCCACAGAGGTTAGATCCCAGCTACTTGGACGTTCCTTATTGCTTCCCCTAGTACCGAAGTTCCAGAAAAGCCAGAGCCATAATAAAACACCCCTGCATTTATGAAGCACAAGACCCACTGAACAACAGAAAAAGGGACAAGTACAGATCTGCCCTTTCTAACCTAGTAGCAGCAGCACTTACACCTTATCTCGTGTCCTGGGGGGAAGCTCAGACACCAGGGTCTGCTTGCATCAGCGCTGGGGTTAACACCTATGTTCTTCATAATCCCAAGTGTGCTAAAGCCCAGACCTGGGCTGCTGCAGCTCTGCAGATACAGCTGACATTCCTATCCCACACATCCTGTTGGCGTGCAAGACATACTTGGAGCAAGTCCACTCTCTTGTGTGCTGTATTTATTCAGCCCCACCCCCCCGCCCAGTTCTCCATCCTACCACTTGTTTGTAGCCAGTTCAGAGGAAACACAGAAACATGTTCCACAAGCTGTATCACAGGGATGGGGGAATCTCACAGAAGCGTTCCTATGCCTTCGTCACCCCATGCTCTCTCATTCATTTAGCTTACAATGCCTTAGCCCTTGACTGGGGAGTACTGCTCTGGGCAAGGGGCACAACACCTGCCCCAGGACGAAGGCTGGAGAGCCTTGGTATTAGTGCTCCCACCTTGCAATCAGTTGGCTGTCGGTCCGACTTCAGAAAGCAAAACCCTGCCTGTAACAGCTGCTCCAGTTTGGTAAGGCAAATAGCTGAAGAAACACTGGTGTTTGTTCAGCTCACAGCAGGCGTGTGCCAGATCCTTCCCCAAGCCCATGCAAAATGCTGATCGGTCCACAGCACGCTGATGCAACGTGCTTTTCTTTCTTGCATGTTGGAAGTTTGCTACTCAGAAGCTTCTTTGCTTTTAATAAATTAAAAAGGCAAAGGACCCCCTGAATACAGTCAATACTCACAAATGGAAAATATTCTTAACCAGGCATCCCTGATCCTTTTCTATGCCACTGAATCTATATGTATTAAAAAACAGCTCCCATTTTTAAGCTCCAGGTTTCAGGTGTTCTACAACAGCTACAATCCTCATTATTCAAATGTTGTTGTTTGTTACTCTGCTTAATACACACATTCTTTTGTTTTCATTTTCCTGGTTGTGTGCAATTTCTCACATCCAGTGTGCATATAATCATGGCTTTCAGCACTCCTTGTCATCTAGAAGTCACTGCTCCCAGCAGAGCTGTTTTATGGCTATAGTTCCCCTACAAGTGACTGTCTAATGTTTTAGAAAAAGAAAACAAAGCCTAACAAGTCAGGTGACAAGGCAGAAGCTGATACTGCACAGACCTGCTGCAAATGTAGAGAGAAACAGGATTAGAAACATCTCCCAGAACTTGAGATATTGACACCTGATGTTATGCCTTTAGGTTACACCAGCTTCTCTGCCCCCAAGTTCTTGTGCAGAGACCTCTCAGCTACCATCCCTTACGTCCCTGTGTTGCTCAAAGCACAGCAAGTTTCCCCACCCTGGGAGTGGGGATAGAGTAGCTAGTGTATTATGCTGTGATTTTCTGGACCCTGACTCCCCAAGTACACGTGCCCAGACTTGTGAGCAAGATCAGAAACAGGCGTTGTGCAAAGACTTGGGTAAACATCTGCCAGCTTTGATGCATGCATAAAGGCCTTCCCATTTCATCTACATCCATAGGTTTCTCTTCCAAGATGGTTCTACATTCTCTGACTGTGCTTTCCCTAAGCCTGGCTTATTAATGCAGATTCCCAAATTTGCATTTCTTCAGCAGGCTAAGGACAGGGGATGTAAGGTCTGGGGACACAAAGGGGTCATTCATTCCTGGACTGCTCCCTCATTTTGAACAAGCTGAGGCAAAAGTGTCAAGAAACAAGGAAAAAGAGTACCATTAAAGCAGCAGAGAAGTGAGGGGAAGAGCCAGTTTATCTTACTTCCTCGGGAGAACCTTCCAAAACCAAGTGCAGAAAAAGGAAAGGCACAAAGTGATGGTGGCACTAATACTATAAAGAAAGAGGCTCAGGATGCATGGAACCCTGACATACCCTGTGAAATGAGCTTGGACTAGACAGATTCCTCTTAAACAGTATGAACGCAATTGCTGCGTGGACTTTAAACACTGGAAGAAAGACAAAGATTTTGTTTACTGCAAATACTTTTTCACAAACCTTAATGCCCAAAAGTAAAATAAAGACTGGATTTATTCTCCAACATGGTCAGGAATTTTAAAACAGACTTTTGTATACACAAACAAAGGGAGCATGGGAAACAAGCTTGGGAGTTACTTAAATGTCAAGGATTACAATGTACCAGGTAAAACTGAAATGTAGCAGAGGGACTCAGTTTCATAAATGAAATGTCATTGCTGATGGGCACAAATTATATAAGAAAGATGGAAAGGGAAACATAGGTGGCACTTTGTCAGATGCATTTATAGCTGCAGCCAGGTACAGTTCAGCCACAAAGAGCAGTAGTAAAAAATAAGAAAAACTGAAGTGAGCATCTGCTACAACCCTACTTCAGCAATGACAAAGCAGGAACGATTTAGTCTCTCTCAAGGTACTCCACAGGAGACTGTGCTTGAGGGGAATTGAATTACCCACACATCTTTCAACATGCACACCAAACATTGGCCAAAGATGTTCCTGTGTTACATAGAAACCTGCTCTAAAATCCAGACATGAAAGATTCCTGACAAATAAAACAAAAAAATCCCCCCAAACCACAAACTGTAGCTGAGAAATTAGAAGTGACACCAATGAACAAACTACCTGAATGTAACATAGTAAAGAGTTTATTTGCTTGACTTAGAAAAGGTCTGTGGCATAATTCACTGGACACATATACATTACATATACAAATGCATACCAAAAGGAACCCAGAAGGCACACCTTCAGCCCGAGGCTCGTTCAGAGCCACTCGCCATTTCACGCCAGAAAATAAGAAATAAAAGAGCCACCAGTCCCAGCTTCCTTACTCCCTGTCCAAAACCAGGTCCACAGACATGGTACACCACACAGACCAGCAAACCCAGGCTGACCAGCCAAAGAGTTAACAAGATCCAGAGCATAGGTGTCCTCTTGGGATTGTCCAGGGTCAAAGAGAGCTCATCTTGTTCTTTAAAACAGCAACAGAAAAACAGATGTCTCCCATCTTTCCTGCCCCCTTGGGAGGTCAGTGGCTTGGCTGCAAGAGGCAGCATCTTGGGAGAGGACCAAACGATAGCTTTTTGAAGACTGCCATAGGTACTGATGTACCTTCAGCCTCCGCTAGTAGACATCCAACAGGATCCATAACCACTGCTCCTCACGCCTCTGCCCCCCAGCACCACCAACCACAATTTATCTGGAGAGTGATATTCCTTTTACAGGTCACAGCCTCAGGTTTCTGGCACTCAAGAACCACAGCTAGCAAAACTAGTCAAAATAAATGCAGTCACCTCACCCAGGCTCAGATCTGTTGCCATAGGAGCAGCCAAATAGTCCAAGTTCAGCTGATATTATCTTCAGGGCCAAACAAGTTCCACCAGCGTCTGAAACATCCACTCCGGATCAGCAAGGCTGCATGCATCCCCAAGAGTCACAAGTTTAAAGAGCAGATTCATATCATGCAAGAACGCAAGTTTGCTCTCTCAAATTAAGTAATTAAACAGCCGGTGATAAGCCTAAGGAATTCTTCTAGCCCCTGGAGTCAAGGCATGAAACTCACTTCTATGATAGGGGAAGGAATTTGAAAACAAGCCGCTTTTCAGGAACTGGCGTGGCAACAAAACAGGACAAACAGATGAGAGATGCTCTCTGGAAATGAGATGCTGTTAGTTGACAAGGTTAAAGAAAAGTGCTCTCACGTGTGTCATAGGCAAGAGAAAGTCAAGCGACTTAATAAGCAAGCACAGAAGGAAAGGAAGGGTGAGTGAAATCAGCCTCTCGCACTATTTGTGAAGTCGCTCCACCCAAGATGAAGCAACAAAGACATAAAAACAAAGAGACAGAGGACTTCCTGGAAAACCTGAACATATATATATATCAACATGGTACTAATTAGTTTATTAACCTATTGCACAATTAAAAAATAAATAAATATTTTAGAAGTCTGGGAGAACAAGGAAGCACCAGATCACAACGCTCTTAGCAAAACAGAAAGTGGAACAATGTTGGCCTCATAAATTTATCTCCGATCTCTGCTAACAAAATGAAATAAATTCAAGGAGAGAAAAAAACAAAACTAAACCAAACCCATCCCAAACATCTGGAGAGTAACTGAAGAATGGCAAAATCAAGTCATTTCAGACATCCTACAAACATACAGCGAGTAGCTTTTGGCACATGAGCCCTACACCTGAAGCCAACAGGGTAACTCATGTAATAACTTCTACATCCAAGTGACGGTGTCATTTCCAACACCTCTTTTCTCTCACTACCAGGAGCAATTTTATAAAACACTGCTGACAGCAGGAGCTGAAAGACCCAGCTGTAATTCCCCACCTTGTTCCCAGAAGCCTACACAGAACAGCTCTATAAAGTAGCAAGCATTTAACCTACTGAGGATGAGCGTGTTTAACAGAGGGCACGATACCTTTGGTATCTGAGGTTCTCAAGACATTCTACCAGGTAAAAACAGACCCTGCTTGCCATTCAGGTTAAATACCCTTCCAGGAAAGCCAGTCAATCAATTAATCAATCAGTCAATTACATTTTAGCATCAACTGCAGACAGCTGTTTTGGTGTAACAACCACTACTGCAACCCAGGACCTAGAAGAGTCTTTGGAACAGCTTGTTCTGTGTTGAGAGCACAGTGGTTGCCTTTGCTGGGAACTCCTGGTACAGTGAAAAACTCAAATGGTTTCTCTAAACAAAAACAAAAACAAAGATGTGTTTTTCTGATGTCTGAATAGTTGACTTGTGAGGGGCTTTTTTTTGCAAGTAGTTATGTTTGCAGGTCCCTACTTACAATTAGGATTTCTTTTCCTTAGGTATCACAAGAGGGCTTATTTATTATAGCTGAGTGTGTAATTTAGATGGATGGAAAGCAGAGTGAAACATCAATCCACACATTGAAGAACAAAAACCAACTCACTTTTCCACTCCATTAGCATGTAGAACTGGAAAAGGGCCAGCAGTCAGAGGTATCAAACACGTCCTGTACAACCAATACCTACATATACCATGAACTTGCAACTTGCAAAAAGTGATTACTGGGGCCATACATCATATAGGTCTGTAAAATCACAAGTGGCAAGGAGACAAGGAACAGGGGTGGTCATCACTACGTCTGACAGTGGAGAAATTAGGGCCACTTGTTGAAGTTATCAAGGAAACCATTAGAACTGCCTGAAAACTGTCCTTTCTCATACCACACAACGAACTTAGGGTTCACTGTCACAGAACACTGTAGAGGCCAAATGTAGAAAAGGACTTTTGGAAAAGTTCAAAGTGTAATCACTTAGGTGAAGTCCAGAAGGAACTGACAGTTCAGAAAGTCCATATACTGCTGGAACAGAGTCAGAGAAAAAAAAACTCTGTATTTTATGCTTCTGTGATCACCTGTTACTGGCTACCCTCAGAGACAGGATAGCAGATTAGATGGCCTTTGGTCTGATCGCATGGAGTGCTTCTTACGGATCAAAGCTCTCAATTTTGACATGATCTAGACTTTGGAAGGGTTAAATTAAAAAAAAAATAAATAAAATGAAGATTTGAAAAGCTTGTATACCTCTTCTGCTTCCTTTTTCAACCCTCAAAGATGTGCTCCTTAATCAGTTTCCACAATGGGTAAAGTACTGCTGAATTAGCAAGAAACAGGACTCTGTAGCAGCCTCTGAAGGCTGCCTTACTGCTCCCAGATCCTGCCCAGTCCCTCTTTTAAGGCATTTCTCCTGACCCAGTCTCAACTGCAGGTTAAACATTCCCCCATATTCTATTTTTTCTCTTTACTACAGTCTTGCTAAATCACTTTGTTTGACTGCTGTACTAGTGACATGAAACAGTTAAGGTACAAATCTGTTGGCCTCAGCTAGCTGAACCCTTCTCCCAGACCACTCATTTCTGTGTGGGAATGTGACAACAGGAATCTACAGGAACACTTCTTGTGGACAAAGGATTGTTATGCTGTCTGTAAACATCCTTATTTCACCCAGAATTTGCCATTTCGATTTAGCTTCCCAGCTGGTCAGACCAATACATTTCTGCAGTGCAGTAAACAATGCAACACAGTGATTCTGAGTCTGTAGCTAGACAGACTGAAGTAGCAGCACAAGTAAGTCAGAAAAATCTCCTGCATTTATCTGGACACAGAGCAATCTCTGAGACCAGTCATCACAGTTGTTTTTATATATAAAGTAACTGTGCACACAGACATATGGACTAATACATTCATCACTAACCCTCATTTAAGTGACTGACCATCCAAAGTCTATGCTTCACCCAGTAAATGTGCTTTAACTGGGATTCCAGGGGCATCCAGGACCGTGCAGTGGCTTGATGACTGCGTGAAGGACTTGGCTGCAGGTTCAAAATCAATCAAGAGGTTACTGTTCCAGCTTGTCCAGTCTTCAGTTCTTCAGGAAATCCTTCCCAATCAAGATAACACACAGGTAGACTGTTTGTTTTTATCGCTTGTAGCGGAGTTTGGACCCAGGTTTCCTGGAATGAAAAGATGTTGAAAGTAATGTTAAGTAAATAAAACTTGGATAAAATTTGAACTCACGCTTCAATACTTACTCCTTATTTACTATACACCTTGTATTTGACCTATATTACTCTGCACCCTCTCATGATTTTATTTCCTACTACTGTGAAATGAAGAGTCACTAAATTAAGAGAAAATTCAGATTACACTGTGGAGGAAACCACTGGAAGAGTATTTCCAGGCTCTGGCCTGTACCCACACCACCTTCAGTGGTATTCTTAGGTCCCAGATGGCACTCAAAAACAGTCTGGCTATGACTTGGGTGGAAGGTTTTCCAAAGAGCGAGGGATGGAGCGGAGAAAAAAAAGAAGTCATGTCATCCATCTGATCCACACATACATTCTCAGATGTTTTTCTTGTCCAGTTTTAAACATCTTGAGTGCCAGCACTTCCACCATTTCCTTTGCAAGAGAAATCCCAAGGCCTCAGTGTCTCCCACTTAAGTAGCATAGTATGCTGCCCCAGTATTTTATCATCTTAGGGTTTTTATCGTTTTATCGGGTTTTTTGATTCCTTCTGCTCCCCAGTACCTACCCTTTTCAATGCTTGCACTGCTGTCTCATCCCCTTTCTTACAGCCAACTGCCAGTTTGGATGCCTGTCATGGTTTAGCCCCAGCCTGCAACTGAGCACCATGTGCTGCTTGCTCATACACTCCCTCCTTGCCCTGGCAGGATAGGGGGGAGAATGGGGAGACCAAGGCAAACCTCGTGGTCTGGGATAAGGACAGTTTGCTGGGACAGCACAGGGAGGGGGAAGTAGCGATACCAGGACTGGTAACAGAATAAACAAAACTGGTGACACATGATGCAGTATCTCTCCAACAATCACACAACTTGGACCATGTCTGAGCCACACATCCTGGAGCCACCCCACCCCAACTAGCCCCCTTCTATACTTAGCATGACATCATATGGTACAGAATATGCCCTTCGACTAGTTTGGGTTGCTTGTTCTGGCTGTATCCCATCCTAGCTTCTGGTGAAAATTAACCCAGGACAATGCTGAATCTTAAGTGTCCAATGCTGGGGAATTCAGCACTTCCCTGGGGATATTATTCCAGTGGCTGATTCTTTTCATTGTGAAACTTTTTCTTCTTGTGTCCATTTGGAATATCTCCAGGAGTAACCTGCTTCCCTTATGCCTCATCATTTCCATGTGACTCCTTGCAAAAAGGGAGTTGCCATCTTCTTTGGGCCACCCTCCAAGTACTGGAACATGGTGATGAGGTCTGCCCTATGTGTTCTTTTCTCAAGGCTGAACAAACCCAATTCTCTCCGCCTTTCCTCATATGGCAGGCTTCCCAGGACTTTGATCATCCTGGTGGCCCTTCCCTGGACCCTCTCCAGCCTGTCCTTGTCTTTTTGTGTAGTGTTTTCCTCGCTTGTGGGTGATGGGGAGAGAGCTCTCTACCTCTCCACATTCTTCCACTATGATGTCCACATGGGAAGCTGCACTGCAACCAGCCCTCATCTTTGTGGCCGCTCCGTATCCTCCTGCCTCCTCCTCACATCTCCCTATGGCATTTCATTAAACCTCTTATCTGCTCTATGGCCCCACTCATTCTGTATGTCACTAGAGTCCATCACTGCTCCTGTCTCCTCACCACCCATTCCCCTCCCTGTCTGTAGCACGCTCAAGACCCTTGTGTTTACTTCCAAAAGTGTCCTCCTCTGCTTCATCTCAACTCCCAACTCCTTTATTCTTCCCACTTTCTACTCATGTAGTCTTGCCTTTTGCTACATATCCTGATACAGTTAGAGCAGACACCCTGCTTGCATGTACCCAACATTCCCCTCTTTGTCTTTAGAGAAGAGCCTGAAAATTCCAGTACCCACCTGTCCGTGGTCCCACTTCAGGTGAAAAACACTGGTGATAACTAAGCAGCTATTTCTGCAGTATTGCCATGTCCAGCCTAAAATTCATTGCTTTGTAAACACCCAAAAGTGAAACACAAAATCTTGCTATTAAGTATTTGTGTTCAGCAACCAATGCTCATGAGGAGCCAATTTACAGAGAAACTCGGGATGACAGACCTGGAAAGAGCCCACTATGCTCCTCGCAGAGGAGAAAGCAAAACAAAAAGCTAAGCCAGCCCCTTTCAAAGGCAAACAGCTTTCAAACCCTTGCAGCATTTCCCAGAAACTCCACACAGAAATCAGCGTCTTTGCTGATCACAGTCTGCCCAGCAGCAGCTTAAATTGAACAAGATTCTGGTCAAGTTCAGAGCTGCTGCTGTTGTGTTCCTAAGCAGGCAACAGTGAAATTCAAGAGTTGAGTCAATTTGATGATGCAGTATAAGAAAGCCCTGTGGGACAAAGCACAGTCTCCATGCAGTGTGCTAAGAAAACACCACAGGTCGTTAATTTGGACACTTGGTTTGGGGCATTAAATATAGATACTGTTTCCTAGCATGTAAACCTGACCCAGCCTGATTTTCAGACTCTGTCACAGAACATACTTTTATCACTTTTCTTTGCAGTTTGGATTCTCTTCATCACCATTTGCTCTTACAAGACTAAACCTGACCTTTAGCCTGCTTGAATAATGTCTTTCAATTACTCTGTGAGCGACTCCGGGTGTCGATCTTGTCTCTCTATGCATTTGCAAGTTGGGATGTGTCCCTGTGGTACTACAGAATTAATAGTGACTTTGGAGGATGTGTGCACAAGCAGGCCCACAGGGCTTAAGTGTGCTGTTTAATCTTTACAAAAGGTAAGGACAGCTACTTCAAACTGTGAAGCTCTGAATAATTGCATTCTAATCTGATTGCATACGAAGCACCTTCTCCCTCCTTCATTTCCACTTCTTACCTTCCTTCTGTCACCCAGAGTATCACAGCATCAGTTTTTAAGAGACCTGCTCCAAGATAACAGTCCTACAGTTACCCAAGAACCCTCCTACTTTTATCTTGAAGGTGGAGCTCTATTCCATATCCATGTTAAGTATTTTGTATTAAATCCTAACAAAGTACATGCTACAGATCAAGTAGCTGCAGGAGCCTCTGTTGTAAATAATTTTTTCCTCTTTCTCATGACTTTCAATCTTTCTAACGTGCCCCCTGTCATCTCTGTTCACGTGCCATGTTCTAGGACCACTAGACTAGAGATGTCTTCACTCAAGATGAGTGATTCAAGGCAAATGTACACAAGCAGTGATCTTCCTCCAGCCTTTTACAACACTGGATGACCATGGTTTGCTGGACCTCTACGCCTTCCCTGCACCTGTTCTCAACTCTTCCTTTCCTTCCACTTTACTGAAAGAGGTGCCAGCCCTGTGAAAGTAGCATAACACCTGAATATGACAGCGTCTTCATGGAGATGGTCCAGCCCAAGCATCAGACTGCATGGCAAGAGATCCACCATGTTAAAGGGAACAGGGACATCCTTGCTGCCCGACTGTGCCATGTCCCAGAAGGGTGCAGCGCCTCGTGGACCAGTTAGAGGCACCAATCTCTTTCGTTCCTTAATCTGGGCTTAATTTCATCCTGACAATGCGGGAATGGCGGGCGCTCTGCTATAAACCGTCGGGAATCTCAGATATTGTCAAGTGCTGACAAATCAGAGATTTCACAGTTCTCTACTTGTGTCACTAGAGGGTAGTGTAAGCCCTCAGGTCCATTCCTCTGCGAGGAAATGCCCATACATCTTCCTATAGATCTTCAAAGATTTTGTTGCTCCTGTCTCTGAGGAACGGGGCAAGCAGCACATACAGTCTGTGTTCAACACATCAGTGATTTGGAGAGAGAACCTCTTTAGACCAGGGTTTACTTTTGCCTTCCCAAATGCCACACATCCTAAAATGGGTCTATTATAGTCTTAAATAAACCATCCATGCCTCCTTACAGCTCCTCTCTCTCATAGGCATTTGGTATTTTTGAGTCTTTCATTCAGCCAGAAATATTTCTAAGATCCCGATCAATTGCTATTATTGACCTTTCCAATAGCATGCTTTTCTTTTTGGTCTCAGGAGAATGTGTGTCATGGCAGTCTCCACTGTGTGTCATGGCAGTCTCGAGGGCACTCAGCCTCTCACACCGGCATTTCACATTCATCAGAGTACAGAACGGTCTCTGGACAGGCAAGTCAAGGAGAAACGTCCCCCCTGGAACTAGCTTATTTTCCTGGCGGTGCAGGATGTATTGACACGCAGCTGAGCTCACTGACAGGGGAAGACAAGCAGGTTGTAGTCCATAGATTTATTTTAATCTGACAAAACACCTAAAATGTTGGGAAGTTAGCTCTGAACTCATAAATTGGGAGAAATCTTTATCAATTGTCTTAAACCAGATGAAGACTTGGAAGGATTTAGTGGAAATATCAATCAGATTAGCAAAGAAAGCAAGCTTGCAATCTAGTCCTTCTCCACAGCTTCTAATTTCATGGCTGCCTCCCCCATTTCAGAAGGTGATAAAGGAGCAAATTAGAAAGACTTCCAGCCTCTCCGCCACTCATTGGCCTCTCACTGCAACATAAACATGTTTGCCTCTCTTTTTCACTGGTAACTTGTCACAGTAAATGCACCTGACTAAAGCCAAATGAGGAAAGTTACACTGGAAATCTGTCTGCCCCCTGCTAACTACTACAACACTGCACATAGTGCTGGTTTATTAGGGCATGACCTGTACGCACAACCTGTTTTTACACAAGGAAACACTCGGCATTTCTCTCCCTTTGTCCCATACCAGTTTCTGGGAAGTGTGAGAAAACACTTAGATGAGAAGTACCAATAAGACTGCCATTAAATTGCCTTCAACTTAAATTGCCTCTATCACTTGATAGACTTCCTACCCTTCTTTGATCCCACTGATTTTAATATAGAGGAAGTAGCAGGATTTACTCTCAAGTGACTGTATTGAATATGTTTGTACCAATCAACTGAACTTGCAGCAAGGGACACTGAAGCAGAGTATGCGGGTAGAAGAAGTTTTACCTGAGATGCCTCCAGTGCTCCGAATGCTGGCATGGCCAATGCTAAGCCGCTCGTATTCCAGTTTCATGTTCCCGAGATCTTCTCCTGAATGTCCTTCGCTGGCAAAAGAATTGGCCTCGATGCTCGAGCCTGGAGACCGTTTGGCCTTGCGACTGAAAAGCCCGCTGGCAAAGCGTTTTCCTTGCTTTGAATTGGCTTGTGCGTCTTCTTTCTTCACATCTCGAATAGACTCTCTGGATTTGGATTTATTTTTTAGGTCCATGTGGAGACGGGAGAACAGTTTCTGAGGGCTCCGATTGAGCTTGTTCACATTCTCCAGAGGTGGATCAATTTCTGGGAATTCTTGCTCCAATGTGATTAAGTCATTCAGAAACTGATTTAACCGTTTTTTTGACTCACTTGTTTCCTCCTTTTCCATGTTCCCCTGATTATCCTGCCTGTGTCGTGAAGCCCAGAGCATCATATCACCACGAGTTGCCCCTGCCACTAAACCATACTTGGGGTTAATGAACTTCCGAGCCACGGTGGAGGAATGAAGGCCTGGCTTCCCAATTCCAAGAAGGAAGGGGTTAGCAATACCCAGTTCCTTGTGGAAATTAACTTCCTCTGAGATGGCATAAAGCTCGCGAAACTCAACGTCAAACATCTCCACGTGCTGTCCTGTCAAGACTAGCAGGATGTTTCTGTCAATGTGGGATGAACTCCATGTGAAGCTAAGGGTAGAAAACAGAACTGACATTAGATTTTTGGGTGCATACTTGACGCAGCCCACCTAACAATATCTAAGCCACTAGCCAGGAATCAGTAGCACTGTGCCATTTGCCCACGTTTCCCAAGATGTGTCAGGATAGATAAGCAAAAAGCTCTTTATTATCATTCTTCATTAGGCATGCAGACCACATCTAGAAGAAAAGGCCCTAAAAATATGAAGGAGAGTTTACTCGTTTTAAAAAGCAACACTGCATCAAGAGGAGAATTCTCCAGACTGAAAATATCACTAAAGAGAACGGAGCAGATGGGCTGGTGTGCAGTCCTTACAGACCACCACCTGATACACTGCGGGACTATCTTTGGCCCACTGGCAAGGAGCAGCTGTGCTCTATGCCACCACTCTGTTGTCCCACCCCAATATTTGGAGATGCCACACAGATTAGAAGCTGGGATAAGAAAGGGAATGACGTGGGAAGAAAACTCTCAAGCAAAGTGACAAGCCATTCTTTAGACAAGGAATTTAGCTTTGCCTTAATGAAGGGTGACCCACCTGTATGATCCTGTGGCCACCTTTTCACCATCCACCATCAGGAATCGGGATGCCAGAGTGCCTCTGATCTTCCCTGCTGGCATGTAGAACCCAACTCCCGTCACAGAACGTATGCGGATATTCTAACAGGGAAGTGGAAAGACAAAACGTCACAATAAATAGGGCAAAGAATTAGATAATTGCCAGTTCCAAGTCTTAACATGTCACTCACATTATCTCACTACTTCTGGGACTACAGCTCACTTTGTATCAGCCACGAGAAATCAGAAGGGCTCCAGAAAGGAAAGCATAGTGCCATAAGACCTGTTGTCATCCCCTGTCTACGCAACTCACTCGCCTCCATCAGTTCACAGCCCTGTCCAGTGGGTCAGCATCTTTGTAACCCTGCCTGCTGTCTTCAGCTATTCATCTCAGCTTTCAAGACAAAGCTTTCAAAACCAAGTAATTCTCCAGCTCCAGTCCGGTACTGTAGCTCAGAAGGCTCAGCCCAGTTCAGGGGAATGAATCAGAGGAAGCTCTGAGTCACGTCTGTGTTTTCTGAATCCTGATCCCTATTCCACAGCACTCATGAGCTTTTTCCAGACAACATTAGCAGGACCACAAAGCCAAGGAACTCTGCAACACCTGTGCAGTGCAAAGGACACAGTTACATGGGTCTCTATCAGGTTCTTTTTGTCCTTGTGTTCCAATTCCCAGCAACACAACTTGACAAAACTGGGCAAATTAGAAGACTGAACAATTTAATTATCACAGAAGATGGGAGAAAACAACACTATTGCTCAAAAGATAGTTGTTTCCTGTCTATTACAACAAAAGGAGCTCTGACCTTTACAATTTTTCTAAGAACCACAAATAGTTACAGTGTCCGCTCAGATTTCTCACTGTTCAACTGAGTGTGAAAAAAGACAAGAGCTTTTTTGAACAAAAGGGTAGGATGAGCATCTCTACTTCTGTCCTGAATAGATCAGCAAAGAAATGTTTCTGAAGAAAAGGAAGAATTTTTCATTAAATAAATGGAAGTAGTTAGAAAAAAGAACACCTCTCTCCAAACCTCCCATCTCACACCCTATGGCGAGCAAACCTACAGGCAATAAGCCAAAGCACTATGAGGCACAGAGAAAACACAGATGTAAAGTTACATGATTTTCAACAACACACACGTGCCTGCCCTAACTATCTGAATCACAGACTGGTTTGGGTTGGAAGGGATCTTAAAGATAATCTAGTTTCAACGCTCCCACCATGGGCAGGGGCACCCCCCACTAGACCAGGTTGCCCAAAGTCCCATCCAACCTGGCCTTGAGCACTGCCAGGGACAATACTTGCTGATATTGGACTGACTGTTATTCTGCTCAAGGGTCTTGGCTGCATGAAGCTGAACTTGCAAACTGAACACCCCATCCCCCAAACATAATGATTGTCAGTATAAGTTTAAAGCAAATTATCTTGTCATTCTGACACACAAATTTAGGCCATTTTCTTCATTCCACCATCTGTTTCTGTAAGAATTCTTTTAACAGTGAAAAGCTAAAAGGTATGTATTGTGATCTGGAGTAATAAATGCAGGGTTGGGAGTCAGACAGTCCCAAGTGTAATCACAGTTCTGACATCCTTCCCTGGGATGTTCTGGGAAAGTCAATTCACCTTTTCCTCATTCTTCCCCCATCTGCAGGGCAGAAGAATCGTGAGTGCTAATGCTTGCACAGCCTCAGATCCCAAAAAGAACTAAGTCCTATTATTATAAACCTCGCTGATAGCTTAAATATTGATAGGCTATAAAAATCTTCATGCAGGAATGAGTGATCATAAGAATGCAGATTTATTAAAAAAAAAAAAGTTTCAGAATGTTACCTTTTGAATCCGCCCCTATTTTCCCCACTAAAATACAGCAGTGGCAGTACAAAATCTGACTAACAGCAACTGATGATATTGCTGTTTTGCATTCATCTGTTGCTTGATCTGTCTGGAGTCCTGTGTGGGCATTAGCTAATTAATGCTCCCAACACTGATGAAAGTATTATTACCCTGTTTTAAAGATGAGGAGCCTGAGAGAGAAAAAGATGAAGTGACTTGCCCAAGGCCTAGCAGTGAGTCATATGTGTGGGATGCTGAATGCAGGTTAGGTAGAGCGCAGGAGAAAAAGTGCCCTTTCCTGTGTTCAGAGTAACATTTGTAGTTGGCTGGCTGATCACCTAAAATACTTACACCCCCCCCCCTTCGCTGAGTAAAGCTGGACGTGGGATTTGTCAAATCATGGACTATTGCCTGCAAGTGTTGAGAAGGATCTCCATTCTTCAAATCAGTTGACAAAACCAGATGTGGCATGTCATGTACCTCTGTGAATCAAGAAATATAAGCCTGTGTGAGCAGAAAATTTCTTAGCATGTAACAAGTGTGGATTTTATTGTGTTTGTACACTATATCACCTTCTTTTGGTGGAAAGAAAGTACATCTGAAACTCTGCAGCAACTGAGCCACAAATAATGCTTAGAAAGGCGCAGAGGGGATGGAACCAAACAGCTGAACACATAAACCTCCTTTAACAAAATAGGCACAGGAGTGCATAAATACATCTTGAAATGCAGAAAACAAGCACAAAGTCGTATAAACATCGAGTCACTTAACAGGTTATTTGTATAATGTTTCTGCCTTGAAGGATCAGAGCACTTGTAGACTGATATATCAAGCTGTACAGAGCATCAAGAAGCCTGGGTTCCCACACTGAAGACTATACAACAAAAGAGAAAGACAGAAATAAATGGCGTGAGATTGTAGCTATTTTTTAAGGCACTAGTGTTACAGCAATAACAAATATTTTGGGTAGAGGCCCAGTTAGTTCACTGGATAGAGGTGACCCCTCCAGATCTGCATCCCTGCAGAAGCCTGCTTAAGGTCTGTCATATCCTGATGCATGGAAGCTGCAGTCTGCACTGAATTTCCACGTTTCCTTTACGGAGGCTCGCAATGCTCCCCATCACAAGCAGTGACTAACATCTCCCCGGCAGCAACTTCATACAAACTGGTAAAACTCATGCCTGACAGACCATCCTAATACAGTGAAGGAATCAGTCTTTCTTGCTTTAGGTTTTAAACCTCACCCTGAGTCCACAGAAAGTTAAATTAGACCCAGTTTAGAAAGTCAGTAATAGGTTGTGTTATGACTGACACTTAGCTGTCACTTGACAGACCGGAGCAGTAGTGCTCACAAGCTGGGGGTGAGTAGCAGGATACACAACACAGACCCTAAAGGGAAGCACGGCAGGTACTTCCACCAGGGAATCCTGTGTGTACCTTCCCTCTTGGAACAACCACTGATAGAAATGTTGCAAAGCAAGGTGGGATAGCTTTATTTCAAGTTGGGATGGATGGCATGAACAACCACAGTAAAGAGATTAAGGAAAGGCAACAGACAAAGGCCATAGGTGACAGATGACAGTGACTCAACAGTCCCTTATACTGACTGTGTTTTTCCAAATGTGGAGAGTGCCTTTCTGCTGTCCTTGGCAAAACCAGATCCTTTCAGTCAATGAAAGGATGCCCTTTCAGTTGGGGTATCTCCAGTCCTTCATTTTCTTGCACTACTGCTTCACAAGGCTGGAAGAAGGACCCAGATGCCCACTATTTCCCACTGTCACTTCCCACAGGAAGAGGAAAGAGGAACGGATAGAGGGGATTCATGGGGACAGCACCACTGTGACAATAATAAAGGATCTTTTTTCTTAGTCCTGGTCTGCAAGATTCTAATTTCTAGTGATCAGACCTCCAGGTCAGAGCGATGGGTGGAGAGTGCTCATCTTAGAGGGGCAGAAAAGCAGACACAATGTGGAAGAAGCCACCAAGTAATGCTGGGTAATACCATGGATTTCTCTGTGTTTGCCCCGAAGAGTTTTTGAACAGGCATGCGTGTTGACAAAGTAGTAAAACCTGCAGGTGGAATAGGATGGAATGCAGCTAGCTGGATCTGGCCTGCCAAGATCATTTCTGGGTATTATTTATTTGGGTCTCTGTGAAAAAAATGGTCTCTGACTATTTTCAAAAGGTCAAAAGGAACCTAGAATAAGTCTCTAACAGATAATTAAAAAGCAACAGCACTGTGTTAATCGCATTCAGCTTCTCCCTCACTTGAGTTAGGAACTGATGAGGACAGACACAAAATACTGCGATGAAATTACAAAAAATTCTTAGGCAGAAAATGTAAAGAATTTCTGCAGTGAGAGGAGGAACTCCCTACATGTTGGGAAAATTATTGTAAAAATTAATATGAAAGTGAATTTCCTGCAAGTAACTCATTCCCTGGGCTTGCTTGGAGATCTAAGTGAACTACCTCTCTTTGAGTAGGAGTGTCTGTTGCTCAGGTCTTGGTTAGCAGGAGCACAAAGAACTTGTTGAAAAACTGGTGACAACGCTCACCCTTGTGTCAACAAAAAGAACTTTTTGCAGGGCTATGAATTTCATATCTATGAGAAATTCAATTCATTGTGATCTATGAAGAACACTCTTGTGTCAAACACAGAAGTCTGGCAAACCATGTCCTGTTGGCTCAGGAAGCCATATGACTCATGCACACAAGAAATGATCTTACCAACATCCCAGGATGAATGTGTCGATGATTGAATTTAAACACATTTCTAGTGATCTCTGGCCTTTAGACAGAAATTGAAGTTTTCTCATTTCACGCCTGGAGACGGTAAAGAACTTTCTGTCTTTGCAGAGTGAGGAACTGTCTTGTCTTCCTACAGCAGTTTCCCTCCTGTGAGACTGTCAGCAGATCATGATACCTCACCATCTCAAAATGATACAATAGCCAGGAATTTTGCAAAAATGCCCAGCACTGTGTGTAGACAAAGGGTAAAATCCAGTGTTAACATTAAATCTCCCTGTGTTAGGTCCGTCGAAGTATTCACTCTGCATTGGATGAACAAGGCAATGAAAACAAAAGGGCAGGAATCATAGAGCAATCCGAGCATCTGGTGATGATAGAAGACAAAATAAGCATCCTGACCCTGCAGCAATGACAGCCTGTGGTAGTGTGTCATCTCTCTTTCCCTGGCATCACAACGTGCCTCTAAACCTTAAAGTCACATCCCACATTGCTGAAACTTTCTGAGAAAAAGGCGTCCTGTAAATCTTGCACAAGCATTCCAAAGGAAAGGTGAGAAGAAGGAAGAATATGTGATTCCTTTGTTGACAAATGGTGGCCTGCTTTTAGAAGAAAGCAAAATGGTTACACAAAAACACAGTGTAAGGACAGAATGTTTTCCCCATTGCTGAACATTTGTAGAAAAAGCTCAGACATCAAAGCAGATGTTAGGAAAAAGACTTGACATAAATAAGAAATGGGTGAATGACAGAATTAACTATACTGGGGTTTCTTGTTCTTCTTCAGTGTCCTGGTTTCTGCTGGGATAAAGTTAAATTTTCTTCCTAGAGTTGGTGCAGGGCTGTGTTTTGGATTTGGGATGAGAATATTAGGAACACACTGATACTTCAGTTGTCTCCAAACAGTCAGGGACTTTTCAGCTTCTCATGCTGCCCTGCCCTGGAGAAGACAGGAGGAGCCCTAGAAGCTGGGAGGGGCCACAGTCAGGACAATTGGCCCAGACTCTGAAAGGGACTTTCCATACCATGTGACATCATGCTGCATATATATCTGGGAGAGTTGGCCAGGAGGCACACAGCTCAGGAACTAGCTGAGCACAAGTTTGGGGCAGTAAGCAATTGTGCTGTGCATCACTTGTTTTGTATATTATTTTATCATCATTATTACCTTCATTTTCTGGCCTATTAAGCTGTCTTTATCTCAGTCCACAAGTTTTACCTTTTTGTGTTTCAATTCTCTCCCCCATCCTTCTGGGGCAGAGAGTGTGTGAGCAAACGGCTGTGTGGCTGCCTCAGTGACCCACTAGGTTAAACCCTGCCACCACTCAGCCACTCCAGCATCCTCTCTGACTAAGCAGTGCCACACAACATGGTTCTGCCTGAACAAGGCTGGAGGCCCAGCTTGCTTTCTTGCTTTTCAAAACAACCCTTGACATGTTACAACAGCGAGGTGGGGGAGTTCTCAAGGGGAAGCCTTGCCTGGGATTCCTCATGTATCTAAAGCCCGGTGTCAGGGGAATTGTCATATGATGACTTCTGCCATAATGACCCACGCAGCAGCACAGACACATCCAAGGCAGCCTTGGGTAGGTCATTAAGAGGCCAACTTCCTTGAGAGGCAAATGACCTGTTTCCCCTTACAGGAAGACTCTTCCCAGTCCTTACACAGTACTGTAGACAGAAATAAATTGCACTGACCTTAACAAGATTAATAAAGCCTTATCCATACTGGAAAAGGAATACAACAGCCTTAAGGGGAATTAAAGATACATCATGAGATAGCTGGGAAAAGGGGAAGAGTTGAAGGAGAGCACTCTCTGGGCTGGAGCTCTGCAGAAGAGTGAACAACTAGGTAAAAGATGGACGTTTAAAAGTTCTTCTCAAGGGACCTCCTTTGGCTCAGTTTGCAGTGGGCATACAGAGGGCTGCTGTGAGAGAAAGGAAGCACAAAACGGACACTGAAGACTATTCTGCTTTTGACGGCATCAGTTCAAACTCTGCTTCTTTGCAAAAGGGTAACACAACTAGGCTGCTGCAGGACCTGGTCACTGCCATAGCATGTGACTGTGATGATTGGTTTTGGAGTATGAAGCCTGTGCAGATGCCTACAGAGAAAGAGGTTAAGAGGAAGAGCGGAATGGGACTACTTACTGTTTAAAGACAGAGAAGGCAGACAAAAAGGAACTTGACTCTCCAAAAGCATTGAAACTTCTTCTAAAATGCCAGGGTGTCTTTTCATTCACTCTACTCAGGAGTTAAAATATGCAGTACTGAAGGCATCTTTCCTGCACACGATGACATGGTGAGAAAAGTACTGGGAAACAGGCACTGGAGCAAATGGAACTACTGCTGTGATTTCACAGTTCTGTACCAAAGAGATTCGAGCCTAGGCCACAGAATACCCCTGAAGCTCGAAACAGGTCTATTATGATGATGTCTGTGTCTTGCTTTCAAAGACACCAGAGGAACGATACTTCCATCTCTGTTTTGGAGAAAGATGAGAAAGCTGCTCAGCTGGATGTCTTTTTTGATGAAGTCTAGAAAGTCACAGCAGAGTGGTAGTTCACAGGAGCACTGTTCAGATATATGCAAGTCATTCTCATCCAGATTTAAGATGGTTCTCCTAAAATGGTTAATGAGGATCTATAATCTTCAGAGCTTTTGAATTATTTTTTAAACTAGTAATTGAGCTTTTATGGCAGCTCTGCCCTTCCTCCAGGCAAAAAGACACTTCCCCCCACCCCCCACTGCTCAGAACAGTTGGATCACAAAAGGGGCGAGTCTGGCATCCCATAGACTGGTCCCAACCTAGCAACTTTTTCTCTATTCAGAGCAAGTCTGTAGTAGTGACAGTGACTAAAAACCATGAAAAAAAGTAAGGAATACAATACATATAAACACACAAAGGATTTTAGTCTGTACATAATGGCATATGATCTTATTGAGTCTGCTTTTGCCAGCCAAGCTAGGTTGACTACTCACCGTGTTGCAAGCACTATACAAAAGCATATTCTGATGTGGAACCAGGGAGCATCTGTGCTCCTCAATCCCTCACATTCTCAGGCAAAGGAGGACTACAAGCATATTCACTCACAAATGATCACTGCTGGACAGGAAAGTCTTGATTTCACCATGTATCTGTGTCTTGTAACTGGGATCCACGCAGACAACAACTCAAGAGATACTCTGGATTCTAGTTTGAATCCTTGCATAGGAGACCCACAGGAGTTTCCTCAGACAGTTTTCTCCCCATACAGGAATTTTTATGTCACAAGAGCCAAGAAACTACAAAGATCCCCGTCTCGGGCAAAAGGCAAATAATCCAATTTTTTTATGTCTCTTTCCTTCTGTATTAGCAAGCCACTCTCTTATTCCTCTGTGTTCCACCAACCTCTAAGTACTGTGATGGGAATTATAGGGAGGAAGAGATGTGTCTGCCTGTCCAATTGACTTCCAACATTGACTACAACTGAAAAAAGGCCACTGACCTGCAGGAGATAATGGTTCAGTATTGAGTATCTTACCCGTATCTGCAAGTCACTGAGGTCAAGGCATCTGCACATTTCCAAGAAGAGCTTCACACCCTCCTCATCTAGGATTATATAGACTGGGATCCAGCGCTTATATGCCGCATCAACAATATCGCGGAAGATGTCCCGGTCTGTAAATACATCCATGACCACTGCAATGATCTGGAAACAAGATGACAACAGACAGACAACCGAATAAAATATTAGGAACTGAAAGGGATGCCCATCACACTGGTGCAAAATAAAGGAAAGCACTGATACTAAAATATGGATAGTGAGGATACAGGGGAGACAAAAGTACAGGCATGTACATGCCCAAGTACTACCAATAGTCTTGGGATTTTCTGGCTTGGCTTCTGATGCACTTTGGAAGGAACTTAATAAATGTCTTTGAGAGTTCTCCTTTTCTACTGGAAGATGACTTATTTCAGCTGGCAGAGGAATACCAAAGCCAAATACCTAGTTTCTCCTCTGTATTGTGAGACTTTCATTGCCTCTGTAAGGACACATTTAAACAAAGAGGAACACTGAAAATAGATTGAAAAATAAGAGTGGAAAACACATCTGTAACTTAATCATAAGGTGATTATTGGAAGAAGAATGAAGAGATAGATCAAAGTCTGGATCCTCGTCCATGGTGCACAGTGCAGACAAGAAGAATTTTAATTTTCCTATTTTCCTCAATTCCCTGTGAAAATCCTACTCTCAAATCTGGCTTCACAAGGAATGTCTTAGAGAACTGAAACACATAAACTTCATGTGTGTCAGGAAGGGACTGCAGTGTGTGCGAGTTTATTTTCAAGATTTAGAGGCAAAATCATAGAATGATTAGAGTTGGAAGCGACTCCCAGAGGTCATCTAGTCCAATCCCCCTGATCACCCTTCTCTTCATATGTGCACTTTTTAATGGTATAAAACTAATCCCTCTTTCCAGTCATGGATTTTACATTAAAACAAAAGGTTGCACTGACATGACAGACAAGCCTGAACATTCATAGGATGAGTAACAACAAAACCAAGAAGGTTACGGGCAACTTTAATGCTGATCTCACATGTTTTGTCTTTCCCTCCCTTTCAGTATTTTTTACATCATTAGAAATACCAATTCACTTTTCTGCATGAAAGAGTTACGCTCCCCAACATCTGAAAGGCTATGAAAAACGCCTGTTTTCCTAGTTCCACCGCAAAACATCAACTAGCCAGGTCAGAGCTCTCATGCTGACAGTATGCTGAGAACAGAGTTGCCAGAGTTGTAATTTCCCAGACACCGGGGTGACAGTGATGAGCCATGCTAGGCTGGGGATGGCAGGTACAGGTGTGAATGGAGCCTGAAGACTGAATCGAACAGTAGGATTTCCTTCATTTGAAGTTTGGAAGAGACGCTGGTAAAACTGTAGGAGTCCCCTATGGAATGGGAAATGATTCTCAACACAAACCTCATTCCTTTAAAAAAATGTCCTTGAATAAATTGCTTTTGGGAAAGTGTTGTCATAGTAAATGTCCCCCTACTGTGTTTGCCGAGTCTCTGCTTGTATGGCCAGTAACAACCAATACATCTGCTCCATCAGGCTCCTTCTGTCAACAGTGCTTACACAAGCTTTTCTTTGTTACAAAAAAAAAAAAAAAAGAGCTGACATTGTGTTTACGGTCATCATTAACATATAGGTTCCTGATGCAAGTGAACTATGGTAGAGCTACATTATAAACTAGTAGCAAGTCCCTTGGTAACTCCTCTTTGTGAGAGATGGATTTCAGGTCCTGCCTTGGTTCTCACTTTGCAGCACAAAGCGACAAGATGCAGAGAATGTTACTAGAGTCTCTGAACACTAAAATATGGCAAACTTGGGCCATTTTATTCCTGAACAACTTCATACACCAGCAGATTATAATTACAGGCATGAAGAGTTCATGCATTAATTCAGGGCTGTTACACTCCCTCTCCCCTCCACACACTGTGGTATGTATGTAGCTATTTACGAGCAAGGATGCCAGATAATACTTATTTGAAGTAAGAACATCCACATAGGGAACTGGCCAAGAACAGATAGCAGGAGTGTGAATGGGTTTTCTTTCCAACCCCTCTACTCGCAACAAGTCCAATGCCTGCAGAGATTATACCATGTCCTGGATAGACCATCTGTTGTTAGTACTGGCCTTGCAATATGAAGGGATGGGTCCCTCCAGGCTTTCAGGAGTTAGGTCATGTTCAAGCTTCTTTGCAAGACTGTGGACTAAACCCAGAGAAAACTGCAGTCCTGCACAAAAAGCAGATGAGCTGCCTTGCAGATGGCACTTCCAAGACAGAAAAACATGTGGTGGGCTTTGTTAGCCTTCTCAAACCCCTGCCGCAGCTGGTGATCTGTCAAGATTACCGAGGAGTGTTCCCAATTACAGCAAGTCAGAGCATGAGTGTCTACCCCTGCAAGAGGTTTTGCCCATTCCTCTGCTTATCCTATGGATAACAACCACAGAGCCCATAGGTGTGCCTGGCTCTTTACAGGTATTTACAGATTGGCAAGCATTAACTTGTCAATCTCATTGCGGCAAGGGAGCTTAATTAACATATGTTTGTAAAACACTGATGATAAGCCACCCACAGACATGTGCCACATATTACCAGTATCTGTTTAGACCCCCTGCACCCCAACCCAAAACAAGCACAACCTACTCTTATCTGCTGAATGAAAAGCTGATACCTGGATTTTTTTATTTTTTTTTTTTGCCAGGGACAGCTCAGCTGAACACAACAGGCAGTTATCTCCAAAAACGAACATTAAACACCTCAATGGCTACTAAACATGAAACCACCTTTGAGCTGGGAGGGGCACAGTTCAGCCAGTCAGTGAAAAAATTAAAATCTACAAAGGAATTATTTTTAGGTGTCAGGCACCACTATCAAAAGGAGCAAAGTTTCCCAGTCCTTGCACAGTCAGTGGAGGCATTTGCAGCAGCAGAAACAGGACTGGTAGTTGCACCAAATTGGAGCATAAACATTTACAGCTTCTCAGTTTTCTGAAGGACTGACTGCTCATGCCAGCCGCTGAGCGGGAGTATGGGATGCGTACATATTACTGTGAGCAGGGAGCTGAGGAGATCACCCGCTGGATTAATGCCTCTGTGGGAAGTTTTCTCTATTTCCCAGCAGATTTGGTTTTAACACGTTTGCAATGGTTGTGTGTGTAATGTGTGCTGGGGTGGGTGGGGGGTGGGGATAGTGGAGGAGGAAATGACTGCTGAATTAGAAAGCAGAAGAAACAGACAGCAGCAAAACTAGGAGCAGAAATGAGGTGTCTCTAGCATTTTCGAGCCATCTTCCTTAGAAACTTCACCCAGACCTAGAAAACCTTTCCCATTACCCCCTACTTAACAATGCTCTTATAGCATCACAGCTGGTTTGTTTTCTTACCAGAGGTACCCTGTCCTTTACATTAACAGTCCTTTCCAGTCAAAGATAAATAGGAGCAGCTGCATATTGTCTGGACTACAGCTGCTCGCAATCGAGGCTGGATGGTGTTGAGACTACCAAAAAAACTCCTACCAAACCCCAAAACCACCACCCCATAAACAAACTCACTGCCCTGTGTTTAACAAGGGATACTCGCATGTACAGGAGGGGTGGCTGGCACAGCATCACAACTGGTCTTTCCCTGAGCCAGTGAATCACAAGAAGCAAAACACAGGTATGAAAAGAGCTCCAGTTTGGGGGGTGGTGGGGGGTGTGCACTGGGGTTTAACCGCACCCTGGGCATCAGCTTTGCCAGCAACAAACCATAGGGAAGCCCTGCCTCACGGCCACCGACCAACACACTCCTCCCAGCCCAGAAGGAACTGCCAAGCAAAGCCTGGCCGCCACTGGCTCCCACAGCCCTCCCACCACCCCACACAGCCCCAGGTGTGAAGGCGGGCAGGGGTGGCCCATCGAGGGCAGCCACTTCACGCATCAGCCGGGCCCTACCTTCTGCGCCTGCTGGATCATCTCCCGCACCACCTCCTTGAGGTGGGGTGCACTCTCCTCCTTGCGCGGGTGTGTGAAGAGGGCCACTCGGCTGATGCCCCGGTAGAAGGTCTTATCGGTCCATCCCAAGTCCAGCGGCGGCACCTCCGTGTCCGAGCACTCCGGCCAGTAGGCCAGCGAGAGTGTCTCACCGCCGGGCCCCCGGGCCACTTTGCCGCCCTCCCGGGGGTCGTCGTACCCCCGCCAGCTGCCCCGCAGGGCCTGCAGCTCCCGGCTGGACAGAAAGTCGAGGAGCTGATCCTTCCTCAGCACCTCCCGGTAGGCTGCCTCGCCCCGGGTCACCAGAGTCTCCAGGGCCCGCCGCTGCTCCTCACTGTAGTAGAAGCGGGCCTGGGCCTGCGTTACCTTCTCGTTGACGTGCGACTCGTCCAGGAGGAACACCTGGGACTCCGCCATGCTGCCGGCACCTGCAGCGCCGGCCGGCCGGGAGGCTGCGGAAGGAGGGAAAAGGCAGAGCCGGGCCCGCCTCACCTGGCCTGCCCGAGCCCGCCCCGACGGGTGGAGCGGCCGCACCGCCTTGTGCCGGCCCCTCACGTTCCCCTGGGGAAGTGGCTGTCCCTTCTCGCTTGCTCCTCTCCCAGACCTATACGTGTCCCAGGGGGACAGGGGCGGCCTGTCCCTCGGCACGGGCAGGACCTGATCACAGGTCCTGATCACAGCTTGGAAGAGAGCCCGGCCTGGGTGGCACTTGGATTTTGGCGTGCAAATGCATAAGTCTATATAGGATGCTTCCCCTCCTTACCCCCCTTTCTCTGACGTGCCAGCCAGCCAGGGCCTGCTCATGGGGAAAAGGGGGAAGTCAGCAGAGACACAAGCAGAGCACCGGGGTGGCTGCTAGCAGGCCCTCCCGAAACCCTCGTACAGAGCAGTAGCAGAAGCTCAGCAACTCCCAAAAAAGCAGGAGGTGGAGACCCTGTTTGCAGGTGGAAGATGCCAGAGCAACCTGCCTGAGGCCACCCAGCAGGCTGGTGTCAGGGCTGGGAATAAACCTGCCCTACTCCCAAGTCTCTTAATGGGAGGATAAATAAATACCCCTAGCTCAACACACATGTCCCATCTGAGACTAAGGGTTGTAATGTTAAATTAAGATTTTTTGCATGGTATGCAATAGTTGCTGGAGGTTTCAGGTTTCAGGCCATGCTGCGGTTTGCAGTGCATACACAAAGGATAAAAAGCAGTGTTTCCCCGCTTGCAGCCCAGGAATGGAGCACACAGAGATGAGAAAGGAACCGGGGATAAAGGCAAAGCAGAGGGTGAAATACAAACCTTCAGCTGCAGTGCTTTGATACCTAATTAGCCCTAAGTGCTCCCATGCACAAAAAAGCTGTAGGGACAGAGCTGCCGCAGCTGCTCTTTGTCTCTTCTCTATAAGCAATCACCTGTGCTAAGTGTGAGTTAGCTTAGAATCCAAATATGTGGTGGGGCACTGTAGCTTGTCCTGTGCTGTTGCTCACCTTTAGGTAGAGGGGTGACTTTTAATATTCCAGACTGTCATCAATAGCTTTTCTTAGCGTAAAATTCACTTTAAAATTGCAGTTGAACTTTGCACAGATCTACTTCTCTGCCTGTCAAGTCCTCTTTAAAAATTAATTTTGATATAGGTTCTTTTAGCCTGTTTCCCAATGGAAATGAGGCTTCAGTGGTCATGATGTCTGCCTCTGCCTGTTTGTCCATCTCTCTGATAACCTTTGAATCCACTGACTGATTCCGAACAAGTTTGGCAGAAGCAAAATTATATCACTTGAGATTTTGTGAAAATAAATGTCCTGATAGCAGAAAGAGAACCTATCACAGACCCTGACAGGACGGGTTACAGCATGGGTTCATGCCTTATTAGATTTCAGACATTCTATAAAAGTGAAAACACAAATAAGTGCCTGATCTGTATGAAAAGCTTCAAATGAGTTCATACCATCTTAGACACCCTGGTCAGTCAACCACAGTATACAAATACACAGGAGACACAGCTTTGTTAGTTCCAGTGCTCACTAAACTACTTGTTGGGCTTATTTGGTTTTGGTTTTGTTTTTGGTTTTTTTTTTTCCCTGTACCAGAGGCGGCCATCAACTCAGCTATTTCATGTGTGGCTCAATAAAGTCTCTTTAATCCTGGGTGCTCTGTTCATTTGTAGCTGCGCTATGTAATCCTTTGTGGGAGCTAAGGCTCCCACATGAAAGCAACAGTAGGTTCACAAATACAAGTTTTAGTTTTATATTTAAAAGCAAGTGAATGATTCCCACATCTAAGTAAAAGCAGCAGAGATTTTTCAGTTTGTTGTGATGAAATTTTTAGCCCCCATCTCTCACTCGAAAAGACAAAGCGTTGACTGTGTGTTGATAGGATAAATAGGGGCAAGGAGCTGCGCAAAAGCTGACAGAAACCCTTTCCCAAGGCAGACATGTGTCCCTCCCAGCCCTCCTCATTCTCATAGCAATACATTCCAACCGAGTGTATTTCCTATATGGAGTTTTTATAAGGTCTGATGATTCAGACCCTTTTCATATACCCTGACCCTAGGGCTGCTGTGCTGTCGGCTCTCCTCAGTGACTGGTAAAAAGGGCTGTGCAAACAATCACAGAGATAACCCAACTCCATTCGGGACCAGAGAAGAGTGGCAGGCAGGGTGGGAGAAAATACGTGTGCCTGGTCCTGCCCTTCTGGGATCCCACAATGAATTCCAGTTTCCCCTCTAAAAGAGAGCAAGCCATTATTGTTTCAGCTCAGGTTTTCCTCTCTGCCCTTAGCACTGGCTCAAGAGGAAGAAGAAAGGGGAAGCCTTCGTTTGAACTGGGCTGAGGCAGCTGCAAATCCACGCAGACCTACTCTGTCAGTCCTTTGATTTATTTTGTTCCTGGGGATTACTTGCTGGAGGGGCTGCGTGTGCCTGGACAGGGTTGGGTCTCTGCGCTTTTCGCCTCTGCTTGGGTGTCGTCCCAGCCAAGTCCCGGTTAAGGTCTTGCTTACTTTTCTGGTCTGGTTCCAAGACATTTTCCAAAGGATGTAAACTAGCCTATCAGGAAATATTACCTCTTATTGTAACCCTCCCCCAACCCCATTACAATGTTTTAAATCTTCTGCCTTCAAACACCTCCCACTTATATTCTGGTTACTTGGGCCTAATTGCTTCACTTTCCTTTACGAAGCAGTGCAGGTTGTGCATTAGATAAAGATATGACACCTTATATTTAGCATTAATTTTAGCTGCTCTTGTCCTGAGCATACATCTCTCTTGCCAGTCCTTCCTGTGTAATTTCAGTCCCTAAATAGCCCACCTCATGATACAGCCTCAGATAAATTTCCCAGCAGTGTTTTTCCTGTGACATAAGCTGCTACGAGCTCTTGTTACAATCCTGTGGATGCTCAGCTCGCTAAGAATAAAGTTCTGATGCCACATTACCTTTTATACCTTACTTTTTCCAAGAGCAGTCAGCATCTACATGCGAAGGAGGAGGGAAAACAAGGGAACGTAATAAGAAGAAAGAATCACATTGTGATAAAGTGGTTGAGAACTGTAGAGTAGAAACCTTTTAAGGACAGGTATCCTCCAAAACAGAATAATATGATTTACCCAGACATCTCTGATCAACTATACTGTGTTTTGGGCTGGGGTTTGGTATTTTTTTTTTTTTTTTTGGGTTTGTCTTTTTTTTTTTTTTTGTTTGGGGGGGGGTGGTGGGGGTTGATTTTTTGTTGTTGTTTTCTGTTTGTTGTTGTTGTTGTTATTTGTTTCTCAAAAGCAGCAACTGGTTAAAAATGAGATTTGCAAAGAAAACATGGTGGCTTAAGTGATGGAGGATACATGAGAATGTTTTCCACTTCTCAGTGTCCCAGCTACAGGTTAGCCTGAGGTGATGGGGCTTTGAAATGGAAAGGTAAATAAATAGGTGCCGGTGCCATGATTGTTATTAAACACTGCACTCCCTCCCTGTGCTGGCTGACACCAAAGACTTGGCAAGCAAAGGCTTGGTGAAGATTGCATCTCCTCCACTCTTCTCTGCAGCTGGGATCCAGGAGCTTGTGGGAAGACTACGTGAGCCGCAAGCTGTGCTCCGCTTGTCCCAGGTCTGAAATTTCATTTGCAAGGGCTGCCAACGCAGCACAGGAATAGGTGCATTAGTCATGTCCAAGTATTGGTAGAGCTAAAAGCCTGAAACAAGATGATTTCAGGATGGAGAGGAAGAAACATTCACCTTCACCATTCTCCCTCCAGCAACCCAAAGAGCTGCGGGCAGTGGAAGGTAGGTGTGTCACTTCTGCAGCAGCAGTGACAGATTGCAATCCAGAGGATGAAGAAATGCTTTCAGATGCTTCCTTTCTGCCATATTACAGTGCCCCAGGGAGAAAACCTAGCTGCTGAATTGGAGAAATGCCGCAACTGAGTCAAGTGCTCCTGGTCTCCCACTCAGTTATTCAGCTGTTGTCTCCATGTGAGAGTAAATAGGTAAGAGAGTCCTCTAAAGAGAGCAGACAGGAACAACTGTTTGCGGGCTCATTTCTTGCAGCAAGCCATTCGCTGACAGAAAGGCCTTCAGCTGTTTTCCCTGGCTGTTCCCATTCACGGGGCAACAGTTTGAGGCAGTTTTCTGAAGAAATAGTGCTGACCCAGGTCTCTTGCTTAATTTTCTCTCTTATAAGCAAGGACTCAAAACTGGTTGCAGTTTAGAATTCAGCTGAGCCACCCTGAGTGACCTTGGCCAAGTTGTCTGCTGAGCCTCAGGTCCCTATCTGTAAAGTGAGGAAAATACTGCTCTACTCTGCAGGATTGCTACAAGGGGAGGTCCTTGTAGGTCCTTATATTATTAGAGAATAAAACCCAAGCCAACATCACCTACATTTACGTTGGTTTCTCCTGCAAGGTGAGGAGAAATAGACAGCTGTACAGAGTTGCTGTGCATATGAGCCAAGCCTGAATGGAAGCTCTGGCTAAAGAAAACAGTGAGGAATAAGCAATGCAGCCTCTGAATAGGATGCTTAATTGTAGCTATAATTACGTAGCTCTCAAATCACAGTGTGCTTTATAGACAAAGGAACACCAGGAATGGGAGTGCTGAAAAGTCAAGGCGGTAACAAGTCTACGGCCTGGTGTTTTTACCTGCATACTGGCCACCTGTAGGTGTGCATTGCTACTGACTTTTGGAAGACAAAAATGCTTAGGTGGGAGTTGACAGGGAGAGGAGAGGAGCACAGAGGGAAGGCTGGGGTAGGTGACCCGGGCAGAGATGGAAGGGATGAAGAGCAGGCTTGCAGGAATCGATTAATGGGGCAGTCTTAATATGGTTTAGCAGGCCACCAGACAGTGTGGCATGATGAGATGGGAGACAGAGTTATGCGCTGATGACAAGGATGAGATGTCCCAATGCTACGTGGTGGATAAGAGGAAGTCAGTGGAGGGAATGCAAGAGACACAATGTGTCCAAAAATAAGCAAAGTAATTTGGAAAGCTGCATGGAGGAAAGGAGAGCAGTGGGAAGCCAAAATGAGGCTCTGGCACGTACTAAGTTTTTAGCCACCCTGGAAGATGACAAAAAAAAAGCCATGGCAGAAAAAGGAAAACCTGTTTTTTAGAAGGAGGGACAAAGAATAGAACTGTGCAGTTCAGCTGTGAGGAAAAGAAGTTAGAAGAGGGCCCTAACCTACAAAAAATGAACCAATAGAAAGCAGTTTGATCCCCACAATAAATGCAAAACCATGTGAAGGGAGCAGCATAGGATAGAAAAAGGAAACCCTCTTGAGAGGAGACGCAGAAGGCTTAATTGTAGGCTTAGACCTGGAGATGGAACAAGAAGATTTGCGATTCATGAACATAAAGAAAGATACAGATAGATTTTAAGATGTGGTAGAAGTGCGTTTATTTGGTATGGAAGACGCCCTTCACTTATCAGCCTACATTTGCCTCTGATATGTATTTAGCTTAAAAATATCCAGAGATGCAGTTTAAAGGAGAAGCCATCTGCTCATGACCTTATCAGAAGCACCACTAGCTCCAGAGGATCTCTACCTTTCTTTTGCTGGTGTTTCTGTCCAGCAATGCCACAGTGAAGGCAGATGAATTGGGTGCAAGTGACTCATGCGAGTCAGAAAAACAAAAGGAGCGAACCAGATGTCCCTTCAGAAAGGCTGTTTCCAGAGAGACATGTTGTAAGTGTGAAAGCAAAACCTTACAGGAAGTTATGCTTGAAATCTTCTGTTTGATGTTTTGCATTAGAAACCCAGAACTAAGGCCATGAAAAAATGTCACAGGTGACATTCCCTGTCTCTCAGCTGCTCTTTTTGTGGAGAAATCACCCTTCAGCTTGACTGAGGCACTAGCACAGCAGCACCCATCCCAGGCCTTAATGTTGCTCCAATTAGGGGTGCACTCCAGCCACCCCAAAGCTACACAAGGAGAAAGTAGCGTAGTACCTGTGTTTTGATATAGGAGACATTCATACCTTGGACTTCAGTAGAGAAGAGCTTCTAAATCAGCCAGTGTGAGGCATGACAATGGTTTTGGCTCTGAGACAGTCACAGGGACAGTGACCAGGGCTATTCCTGCCGGGTCTATGGAGAGCTGAATTCAGCTTAGAATGCCATATTTTCAGATCAGCAGAATGATGTGATTTTGAATTTTTCCAAAAGCAAAAACCAAATTCATAATGCACTTATGTTCATCCGGTGCCTGTTTTTAGATCCATTTCTTTTGCAACTCAATTAATCAAATCTCGCTGCTCATTTTAAAATAAGTGGCATTTCTCCTACAACGACTTCAGTCTTAGAGGTTTAAAAATAGTGAAATGGATTCTGAGCTAATCCAGATTCATAAACCATCTTTGTCTGTGAATATCTGAATGTTTTGATCATCATATTTAAGAGATTCCTTTCTCCTGAGGAGTATTTTTCAGACAGATTGGCCCCCACTACTCATTACTCTGAGGCTGCAGTGGAGTACCATGCTGTACCCTCATACAAACACATAGGAGGAATGGAGGGGTGGAGCTGCAGCAGAAATATACCAAACATGGAGTTTAACCATGGTCCCTTTTCCCTTGTCTCTTGATGATGGACAATCCACAGATCTCCCCTTGTGTTCAAACCTATCTATCTCATCTGCTGTTTTCTCTTTACCCTGTGGGATCTTTTAAAACTCTTCCCTTCAGCGTGACCATGGGCATTTTTCCTTTAACTCTTCAGCAAGGCTGGCTCAGTAACATGTTTCTGCTTGTCAGACCCCCACACCTTCTTCCCCATCTCCTGTGTTCTTTTTGTTTTGTCACAGTAGCTGCATCCCCTGAGGAAAAGTGCAGCCTGTGGTAGATCCCCACCATGGTACTCTGCTCAGACAAGCAGAGAGTCAGTTCTTCATGGCTTTACTTCCACTTTGTTGAGATTGCCAATTAGTAGAGGAAGAGATGATTGGAATATTTTTTTTTCTCCTGCCGATAATTGACCTAAGCCACAGTAAGGCAGGAAATGCAATTAGACAGCGGATGATCTTGGGAAGGACTGCAACTAATTGCTTAGCATTTTGCATTTCTCACAAGCATTTAATTTATCTTTCTACTCTTCCTGCAAGTTCTGTATAGGATTTAGAGTAGGGTCATTTCAGCCCCTCATGTAAGGTAATTGTCTTGTGATCCTCTTTCACCACTGCAGAGCAATATGAATAGTAAATTACAGCTCAAATATCACTCATGCCAATGCTTGGGGTAACACTGTGACAAGCAAAATAAGGGATATACTGGCAGCCTTGGTCATCAGGTAGCACGTAGCAGCTAGGCTTCATTTGAAGCTCCAGCAAAGTACTTTTGAGCATGAGGCAATATCCACCATGGCAAAGCAACATCACAGCCTCTGTCCAGCCAGCTCTGGCTGGCACTCCGAATCACAGAATGAAAAGCATTTGTGATACCCACAGGAGAACAAAAAGTACCATGAAACCCAGCATGGGAGACTGGGTAGGCCTGACATTTAGGATGGGAAATGGTTAGGCTCATGCTCTGGGTGTCCAGGACATGCAGCTGTGTAGTGCTGTGGGAATGCTGGGAATTAATTCAGTTGGCTGGAAGAGGGCGAGTTTGGTTTGGGTTGTTTGTCTGCAGCACGAGGTAACCTACTTTTATGAACACTGCCCTGGCAAATTAATTAGATCAGGGTGATTCCCTGCCTTCATCTACTCAGTGGCCTGCTGGTCCCTTTTGTTCTGAGCTCATCTGTGTTTGGAAGGTAAACACAAGGTACGCCCATGGTGACCTTTAGAACTAGAAGCCTTTACAGTTTGCATAACACTGCAGATATATACACCATGATAATAAATAAGCTAAGGTAATTATGGAATAAATCCTTGCCCCAAAGAGATACCCAGATGTGAATGGTGTAGCACACAGCCAAACATAGAGTACATCTCAACCAGAGAGGAGTGTGCTGCAAACAGCCAGGGTTTTTGCAAGGAGGGGAGAAGAAGGCCTAGACACCATGAGCAGGCTCCAAAAGCAAGGTGAAAGAAATCAGAAAGCCAGAGGGGAAGAGAAAGAAAGTGAAAGAGGTGTTTAACCACTGTGTGAGGACCTAAAGATAGGGATTGCAAGAGATTATGAGAAATGCAAGTTGGCATAGTCATGGAAGAGGGGCGTTGAGTCTGACATCCATGGCTCTGCCACTGTCCTGTGAATCACTTTGCCTTCATCTCACTTCTGTCCTCTGCTTTGTATGTCTTGGCACTCCAACTTGAAAATTGTTTGGAGTAAGACTGTCATTACTACAGGCATGAGAAGTGTCCACTGCAACTAGGCTCTAAACTCAGCCAGTGCATCTCTGTCATGGAAGACAACAAAATCCAATGGAAGATGAAAAGCTGTTGCATAGACTTGGACATAAGCAAGGCACATCTCTTAACAGGGACTGACAGCCTGCGCTGCAGGGATGAAGGAGAACAGAATGCTGGAGAGGAGACAGCAACACCGGCCATTGACAACACAGCTTGCTCATGGCAGCAGGATAAGAGAAAGAGCAATGAAGAGGAAGAAATGTTAAAATCTTGATATGTGGGTGGAGGTGAGGAAGAGACAAGCAATGGTTCAGTAGAAAAGGCAGGTGCTATTTTAGTCAGACTGGGCTAATTTCAGCTCTGATGTAACTCCATTTACGTCAATTTTAGTCATTTGGATTACACAAAGGATTAATTTAGGTCAGTGAGTTGAGGTGAGGGTTAGTCAACCCAAAATAAGTTTTGGGTGCAAAGGAGAGATGTAGAAATAAGGACCAGGTGAAGAACTGGAGCCATTGTGGATTTGGAGAGATGTTTGAGAAGGGACAGCAGGGGTGAGAGAGGGCAAACAAGAGGTAGCAAAGGCAAATAGGCCACAGGACCCCGGTGGGATACTTCACAATTGTTTTCATTCCAACCCAGGACAATTTGCAAAGGAAGACAGGCTGAAATGTAGTGGTTACCTACCCCTTCCCCCTTCTCATGGTCCACCTCCCTTTGCCACTCCTTCAGGCAGCTTGCACAGCAACATATACTCACTGAGAGATCATAACAATTTAGTTTTGATTTTTTTTTGTGTTTAATCACAAAACTTTCCAGATTTTTAACCTGAAATAGACTTTGGATTAGGATTTCACAGGGCAACAGATGCATTTAGCAGGGAGAATGAGTCTGATTCACTCCTGGTACAGCTTCACTGGAGTCAATGGAAATGAATTTGTTCCATTAATTCTCCAGAGACAGCGTGAAAGCCAAATTAAACCAGACAGGGCTATTCTCAGGCTGACAAAAGCATCCACACCTTAACTCTCACCAGCCTGCCCATGGAACACATGGAAAAAGTGTCTGAAATACTTGATGTCCTCTTTAAGTTTGCAAAGAACTGCCTCTCAACAACGCATAGGAAATAAACAAAAGAAAAAATTAAGCACATCTCTTGGTTCCTTTCCATTCCACTCTCTTTTTCTTTCCCTGCACATGCTTTCCATCAGTTGTTTCCGACGCCTCTTCTAAACTGGTGTTTACTTTCTCGTAATTCCATGTACTGAGATAATGTGACACCATGAATCCTTTTTTCTCCCTGTCCTCATTTCCCCCAGCTTTTGTTTTCCCATTCAGTTTTTATGGTTTTGTTCTTTGAAATTACGAGCTTCAATTGTATTTTATTTTTATTCTCTTCCTCTGTAGCCTGGCCCTGATTTCATTCTTCTGTTCTCTCTCCTCCCTTGTTCAGCATCAGCATTAGTTGAGAGAAGAAAGTCAGTAGGCTATAAGGTTAAAGATTAACCATCTCTTTGACACTTACCCCAAACTCAGCTCCCTCAGTTTCCCACCTTCCATAAATACTTGGTACTGCACAAGAAATAAACACCCACAGACTGCTCTCATCTCATATTCAATCACCATAATAAATACAAACTCTCTTCTGCAACATTCAATCATTATATTTAGTCCTAATATCAAGCTTTTCATCTGCAAACACCCACACAAGCATTGGTTAATTTGTCCTTACAACAGCCCTGCAAGGTAGGTAATTACGTGTTATTATCTACATTTTACACATAAGGAAACTCCAGGAGAAATTATGAAACTCCTAACAAGCACACATACCCACAAATCTAAACAGGTACTAACTACATCTTCTACAAATGCACACATACACACAGCACTCTACATACATATTAGCCTATGCCAAAAAGCAGGGATCAGCAAGCTTGCTCCAGCATGGGAGGGAGGCGCTTGCCACATTACATCCACCAAAAAGAAAACTCAGAATGTGAGGGCGCTTTCGACAGCAGAGGAGTGGTGCAGGAAGCAAACAGCGAGCTCTCTGGAGCATGCTCTTTAGTTTCTGGGCAGCGTTTCATGACCTCCCTTTCCTGCAGATGAGTAAATGTGCAAGGTGAAGTCCTCCTTACCCCGTGTACTTTTTCTGAAGCACCACCGAGGTTTCATTTCATATTTGCAGTTTCACCACTGGTGACCGCCCTCACTCTATCAACACTTGTTTCTGACAAGAAGTTGGGAAAACCCAGTCATGCACAACCCCCAAGTGAGCTCCTGACCTATTTGAATGCTAATTACCTCTTAGTGCTCTATCCAACTCGTTCTACTGCCTATCAAGATGTCAGCATGGGAAGATAATAGACCTTCTGGACTGCAGGCAGCTGCACACACAAATCCATAGAAATATGGAAGAAACATTAGTGGGAAAGCCAGAGAATGAAAATGAAGACATGAGTAATTACCTTTGATCCAGGATGTCAGCAGTCTGTGCCAGAGTATCCTGTGTGCAGCAACTCCCCTCCACCGCCCACGTGGTAGTCCCTCACAGTAGCCGTTGCACCTAGAGCCTCCAGGGACTCTGCAGGGTCTGGTGGGGTCCATTTTGGAGGGTCAGACCCTCTGTAGATGCTGAATTTCTACTTATGCAAACGTGCTCTACTGCAGCTAATGGACACGTGACAGATTACTGGAACAGGCTGCCCAGAGAGGTTGTGGAGTCTCCTTCTCTGGAGACATTCAAGACCAATATGTTCTTATGTGATCTACTCTAGATGATCCTGCTCGGGCAGGGGCGTTGGACTGGATGATCTTTGAGGTCTCTTCCAGCCCCTAATATTCTGTGATTCTGTGACATTAGATGACATTAATATAAATAAATTTGATGTGGCATTAAAGACCTCTGTAAGGATTTGTGCCTTTGTGACTTGGCATTTTATTATTTTCTGCTCGGCATGACACTGAGGCTCTCATTGACTTGGGAGTCATGGTTCAGTGAAAACTATCCTCTTCCCGCTTTGGCCTCCTGTCATATCTCCTGAACCTGTCACACCCCCTCTCAACATAGGTATGTCCAGGCAAATAATTTCATTACTGTCTTCCTTTCACCCCTTGTGTTTCAGGTGGGACTGGGAACAAAGCTGTAGGACAGAGTTTGCCAAGCTGAATATGCATTTCTTGTTCCATAAAAACTGACACATGCCCCCCTTGTCTTCTCTGTACCAATAAACAATGTTGTTAAGACTGTAACATTGGTAGAATTTTTCTTATTCCAGGTTTTCTTAAAATCCTTTACTGTTTTTAGCTTTTCCACCCAGGGTTGTGTCCTCAATGTATTCAGTTTTCCATGTCAGTTTTCTATATTTTGTAATCTCTGCTTTAGAACAATTGCAGTATCTTTTTTTTTTGTTGTTGTTTTCTTTCCCCTAGTTGGCATACGTTACATTTTTATTTCTAATTGCTGTTTGAGCTTTGCCACTGAGCCAGCACAGGCTGCTGCTGCCTAAAACACAGACATTGATGCCAAGGCTGAAACTTCACAGGGTTTTGCCAAACCTGCTGACTCTGGATTCCCGCATCACAGGGGTCCTCTCAGCATTATCCCTTATTAATTACAATCAAGCATTCATACCGTAGGAGCGACTCAAACATCCAGACTAGTTCATGGCCTGAGGGTCTGTGTGCTGTGCAGACAAGGGAGGGAACGCCAGCCCTGTCTTATAAATGAGCTGACAAAGTGAGGCAAAATGATTGTTCTAGGTAAAAATTCTGGTCCTACGTGGATGAATGGTCTTTGCTTTAAGGACTTTCCTTTCTTTGGTGCTCTTTATCCGTAGCTAAAGGAGCAGACCACCAGGAAAGTACATGTGCTGTCAAGGCCATGCCAGAAGCACAGCACGTGAACCTGTTGTCCATGTCTGTGCTTGTCTGGAAGGGTCCCACTCCCCTTTGTCCGATCCACTGGACATGGAGAAAAAACACTTCTTCACTGGGTGCAAAGTTGTGAGAAGGGAGGGGAGAAGCACCAAGGAGCACTGACAGTGGGGTTACTACTTGCAGAGTGGTGCTGCTGTAGGTCCTGTAGCACAAGCAGGTCTCAAAAAGGATTTCAAGTCAGGAAAAGAAATACTTAACTCCTACAACATGCACTGAATAATCGGATGAGTCAAAAATGCCTGCTGCTTTGGCCATCAGTCCCACTTAGGTGGGATAGACCACAAGGAAGCAGTGAAGTGACCTAAGTCACTTCACTGCTTCCTTGTGCTACTCCTGTCTACTTGAGTGTACCCAGCTCATATCACTTGGCTGGAAGTCAAAAGCCCTGGGACACAGCCGTAGCACCAGAACTACATGGCCTTAATCTTGTTCTGCATTTAACGTTTCCAAGTGCTTGTGGAAACTTGAGAGTGGTAAGAATAAATACTAAAATAATACAAGAAAAACTTAAAAAAAAATATCCACATGTATAAAAAGAGAGAGAACATGAATGTCCATGGTAGTTGTAATGGAAGTCAAAGCCAGACACACTTGAGACAGAAGATGATGGGAATGGTGAACTTTGGGAGCACCAAATGAAACAATTCCAGGACCATAATGAAGTATTTGAGCTGGGGATAAAGGACAGAGGAATTAGAAGCTATGATGATGAAGACAAGAGCTTCTAGCTAATGTGGGAGTGCAAAAGGAGACAGTGGCGAGATGCAAATAGGAGGTTGATGCGATTGCAGTGCTGAGACAGCCAAGCCTTGTCTATACGAGCAGTACACATCCTATTAGAAAGAGTTTTGCACCCATGTTCTAAGTAATAGGACACTCAACATAAATTTGAATTTTGCATGAACAACTGCATTAAAAATTGGTTAGCCAGTTTTGGTTAGTGCTTTCTGATCACAACACGTGTCTTGTATATGCTATGCTTCAGCCTCCTTGGGCACTGCATTTCTCAAGATGTTAGCTCTTCTTTACATGAGACAGTCATTTGTGGACATTTACAGACCAGTTGTTCTTCACCTACTCCCCTGTGCAGTCTGTTCTGCACCGTACAGGCCTCCACTTCCATTGTGCAGGTTGCGTGCATCCATGCAAGATGCTTGGCTTGAGTACTTAGTGTAAGACAGTCATGCCACAGTCTCCAGCTTGAGTTATTTACTGAGCTGAACCAGCAATAAGTTAACCGACTATTTTTCCTAAATGACACATTTTCCCTGCACAAACATGGTAGAAAAACTCCTCAACTTTTGCAGTAGCTTTTGTAATAAGCTGGAGGCTGCTGAAATAAAGAAGGTAGAAACTATAAAGCATAATATGAGAAGTATTTTGAGAAGAGCTTTGGAGCTGTGGTCAGCTTTGTCTGAGACATGAGAAAAGAAAATCATGAGGCTTCAACCATATTAGACTGTCTTGCACAGTTAAGTATAAAGATTCTTTAAATAGATAAATGATAATTATAATTTCAAAGAGGAGTAAATCACTACCCACACCCTTTGGCTCCCTACACAAAGATCTTATCAGATTAAATGATGATCTCTTTCTGGAATAATGAGGCAGAACCTCAGCTGGTAAAAATCAGAGTAGCTCTATGGACTCTAAACATGCAATAGTGACAGCCAAAGCTCAGTCCCGCTGACGGCTCAGATGCCTTCTCAGGTGTCCCATTGCTCCTAGAGTCTGCATGTGCCACAGCTGCACATTCAGGCTAAGCCAGCCTGCTGTTTGGACACAGCTTTCTCTAGACTCCCAGAAGTTATTAGCACTTCAAAAAAAGAAAAAACAGGCTTCATATCTAAATGTGTATTGCAAGAACTATAAACACCACCAGTTTCTTTTGTTAGCAATAGTACCTCTCATTATAGTGGTTGGCCTTCAACTCACCAACAGAGCAAAAGGCTTCAGAAGACTGAAGGGACAGCCATGACCATGTTCTCCAGCTTCCCATAACCAAAGCCAGAGTATTTCAACCTGTAAATCTTGTATCTAGCCCCCTTGCCAGCCTTGAGCTGGAGACTGTGTGGTATAGACCACAGCAAGCTTGCTACACTGTGTTCAGTTGGTTAGGACTTTTCTCTTTCAAATATATATATATATTAGCTTCAGTCAGAATTTGTCTAAACTTAGTGCAAGTCACATATTTGCATATCTTGAAGCCTTACCTTTTATTTTTTTGAGTCCTAAATTCAAGATGCTTATGACTGGTGTTCCAGAGTGCATTCTGCTGCATAAGTACTTGTGAAATGCCCGTGCCATTCAAGTCATGCACATTTTAAATTAGAATATGCAGCCATCATTTCAGTCAGCTGATGCTGAAGATTGAAACTTGTAAGCACTGGTGTGCTCTCCAACCTGATAAACACGACTGATAGCTGCACCCCACCCAGAGAGCATCAGCAACAGGTAGCACTAATTTGGCTGTTTCACAGAGCAGCAAGATGACTCTTGCTTTTTTTTTCTCCCCTCTTCCTGAAAACTGGTGCATGTGGGCCATTCCCCTCAGAGGTAACGTTAATAATAGCTTGAATGACAGTTGTACTGTTGTGACTACGTTAGGAATTAGTTTTTTCCTGCTTTAATTTACTATTAAAAATAACAAATGTTTACAACTTTCTGCTTAAATGAAAAGACTGTCTGAGAGCTTCTACAGAGGAGCTGTAGGATGCACTATTTGTAACTCTGGACCTGACTCCTTTTCCCCTTTCCCACCTCCACCCTGATCTCCCAAAAAAGCTTTAAAGAGAGGATTGCCTACTCATGCAAAGGCATTATGGCAACCTCAAAGCCTAGTAAGTTTTCATTTTGCTGAGCGTGCAGCCTGGGCTGAGGTGATCTAATAGCTCCTGCTGCCAGAACTGGGAGGTTCTGTCTTCCCCTTTCCCCTCCTGGCTGTGCATTCCCACTGCTCACCCTCTGCTGGCTCTGGGCCTCCTTACACTGCCCTCAGTGAGCCGACACAACTCATTAACCCGGCAAAAACCCAAGTGGATGGTTTTCTGCAGGGTAGCAGTGAGCTGTTAGATTGACTCACCTGCTCTGATGAAATCACAGCCATTGTTATTAGCAGATCATCCTCATCCGATAACAGGCAAATAGCTGCCATCACAATGGCAAGCTCAGATGTACCGATATGGCGATTCTCTGCTGCCACACGTCCCTCTTGCTCACACTTCCATCAAGCTAGTGTAAAAACTGCCAGTTCAGGATGGCTGCTGGTGGTACATGCATTCAGCTCTGATGAGAATGACTCTAGCAGGGGCAGAGCAAAGGGCAGCCACTTCCCTTTCTCCTTGGTGCTTGTAGCAAACTCGCAGCAGGTTTGGTTTTTTAAACCCACAAGTTTTGATGAGACAAAAAATAAAGGGGGGGGGGCGCTGATGCCATCTCCTTTGAATTCAGTGTTTTGCAACCAAACTGTTGGTGTACTGCACCTGGCAGAAAACATTCAGTCGTGAGAAGGGTCACCACGGTCTGGCTCCTGCTGTTATTATCTGTTGGCACTGTGGTAGTGCCATTCTTGGGATTTGACAAAAGAGAGGGACTGGCCAGTACCAGAAGGAACCTGCGGTCCTTGTCAGACACACTCAGTGCAGTGCAAGCCTAAAGGATACAATCCAGGTGACCTCTAGATCAGTGGAGAAGGTGCCTCTTCTTTTTTAATTATTTTCCTTAGCTGTGGCCTTAGAAGAGCCTCTTAAACAGGGTACTGAACATCAATCATAATATCAGGGCTCTGTCATAATGTTATAGCTTTAAGTGCACAGTAGTAGAGATGTGTTCCAAACTGCAGGTTTTCCCGTACAGATTTGCTTTTGTTTTATTTGTGACAAACATGCTATGGCTACTATCAGTCATAAATGCTGGTGGAAATGAGCCTGATAGACTAGTTGTGAGAAGCCACAAGATATCTAGAGATCTTTTAATTTGTTTCTTTTTCCTCTCCTTTCTTGCAAGCTGATTTTATTTCTGCCTGTCTACAAGGATCCCTGCATCCCTGCCATTTGTGAAATGTTTGCATTTTCATGTTAGCAGGCTGCACACTTGCCAAGCGGCTCTCACTTGCATAATGACAGCAGACAATGTGCTTGAATTTTCCCTCTGCTCAAAGGTGAGTGAACTTTTCCTACTCACTTGCCTGTTCCCCTGCTGTCCTGTAGCTTGCAGATAAGTCCTCAGCTGTTTTCCACTGTCAGTTCTGCTTATGTAAGAAACTTCTTTTGCGTTTGATGCAAATAAAGGCTCCTGAATTTGGGTCACATGAAAGCTGCCTCTAAAAATTGGAGAAATTGGCAATTCTCTGCCCTCTTCCTCGGTGCTATTAGAGGCTTTATCACACACTCAGTTCATGGTTCCCCACTGAAATGCAAAGCTTTCAGCATCAAGGAGTGGCCAGGTGTCAGGACTCTTTAATCAATGTGTATGTTTTAACTAGTAAATGTTACTGCCTGGATCATCTAGGGAACACTAATGGTTTCAACTGATCTCTATAGGGCTTAACTTAGAAGCAGCTAAGCCAGTTTCTTTGAACAAGTATTTGAAATGAGGTGTCTGCAGAAGGCTTTCTGATATGAACACAGAAGCAAAAGCTGTGTGTGCTTTCCAGTGCATCCAGGGACAGCAAGATGATGGACTGCAGCTGCAGGAAGATGTGGATAGGCTTCTTGACTGCATTGGGCAGGGGCAGGCAACATTGGCAGGAATAGTATTGCCAAATAGTCCTCACACCTAGTCTGGTGTAACCCAGGCTCCTTGGATAAATGCTGCAGAAGCAGAGCAAGAGTCTGAGCAGAACCCCTGGCCACATCTCTGGCCCACCAGACGTTGTTGTCCCATGTGACATTGGTATAATGAAAAACCTGCTGCTCCCTGTTCAGCATAGAGCTCACTCTTCACCTCACTGCTATGCTGCAGCTACTAAGGCACAGTTCCTACAGTGCAAAATGCCCCAGCTGATACCTCATGGCTGTTCAATGCTGATTTTTCCAGACCACATGGTCCTGGCTGCTGCATCTTTTGATTCTGCCCTCATTGGTTGCTCTCCACAAGTGTTGAAGACAAAATGGCCTCCTAAGAGCCTACAGCATCAAGATCCCACTGAGGATCAAAGATGAGAGGTGTTGATGAACAGGTGCCTATTCTGAAAAGCTCTACATTTTCTGCACAGGCAACTGAAATTGAGAACTACTTTCAATTAAAAAAACACATCAAAGCAACAACTCAGGAATTTGTATCCTTGGTACAGGGGGACTGGCCTAGCAGCCTGGTCAGGTGCTGCCTTTGTGGCCTCACTCAGGATCGTCTCCCTTGTGCTCTTATGCCCTCGACAGTCAGAGGGGAACCAGCCATGTTCCTGTTGTTTCTGCAGTGTGCTATAGTGAGTGCAGCCTTTTAGTAAACGTGTAAACCAAGACACAGACATCTCTATTTTGTGGCACAGAAAACCGCCTGCACGGCTTTCGCATGAAAGGAGATTTCCATTTACTGTTTTTCTTTCAGCCTTATTAATCATAGAGACATTTATAAACAAAATATGGATCTGCAGTATAATGTAGGCTCAGCTGTGCTCATCAAACTTATTTTTTCATGTGCAGTCCAGCTTCCTCTGTTTCATTTGTTATAATAATGTTTGCCTTCCCACATACTTTTCCTTCTTATATCTGTTTACAATCTCTTTTCTCATGAACTGTCTTTCTTGCTTAAGAAAAATACCAACCAAAAAGTCTCCTCTAGGTTCCTCCTTGTGCCATCCCATTTTGGTTTCACAGTGGACTCTCTCAGAATGTGTTCTGGAGGGTTAGTTCTTTATGAAACATTGACAGATGTCAGGTGAACTCAGTGCACCTCACAGGTATTAAGAGAAGCACCACAGTATTAGCAAGGATTGTGTTACAATTGAAGCCAGTTGGAAGAAGGAGAAGGAAGGTTGACAAGATATACAAGTTGAGGGATGTGTCTCTTTTTCTTCATTAAGTGACCTGATCTAAGTGAGGGAACATCTAATGGGCAGGCTGCAACAGAAAATGTCATGAGGCATGGAAAACACCCCCATCTTGTGGTTACAGCACCCTCTATGACAGCAAAACATCCCCCCCTTTGCCCACACCCATCCTTGTATCCGGAGATTCCATCGAGTTGGGAAGGGCCACGGTTCTCTGGGCTGTTGTTTTGCCGGGAGGAAAATTACTTCTATTGTGCGAGGGTATGAAAGTGGAGCCGGATGCCTGTGCCTCCCAGCTGCTGGCATGTGCAGGGAACACAGATAGCACTACCTCTACTCTGGGCATCAGGGAAGGACAAAAAGCAGAGGCAACCAGACTGGGTCTGCAGACACGCCAAAGCTTGGCCAGCTGCAGAAGGCAGTGCAAAACATGGCACTAATATAGTGCCATGGCCAAAACATGGCCATGATATCTTTACCTCCTAGTAATTTTGGTGTCATTAGGTGCTGCTCATAATGGGAAATCATGATTCTACTGTGGGTCTGGTATGTTGTCCGTAAGTAGTGTGCAGTCCTTTAATGCTTATTAACTTAAGTATTAATTCCTTAAACATCAATTAAAAAGATCACGTGAAGATTTACCTCTTCCTCAAACGAATCATGAGTTAACATGGGGGTACTTACAGTGTACTACTTAGACTGTCTTAATTAGTTAATCTCTGTAAAGGGGTTTCAAATGTGTGAAGAGCTATCAAACTGCTAAATGCATTATCTTCAATTAATTTTATGAAACTACGTATTCACTATCAAGAGGGTCTTTAAATTGCTGAGGAAAGGAAAGAAGACATTTCTTCTAATTTTAAAGCTAATAAAAAAAAGGATTAATTGAAAGATGATTTGACATGGTGGAAATATGGGTGAACACACCATTTTTTCTGTTTCAGCCAGATGTGAATGTGAGAGATTATTCATCCATATCCCTCCTCTACCTTTACTGCTCTGTAGTTTCTCTGCTTCCTTTTTTCCCCTGGTCTTAATTCTCTCTTTCACTGAATATTAACCTTGTCTCTTACAAATTTGATATTCCTGTAGCAGGGAAGAAAATATTAAAAAGAGCAAATCATAACAAAATACTCTTCAAACTCTGGAGACACTGAGATGACACCATCACAACAACTCAGTAATAACGTAGCTTGTTCCAAAAGAAGCCTCATGGACTTCACTTCAAAAGGAAATGCTAAAGGCCCAGAACAGACTCTTGCAAGAAAACACGGCCAAGTCCAGCCCGTGAAGTCATATGGTATCTCTCAGTTTCCTGAACCACTGTGGTAGACAATGGAGATATACTCTTAATGTATCTTTCAAAGTTTTCTATTTAAAGGCTATATGCCTTGTTAATTTTTTTTTTTTGCATTTTACTTCACCCATTAATAATCTACTTTTAGTGAAGTTCCCTAAAAAAATTGACAATGGGTTCTTTCTGCTAACACTCTGTCTAGCTGGTAGCCTTATTTAGACAAGCTGTATTGAATTGGACTTTACCAGGAACCTATTTCCTGGATTATTTTTCTCCCACTGGGACTAACAAAAGATAAGAACATTTTTCTTGCTGGGTCTGATTTGTTTTTAGTTTTTCACTTACCTTTTCTTTCTTTCTTTTCAAAAATGATAAATCATCACTTCCTTGCTGACTGCCAAGGTCCCACATGTTCTGAAAAATTCAGACAGCTTGTTTAATATCAGCTTGTCTGAGCAGCGGTTATGAAGCAGAGTCTCCTTCACACAGCTTGGATCATTTTTAATGTGCATTTGCAGTGTATTTGTATCACACCAGTGCATTCACTCCGCAATGATTTGAAAAGCTATTCATTTAACTGACTTCATCCAAAAGAAACTGGGACAGAGAAGAGAATATTTGATGGTCACAACTTTATTCTCTGCATACTGTAAAGTAACAGCTTAACATGTTGGATGAGGCATTTCACTACCATGTCAGAGTTGTGTAAACACTGATCCTGAACACCCCATGTTCTCAGGGAAAGAACTCCTGCCACCAAACCAGAAAAACCTCTTCTCTCCAAGCCCTCCCCAGTTCAGTTTTACAAAAGGAACCACTGAGGGATAGTAATTACTATCTGATCCAGTGGGTTTTAAATTAGCTGAAGGGCCTGACCTGCTTTAGCCAAGATGTCTAACAGAAGGGTAGCTAGCAGCTCGAAATGGGACAAGTTGCTGTTACGGTGTGCAGAAAGAAGAGCAGGACTATTATACCCTTCCATATCTTCACCACTGGTTTGCTTCTACTAATGTTACAAGATCCTTTCCCTTCATCTGGTATATCCATACAATCCATACCCACAGAAAATAGTAGAGGGGTAAACCCAAAATTATTTTAGGTCATCAAAGTTGCCTTCCACCTCAACTTAAGACCACCTCACTTTTCTTCCCTACCTGAAGGATTAATGTGTTTACCGATGATCATTTAATTCACCTGGGTGTTCCGCTTCCTCTGAAAGAAAGGTGAAATGGAGCCTGAGGAGACTGTGAGTGCTGCCAGATCCAGCAGGAAGGGGTAGGGCTACCTGGATACTGAAACCTGACTTGTCTGAGGTGCATTTCTACAGAACAAACCTAATTGCAGGAAGTTATCAATACTTAGCCAGAGGAGTGACAGGGCAGGGAGGATCCAGCAAAATCTCAATGAACCATCCAGGATTTTTGCTGCCTCCCTTTCATGGATGTGACAGATGGAGGGAGAGTCCTATCTTCTTCAAAAGGTTCCCTTTCATACCAACATTTCAAAAGATCAATTGCCAATAAATTAAGACAAAACCAAAAACACTGTATGTCCTGAGGGTAAGGGAAGATGCACTCCCTCTCTGTCCTGTCATGTCAGAAGAGCAGCTCCAATATGGACCTCTGGGGCATTCTGTGCCCTCACAGGGGCACTGGTGTGACATAGTTGGCAGGGAAGAGACCCAGTTCCCCGCGCAATCGTCCTTTCCACCATGATGGGTTGGAGCTGTCCAGGACCTCTAAAATGTCTCCACTGCGAAAACCCAGCTCATCATGCTCCACAGCATCAAAGTCGTACAAGGCACGGACCCATAGCGTTCGCTGAAAAGGAGACAGACAGGGACCAGTGAACTTCAACTCTTAAAAATCCTCCTCCTCCCTTCCCTCTTATGCCCCAGTACCTATGTTCACTAAGAGAGGATAGTCAGTGCTAAAATTGAGACCATCTTGAAATTAAACCAGGAAAGGGCCAAGATGCCATTAAGAAGAGACCAGTTTACTAGGAGACCCAAAGGATGGTGCTTGGGTTCTCAGCAGCCTCATATTCAAGGGTATTTGCACCATAAGGTGAAAAGTCAGAATGAAAGCAGGTCCTTAGGAAATAGTGTTCATGTGGCTCTGTTTCCCCCACCCTGTAAGCCATGGTAGCCACGATTGAAGCCAATTAGGGGAACACAGAGAACTGCTGGAGTCCTCAATAGGCTGTGAATGACTCTAGAGAGGTGGGCTTGTGTTGGCAAGGATATAGAACGTGTCTTGGGTCAGCAGAGGACTGTAAGGGACACATCAAGAGATCCAGCACAAAGTCTAGTGAATGTTGTAAAGAATGATACTTGCTCTTTCAGGCACTTCTGGGGCATATCTTCTTTGGACTCTCTCCAAGGTCAGCTCCCTGACATCAGAAGGATTTAGGAACCATTTGGGTGTATCAGTTTATTTTGGGTTTGTCCTTTAATGAGCACTATGATCAGGATTTGGGGATTATTTTCTTTGGTTGTTTTTTGTTTTTACAAAAACTTGATTGTAAGAGTCTTTGCAGTCAATCTCCCATTTTGACTGGAAATCAGATTTTAAAGGCCATAGCATGGGCTTCTATTCTGGGAAATCATTGGCATACGCACCATGAGGCATGGAAAATTTGGGAGGTATATTTTGCAGGTACAGATGGATAGATCTCTTTGAAGGCAGACTAACCTTTGTGAAAACTTCCATTCAGGGCTCTGCTTAGACATAACTCTTAGTTATGGACATATAGACCTTCCTGTGATTGGATTTGGCGGCTTCTAGATCATTTACGGGGTGTGGTAGGAAAGGGTATGTTGTTTTTCATTGCCAGAGCCCCTGAGGAATAAAACCCATTGGTATTTTGAGCTTCATTGTAATAAAGATTTGGGGCTTTTGCCCAAAGGACACATGTTCTTGGTTCCCAGTTTGTTCCAAATGTCCTCTTTCTCTCACCATTGAGAAAATTCTGCTGTCCTTGGATTCAGAGTCTGTGGTGGTTCTGGGCTAAGCTGTATGTTTCCTCAGCTAAGAGCGTGCCTTGGTTCACACTCCTAGGGGCTGATGGAGAAAGACTTTGGACTTTGCACTAGAGTCCCAGGCTGAAGCAGAGAAAGACATCATCCTCTATGCAGGTGTGGTGGGTTGACCCTAGCTGGATGCTAGGTGCCCACCAAAGCTGCTCTATCAAATCCCCTCCTCAATTGGAAAGGGGAAAGAAAATATAATGAAAGGTTTGTGGGTCATGTGAAGGATAGAGATCATTCACCAGTTGCTGTCACAGGCAAAATTAAAATCTAATTTATTACCAAGTGAAACAGAGGAAGAAGAAATAAAAACAGATCTTAAAACACCTCCCTTCACCCCTCCCTTCTTCCCAAGCTCAACTTTACTCCTGATTTCTCTACCTCTCCCCCCCTGCCCAGAGGCACAGAGGGGCAAGGAATGGGGGTTATGTTCAGTTCATCACACATTGTCTCTGCTGCTCCTTCCTCCTCAGGAAGAGGACTTCTCACACTCTTCCCCTGCTCCAGTATGGGGTCCTTTTCACAGATGATAGTCCTCCACAAACTGGCCTCCATCCGGGTTTAACCCACCACAGTCCTTGCCACACAAACCCAAAACATCAGGCATTCCCATAGTGGGAATTTGCAGAGGAGATGGTTAGTTAAGGTCAACTGCCAGGTATGGATCCAGGTAGGGGAGCAGTCCGAGATGTCTGCAGAGACATATCTGGATCCTGCCCACAAACACTGTGCAAAGAAGCTCTGACAGATAAGGGTGACAGGTAGATGAGTCCCACTTCAGTAGCATAGTAGTTCTGAGATATGTGCCAGGTTCAGACACATAGAACTGAGTGATGACAGTTCTTCTCAGATTGAAGCAAAAGGTAGTGGAAGAGACAGTGTGACTACAAGTGCATTGCAAGACTGAATGAGCACTGTAGGATGGCACAGTATCATGAGGCAACTCTCCACAGTACTTAAAAATGAGAACTGTAATCTAGCTACTCTGCTTTGGGAGGTCTGGCTGTGGTGGGAAAGATACTTGCTAGTCTCTTGAATCAGTGGACAAGAAGTGGTTCTAGGAAAGAGCAATACTTTTTCAGAAATGTCTTCTGCTGGACAGGACCCGTGCTTGATCCAAACCCATGGGTGAGCTTTGGCTCATTCACAATGCCCCAGATGCCCACCTATTGTGTTGAGCTCATGTTAAGTTCTTTCTTTAAGTAAGTTTGCATGTCAGCTCAATGAGAGGACAAGAGGCAACAGACACAAACTTGAATTTAGGAAGTTTCACCTAAACATCTGGAGGAACTTCTTTACTGTGGTAATGAGTGATGGAGCACTGGGACAGGATGCCCAGAGGGGTTGTGGAGTCTCCATCTCTGGAGACATTCAAGACCTGCCTGAATGCTGTCCTGTGCAGCCTGCTCTAGGTGATCCTGCTTTGGCAGAGGGGTTAGACTAGATGGTCCAGGGGTCCCTTCCAACCCCTTCATTCTGTGATTCTGTAAGATGCCTTGAGAGTGGTCCTAGGAGTATGCTCTTCTAACTCTGTAGTGCTACCTTCAGAGGGCCCCAGAAATAGACTCATGTGGCTGGGATATTCTTGAGATTCAGAAACATCTTCTAAGACATGTCTCAATGGGATTAATACATTATTCCTCATGCAACCCCTGTGCAAGTGACATTACCACTGTAATGGCTTGGCCATTGCTAAAGGACCCCTTGAGTTGGGCAAATAGGGACTTCCAGGTACATCACCTACCGATGTCTGCTGGTGCAGTGGGTCTGTATGTCTCCGTGGCATAGCTGCTGTACTTCCTTGGCTATGATCCCTTAGTCCATGTAGTCCATCTTTCCTGTCCAAACTCCCACCATATCTATCCTAGAAAGACAGTAACAAGAAAAAAAGATCATGAATATGCTGAGATTAATAAATGAGAGGCTTTGGTGGCCAGAGAGTCAGGGTTCAACCTTCACATAAATCATCTTAGATGCCTGCTTCCAATAGAGTCCCTGGCCTGAAGTCCTGCATGCCATGTCCCTCATGGAAGACATTACCTTAGAGTGTTCTATTTTTTTATTTTTCCTCTTAGAAGTTTAAAGTCAACAGTTGTCTTCTGTGTTCCACAATTGCTGGGAAAAGCGGTCAGAGAGGGCCTTTTGTGGCCTTTGGGGATTTTGGGGCCTCTGGGGCTTTTGGAAAAAAACCCTTAAGCTGGTTCAGACTCATAGGTGAAAAGCCATGCTTGCCAGGGGACTTACATCTATCTGGAGTTATTATCGCCAAGTCCTGTCCTCCCCTTGCTCTTGTTATGTTCCATATGCTGGTGGAATGCCAGCAATGCTGACACAGCTGACTCTGAGGACTCGCAACTTTATCTTTGGGCTGCCCCATGCTCTAAAGGGCAGGGAGAAAGCCTGGTAATCCAGTAGCTTGACTGACCAGAGATAAAGAGACAAAATCAGGTTCAAAGGAAAGAAGCCACACATATGAAGACATATCAACATCTATCCGCCCAGACAGATGGATGAGGAACTAGGCAACATCTAGGGAACAAGTTCTCTTTTGTCTGTGCAGGTGCTGAGTGTCTTCATCTCTCTAGACCCTTAGTGCATGCACTAAGCTTTTGTTTTATGATAATAGTGTGACGGAGTCTGTTACCATGTTAGCTCAGGTTTCAGCAGTGCTTCAGTGACATGGGGTCAACAGAGGGAAGGAAGAACAGCTTGTGCTTGCTGTTGTTTGTAAACAGTTTTCATCCTTGCACTCTTGCCACTTCCCTTCTTGTGCCTTTTCTAAAAGCTCTGTTGGTCTTGTGTCTTTGTCAGCCTAAAAGGTTGCTGAGGCGACCTGATACTGGAGCACAATTTGCATTATTCCATCAGCAATGCCCTGACAGGCAACATGGCTTGTCTGATGAGAGAGCAGCCATTTCATGATTGTTCCTGGCCTTGCTATATGGGAACTCTCATGCCTTAAGTGACACAACTCTGGAGTTCTTCACTTAACAGGACAAGTCCTCTCTGGATGATGCTACACTGTCTCTAGCTAGAGACATGGACCATCTCCAGGAAAACTATTTCCCCCAAAAGTCATCAGGAGGAACTCTGAAGATAGCACCACGTACTATTGTCGTCTTCTCCGTTCCTATGCGAGCAAAGGAGTAAAGAAACTTCACATATCAGTGATGCAACATGGTGAAAGCGTGCAGAGAAAGCCCAGTTTAGGGAGGAGGAGGAGGAAAGTTCTGAAAAAAAACCAAAAACCAACCAACCAAAGTCTCCTAGGATTCCCATAGTCATTTTGCATCCCTGTGTTGTATTTTGTGGTGCTGCATGTCAGTAGGGAATCAGGAAAAATAAAAAAACAAGAGGGTTTCATTTGTCCTACAGAACAGAGAGGATGATCAGAGTGCTGGAGCACCTCTCCTGTGAAGACAGGCTGGGAGAGTTGGGTTTGTCCAGCCTGGAGAAAAGAAGGGTCAGGGGAGATCTTATTGCAGCCTTCCAGTACCAAAAGGGAGTTTACAAGAAAGGTGAAGAAGGACTTTTTATCAGGGAATGCAGTGATAGGGTGAGGGGGTTTGGTTTTGGTTTAAATAAAAAGAGGGTAAGTTTAGATTAGACATTAGGAAAAAAAATTCATTGTGATGGGTGCTGAAACACTGGCACAGGTTGCCCAGAAAAGCTGTGACTGCCCCCTCCCTGTCAGTGTTCAAGGCCAGGTTGGACGGGGCTTTGGGCAACCTGGTCTAGTGGAGGGTGTTCCTGCTCATGGCAGGGGGAGTGTGGAACTAGATGATCTTTAAGGTGTCTTCCAACCAAAACCAGTCTGTGAGTCTTTGATTCCTGAAGCCATACGTGCGTGTGCATGCACACAAGATTTGGGAGTGCTTTTCTGCATTCCCACTGGATGATACTTTATGTTCTTTCTTAAGCAAAGCAAGAATATGACACCCTGACACATTCCTTTTTTTCCAAGCTTTTGGGATGGGATAGCAAAAATCCTCTATGAGTACTCCCAGGTTCTCAGTGAAAGTGTCACTGTACACAGACTTCTGTTTTTTGCTTGCTTGTCAATCAGTGATGTATCACAGAAATAAAGCCCACATATTTATCACATATCAAAAGAGCTCCCCAGGCCACCACCATCATCACTTCTACTCCCATATGAAGACCTAACTCACTCTGCCTCCTAAAGCAGGTTCAGGGTGGCAGATTTTTGACAAAACGGCAATTCTCTCGCTAAAGAGCAAGTAAGGCCAATATTTCATTCTGGGCTGCATCAAAAGAAGTGTGGCCAGCAGGTTGAGGGAGGTGATTCAGCCCTTCTACTCTGCTCTTGTGAGATCTCACCTGGAGTACTGTCACCAGCTCTGAGTTCCCCAATACAGGAAAGACTGTTGGAGTGAGTCCAGAGAAGGGCCACAAAGATGATCAGGGAGCTGGAGCATCTCTCCTATGACTACAGGCTGAGGGAGTTGGGTTTGCTCAGCCTGGAGAAAATAAGGCTCGGAGGAGACCTAATTAAGGCCTACCAATTACTTAAAGGGACCCTACAGAGAAGTGGGACTGTTCATCAGGGAGTGTAGTGATAGGACAAGGGAAAATGACGTCAAGCTGAAAGAGGGCAGGTTTGGATTAGATGTTAGGAAGAAATTCTTTACTCTGAGGGTAGTGAGACCCTAGCACCAGTTGCCCAGAGAGGGTGTGAAAGCCCCATTCATGGCAGTGTTCAAGGCCAGGCTGCATGAGGTTTTGGGCAATCTGGTCTAGTGAGAGGTGTCCCTACCCATGGCGCGGGGGGTTGGAACTAGATGTTCTTTGAGGTCCCTTCCAATCCACAGGAGTCTATGATTCTATGATTCATGTGCCTGGACTTGACTTCTCAGCCCCTCATTCCTGATAGTACCTGTTGCTGATGCAGTATGGGGGTAGGATGGTCTACGTATCTTTTGGTTATAAAAGAATGATCTTCTCCAACTGCTCCACCCAGGTGCAATCCTTCCCGGCCCATCCGTTCCAGGCTACCACCACGCCTCTCCTGGTGGAATAAAGACCACAAAAATGAGGTCAGGTTTTGCTTCCCACTACATCCTTGACTGAAGCTTAGCAGACATTGCACACTTATCTCTACCACTACTCTTTACCTTGGAGCTCATCCAAAGGAAATCTGATCCTCTGAACAGCAAGATAAATGAGGAATCCTGTATTTTAGATCTGTGTCATAGCCAGTAGCTATCTAAAGGGTGGGTAATAAAATGTTAGGTTGAAAACATGGCCACCAATGTGAGGCCCAGCACAGAACCCAAGCTCTTTTTGGAAAAACTGTCGTTAGGCTTAATTCGTTTCTACGCCGAAATCTGTATATTACTATCACTCTATCATATGGCTGTAGCATCTAGAAATTTGAATTGTGAACAGAAACCCCACTGTCATCAGTGCTAAACATACCCTGCTGACCCCATCACCATAACAAATGTACAGAGCATTTGCCAAAGCAAACTTGACTCCTGTTCTTTCATTTGCCTGTCTGCATCTTGGAGCAACTGCTGTTCTCTTTCCCTTCCTGCTCACAGTCATCCCAAACAGGTTGTTTTACTGATATACATGCATACAGTCTTCCTTTTTCCTTCCCCAGACAATTCTTCACTGTGATCTCTATCTCATAGGTCCCACAGACTCTACTTTATACCTTACTAGTGCACTGTTAAAGCTCTTTGTAAGTGATCTAGAAGGAGAAAGCAACACAAGCCCCTTCTTCAGACTGAAAAATAAATAATCACTTGGACCCAGCAAGAATGACCCACATTCAGCCTAGAAAACTTTTCTGCTGCTATGAGCAAGTCACATTCTTTCTGTTTTGCCTCTACCTCCACATCCTGGTAATTTAAAACCAGAATCCGTTTCCCAGTAAAGCAGGATTCTGGCTACTGCAGTGATGCAGTAGCAATGTTCTCTCTCAGTGCTGTGTGTGCAATACACAACAGTCTCTACTATGTCATCTACTTGTTCCCCTGGCACAAAACCCGGCATTCACTGTGCTGGGATTTCCCTGCCTCCTGAAGCATCTACAACATGTTCCCTGAATGCATAGCTTGTTCCCATACCTACTACATTCTCAGCAGAACTTTTCAGATGTAACCAGCCACTACTCCAGGTTCTGCCCTTGGTTCCTTCACACTCCTTATATGTTCCCTCAGTAACAGAAGATGGATGATTCTTCTGAGCAAATTTTCAACTGTAATAACAGCTGCACTCCGGGTACATTCAAGGACACTAGGAAACCAGACTCAAATTCTTCTCAGACTCAACCTACCAGTCAGCTGTGTACGTGCTCAATTATAACACTGTACATGCCATTGAACCCACTAAAAATCTGTTGGAGGGCCCACCAGTGTAGTGATGTGCCTGGATTTCCAAGGATAGACCCTACTCTGAGACATTCTTATGGGCTGAATTCCTTCCACAGAAAGGTTTCTTACCAAGAAAATCACAAGGACAGTTTGTGTTTACCTTCTCTTCTTGGCTGTTGTCTCTCAGGAAGATCTGCTTCTGCCTGGAGATGGATGTTGTCTTGTAGTAGTCCACCAGCTTGTTTAGTGAGTGGAATTTCTCTGTCCACAAATAATAGTTACCCTTTGAATCCCTCATCACTTTGAAGTGTTGGACATCATCTTCATGCCTGGATCCAATTGGAAAAGTAAGAGATCAACCGCCAGATCGCACTTCTATCTTTCTTAAAATATATATTCCAGAAGGGTAGCAAAGTTTCTTGTTTGGCCAAATCTAGGCTTCTGGAACTAAAGCTATGACAATCTTTCTGTGTACTGGACCTAGATGTGTATTTCAAAAGACACACCAACTAGAAAACATGGAGCGCCGCAGGGCTGCTCACACAGCACTACAGACAAAGCACAGGACCTGAAAGGCTCTCCTTTGAAATAAAGGCCAGAGAAGCTTTCAGGGCCACAAATAGCTGATAATTTTATTCTGTACTTTGTATGAGAGACAAAGGTACAGTTGCAGTCTACCCACTAGACTCTCCAGCTTCCTGTTAACATCCAGTCTGCATTGACTATGAGAGATGTATTATACCTGTTCACACCACAGACATCACCTCTACATGCAGACACAGTCACATGAAGCCATACACTGAGTTTTTTAATTGTATAATACCTAATTGTAATACCTTACTGCCCCCCCCCAAAAAAAAGAAAAAAGAAAATAGAAGAAATTAGTTGCTATTACAAACCAAATTAACAGTCAGTGCTTCCCTCCCTAGAGCAACCCTCTTCTTACTCTTGCCTGACCTGGACAATTCCTCTTTGCACCAGATGTGATCTGGTTTTGGTACCTACCTCCTTGCTCTGTGCAATTCCAGGAACTCAAAACACTTGTTTCAGAGGCTACATCTGCAGAAATAAATTAAATGGGGACCAGACAGGGACTGAGTACTATCCTGGGGTGCTGCAAGCTATTCAAAGTGTTGATTCTGATCTAAACCAAAAGGCCCTCTTCTAGGCAGTGCTGGACTGTGGTTAGAGGGACAGCATGGTCCAGGAACTGTTTGCAGGGAGCTGCTTGAATACAGCTATTCTGGTTTTGGGCCAAATTGGGATTGGCCTTCGGGACCTGAGTTCTGCCACATTATTTGACCTTGGGCCCAGAGAAAGGACCCTTGAGCCTCTTACTCCTTAGTTTATTGGTGTAGATGTAGCCAGAATGTTTTCCTGTATTCCTTCATGAGGTAACCAAATCAGAAAGTGCACCATGTTTGGAAAAGACACTGCTAACCACTACTCCAAATGAAAACTGATTACCAGCTGTTTGACTGAAAATTGGGAAAGCAACCACCATTGGAGAGTTCTGCTTTGAAGCAAACGACCTTAGAAGGGGTGGGCTACAGTAAGTTGCTGAAGTGCAGCTGGTCTGCCAGCAACTGAAAACCATTCCTGTCCAATGGCTGTTTAGTGACCTGTGGAAAATAAGTTAACAATGTAATAATCATCTCTTAATGGGTAGTAGCGGAATTCTTGGATTCAGTAACCAGAGCTGTCAGGGAAATAAAAAAAATGGAAGGCACATGTTTTGCACCATGGGAGATGTCCTGTGTACCAATCTGCTTTGCTGCATCTCTTTCAGAGAGACAGGTCACCAAGGGATGCAGCTTTGGAATGGGGCATTCACTGTGTTACTTGAAAAGGAGCAGAAACATTTGGGAATCAGATGCCTAATTTGTTCTCATTCACAGCACAGCAGCGCTGCCAATGACTGGCAGCATGCACGCTTCCCAGGAGGCTACATCACATTAAGAATCCTGTCAAGAGGAGGCTAGGGACACCATTAAACAGGAAAAGAAGCAGGAAAAGTCTGTGAGAAGTAGATACCTGACAGAGATGGAGAAGTCACCGTGAGAGTTCTGACTGGCTCGGACAATGAAGGAACCAACTCCTTTACTCATGAGGCTGTTCTCTGCTTCATGACGGGATATCCTCTCATCAAACCAACTGTCAAGTGGGAAAAATTATGGAGACATGAATAAGGAAGGTGAATTAAGGTAAGGAACAAAAAAGATGAGGTTAGGGAGAATGTGAATAAGCAGGGTGGAGAAAAGACAAAACAAAAGGATCAGAGGAGCCCGTGTGACTACTCCCAGTGGCCATGTATGTGATGGGTTTTGATGGGTGCAAACCATTTCCTTTGAGCAGTAAAAGCACATAGATGCAAAGAGAACAATGTAAGATTTGGCCTGCTAAGAAGCAACACTCAGCTGAAACTGTAGTTACAGGCACAGTATGGTCAAAGAAATTTTAAATTACAAATGTGAATGTATACATATATACACACATAATTCTCAGATACATACATCAAATTGCTTTTGGTAAACTGATTGAAAATTACTGGACTGTGATGGATATATTGCTGGAGACACACATAAATTTTTAGCAGAAGCAAGCCATGAAAGTTTTAGTACTGACAAATTGGTTCCTGCGAGAGTTATAATACCACAAAATTGCAGAAATACAGAATACATAAGCACACTTATGTAAATTTGTCCAGGCATAAAAAACAATAGTATAAGGCACTGGACTAATATGAGAAAGTCACCATAAACAGGAAATCTTAATACAGTGTCAATAGGATTTTTCAGTAGAGAAAAAGAAAAAAAAAAATCACGTACACCCAAATATGTCCACTCCACAGCTAATAAGGTATGCAGTCTGTAGTAGTCTCCTTTTACATAATACCTCATAGCCTGTATTGCATTAAAATTAAGGACTGATAGTTTCATAAGCTCGGACTTTTCCACCTTTGAGTCTTACTATCGTCACAGTTTACCTACATATCATTAGCAAAGGGAAATTGGACTTTAATCATCATTGGTAACCTGCCTCAGAGATTACTTGACATGACAAAGATGGGGGAAAACAGCCATCAAAAATAGGAGACAGCTTTCTTCCTTACATCTGGTTCTAGCATCTGTCCTGAACTGCTTCAAAGCGAAGACCTGCTAGTCTTAGAAAAAGCGTCAAAGTGGAAATAGTTCTTCACAGTTCCTGCACAGAGAAAGCATGATAAGAAAAATGTATGTGAAAAAAGAAGCTGCTAATGGCTCTGCATGATGCCATGGCCCTGTGAAAGAACAAACAGGAACAACTGAAGGGGAGATCTCATCCCCCTGAGGCCCAAAAGTACAAGCCCATATTTGCACAGCAAACTAATGTTGTCTTTCACTTCAGCCAAGCAGGCTGGCTCACATCCAAAAAGGCCAGTAAGTGCCACCTCCAACGGGAACAGCAATGCTATCTGTACCCACAAAATCTGTGTACACTCTCAGTTTGCCTGCTCAGAGCACCAGTGTGTTACATATAGTAGTACTGGGCTTGGTGTTTGCTCTGCCTGTTCTCTCCTGAAATATTGCAGCACTTTTGAAAAAGAGAAGAATTAGATGGGCTTCAGGGAGCATTTCTGCCAACTGAAAGGAAAAGGCGGTAAAAATGCCACACGTTGTCATATTTATGAGTTAAAGACCTCTCAGTCCTTTCAGAGAAGTGCAGTGCCACCTACTCAGTGGGAAGAGAAAAATGAAGGCATGCTTGTCCTCTGGCAGGTCTAGGTTTAGATGTGCAGTCACGCAACGTGAAGCAGGGGGAGTTTGTGTGTCTGTGTGCGTGTGGGAGCTGGGTGGCATGTCTAGTCTATCTGTCAATCCATGAGTAACAGCAGCTGTCCCACTTCGTGTAGCATTGCACTGACCTCTAGTGTATCGAGAGAAAGGAACACACGCTGCGGGGGGAGGGGATGCGGATGGCCGAGCGGGGAAAAGGGGTTCACGCAGCTAAAAGTTGGGGGAGGGAATTACGCTTTTATAATTCATTGTCAGAGAGATCTCTTGCTCCTCTGTTTGTTGTCAAGACTTCACATCATGATTGATGTGACTATTCTCCTTCTGCCTGAGATCTAAACGCAGTTCCTGCCACATCCCAGCAACATCCCTCTGAGCAACAGTACCGAAGTCACTTGGGACTGAGAGCACTGAGAACCATTCAGCTCTAAGGGAACAGCGGATGCTTCCGAGTAGAAATAAGGTGCTCTGGCAGAACTGTGTACAGCACTACGGCAACCCTGCTGACCTTCAATTGTAGTGTGTTGTATAGAATGGTTAGGGCTTGGAAGGGACCTTAAAAATCAAAAAGTTCAAACCCCCCTGCCATGGGCAGGGACACCTTCACTAGACCAGGCTGCTCAAGGCCTCATGTCCAACCTGTCTGTGAACACATGCAGGGAAGGGGCAGCCACCACTTCCCTGGACAACCTGTTCCAGCAACTCACCAACATCATAGTGAAGAATTTCTTCCTAATATCCAATCTAAATCTACTCCTTTCCAATTTAAAACCACACCCCCTCATCCAATCACTACATGTCCTTCTAAGAAGTCCCTCCCTGGCTTTCTTGTAGGCCCCTCCAGGTACTGGAAGACCAGTGTTACACCCAGTTTCCTCTGTCATGTCTTACTTTATGCATATACACACACACACTCTTGACAGCACTCTGGAAACATGCAATGGTGCACACAGTTCCTGTGACACTTACGGGGGAACATGAAAATCAATGAAGTTCTTTGGAACATATCCCTCTTGACTTCTGAGCTCAGCCTTGTACCACTCTTCCTGGGAGCTCAAAACCTGCAATGGAGAGATGGTTGGAATAAATATGTCTTCTGAGGATGGCAAAGTTACCAAGATTCTGGCATAAACCTAGAATTTCTTATAAAAATAGAAGACAACTCCACATATGGTCTATTTCCAACCCACTCTGCAGCAAGATTAGTGGCTGATGACCACTTCAGAGCAAAATAATAAAGAAGGCCAAGTAAAATCAGAGGGGTTGCTTATTAACTTTATCTCCTTATCTGAATTCTTGTTGAGGTGGCTGGGGTTGCTGCCTTCATGTTTGATATCTGTGAAATGGAGAAATTGAGCTCTGAAGGACTTCACAGGGGTTTAAGGAGTTCTCTGTGCTGCTTTTAATAGTTGGTACTGGAGTATCTGTTTCATAAGAGAGGACAACAAGTCTGTGAAAATTCCTCTGACACGCATAGTAGTGGAGGGATATACAGCTATATATGTGTGCGTTATGACTTCACAGATGTTACCATGTTCTCTCACATGTCATTTTGCAAGAGATTATTTAAAGGGTAAGTCTGCAGCTACACTGAGCTTCACCAAGGTACAGAAAAGGGGGAAGCAAAAATTGTTTTAAAGCTGCTGTTACACTTAAGAGATTTTAGGGTAGCAGGAAGCTAGCCCACCATACACACGGGAGCGGCTCCAAACGTGTTCACATTAATATTGACTGTAATGGACCTTAGGGACTGCACTGCTGACCGGGAACTGCCAAAATTCACTGTTCTCTGGCTGATGGCTCCAGATACATGCCTAACCTTAAGGAGCAGGGACAGGGATACAATCACATTGAGATTTTATGGGAAGTTATGTGGTCTTTAGTATTTTGTTTGACATTCCAACTCCTGGGGCTGAATTCCCCTTTATGAAGTAGAACGTGTCTCTATTCTCTCTTGGTTTGGAGAGGAGCCTGAAAGCATAAGCCATGACAGTTTTAAAAGGAGAAAGCAAGCGGAAAAGACTTAATTTAAAATCTATTGTTAACAATAATAATACTTGTTCTGGAAGCCAGTCTCGTGGTTTTGGGAGCCTTACACAAATGCTAACTGCTTGGTGTTGGCAACAGGATGTTACTGTATGTGAGGCCAACCCTCCATTGCCTTGCCTGCCACATAGACCTTTTCAATGCATTTGGATATACAAAGGTTGGGGAACAGAAACCTGCTGTGGGGTTCCCTGCTTGTACAGTCAGTGCTTCCCCTATCCCTGAGTGCCAGATTAAGGGTTTTTCTTGCTGTTGTGGCCAACCAAAGGGAATGATAGCTACTCCTTGCTCATCCTCAGGCACTGCTCTGTTAGCAGCAAGGTTTCCAGAAAGACCCACCTGCTGGTTCTCAGTGAAGGGCTGGCAGGTTTTTCTGTGTGTCATCCTCTCAGAGAAGGATGTGGGGGGTGAGTGACAGGGTGGATTTCCTCCTGCCACTGCTGGTTGAGGGCCTCATGTTTCCTGTTTTCTAATCTCTACATCAATACTGTTCACCCTATCTCCTTTATAAATCAGAAAAGACAGCCAGCAGGTTGGGCAGGCAGCAGGAGGGGTCTCATGATGGTGTATGAATGTATGTGTGCATATGCTGGAAGAATTGCTACTCAGGCTAATTTACTGCTACTATTGCTTGAGTGGCTAAGGTATTACTTTGTTTACCTCAGGGACATTAAAGCAAGAGGCAGTCTGACTTTTCTGGTAGTGAATTCTGTGTGACAAGTACTAATAATATTGATGTGCAGTGTTATTTGGCACTTTTCATCAGTAGCTTCCAATACACTTGAAAATAAGCTCTAGCTTATAATGACTTTACAGGAAGCTATACTGCACAACAGAAGGAAAAGTGATCTGGCCAACACTGTCATCCCAAACAAGGACTTAGAATCATAGAATGTTTAGAGTTGGAAGGGACTCCCAGAGGTCATCTCGTCCAACCCCCCTGCAAGAAGCAGGGACACCCCCAACTAGATCAGGCTGCCCAGGGCCTCATCCAACTTGGCCTTGAACGTCTCCAAAGATGGGGCTTCCACCACCTCCCTGGGCAACCTGTTCCAGTGCTCCACCACTCTTACAGTAAAGAACATTTTTCTAATATCTAATCTAAATCTACCTCCCTCTATTTTGAAACCATTACCCCTTGTCCTGTCACAACAGGCCCTACTGAATAGCCTCTCCCCATCTTTCTTGTAGGCCCCCTTGAGGTACTGGAAGACTGCTATAAGGTCTCCCCAGAGCCTCCTCTTCTCCAGGCTGAACAGCCCCAACTCTCTCAGCCTGTCCTCGTAGGAAAGGTGCTCCAGCCCCTTTATCATCTTTGTGGCCCTCCTCTGGACCCTCTCCAACTGGTCCATGTCCTTCTTATGTTGGGGGTTCCAGAACTGGACACAGTACTCCAGGTGAGGTCTCATGAGGGCAGAGTAGAGGGGGAGAATCACCTCCCTCGACCTGCTGGCCACGCTTCTTTTGATGCAGCCCAGGATGCAGTTGGCCTTCTGGGCCTCAAGAGCACATTGTCTGCTCATGTTGAGCCTCTCATCCACCAGCACTCCCAAGTCCTTCTCCTCAGGGCTGCTCTGGAGCCACTCTTTGTCCAGACTTGATAAACTCCACAACACAGTGGAGACATGGGGACTACTCAAACTAAGGAAAAATTAGGAATAAGATTTTTTTATCTATACTGAATGGAAATAGTGAATTCTCCCAAACTCTTCTTATACCTATCTGGAAAAAAATGCAGTCTTTGGCCTTGATGAGTTCTGGATTCATCAGCTTTGTCTAAGCTTCAATAAATAGTAGTATAGTAACATAAACATTATTGGTAATGAAAGAGGCAAGGCTGAGACCTAGTATCTGTCTATTAACTGGGACAGCTGGTACTGTACATGGAGGTAGTGAAGGCTGCCTGTCGGAACAAGGGTTTAGATCCTATTTTGTGCAACATTCCTTTGGATGGTGGAGGAGTTAAGGCCTTGGAGAGGAGTTATACTCAGGCATTTTCATCTGAAACAGAACAGCTATATGGGAGGCTGAGAAGTGGATAAATAATAAGGGTGGGACAGTCTGTGACTTCATCTGTGGGAGGACAAGAATTGTTCTACGATAACACATGCAAATCCACTTGAAAAAGACTCTCACGAAGTCCGAATTGAATATGATCAACTCTACTTTTGCCATTCCTCCAATGCTAAATTCCTGCAAAGGAGTATATAACATTATTAGTCCAGAACCTCTTAAACTCTTTCATTATGTGTGCTCCCTACCGTCTCATGGACTTTTCCCCTTATATTTGCAATTGCCTAAAACCCCTGCAGCAACTAACAGTAATTACTTATATCTAAGTTCTATAATGCAGGATAACTACCTTTTAGACTGTTTAAGAGATGGAAATAAAAACAACATCAATCTTTCTGGACCACACTTGTCCTGCTTGCCTTTAAATATAGCCGTCTTAACTTAGTCACCCTAGACTACCTTTACAGTCAATGAAAACAGACAGGACCCTCAAAATCTGTCTACCAAAGAACTGGATCTCTTTCAGAAATATGATAATTATCCTTTATCTACTGGAGGACTATAAAGCAACTATATTCATAGTTTAGGGACAAAAAAATCAAATGGACTGGACACAGACTCAACCAACATGGGAATTGTGGCTTGTCCTGTAGCAAGCCCTATAGGAGATGAATATCCTGCATTTGTATCCCTGTTTATAGATATCTGTTCATCTCTTTTGTCAAAGCAAATGGGAGCATAGAAAGATCTGGAAACACTCTCAGAAATGCTCTTTATTCAAGCCTGGGACTGCACTTACCTTCAGCATATCCCCAGCCTGGAAGCTCAATTCATCCTCTCCAGAAGCATGGAAATCAAACTTAGCGATGGCTTCCATACCGTGTCTTGGTGGCAGAGCAAAGCTGGAATAAGCATATGTGTGTGAATATTTGTTTGCTACTGGTACTGCTGAGTCTATCCTCTAGAAATCTTAAAGGCAATGCTGTGGTTTGTGCATGAATGATCTTATACCAACCACTGGTAGGCATTAGTAACTAGACAACAAAAGATGTACCAGAGATGGCACAACCAAGAAGTTACCATTAGCTCAAGTCAGGAGTTTAAACAACCCATTGTGTACACTCATTCTTACAGATCACTTCTCTGCAGCAATCTCATGGAGAAGCTTCCACACATCACCCAAATCAGCTGGTAGCAGGGAAAACATTCTGTATAGACCAACCACCACTCTGTCACAGTCTCCAATAAAGCAAGTGACAATAAAATAATGCATTTGCCCCCTGCAGTGACTTACTCCTTCTCTCAAGAGAGAGACAAATTGTGGACAAAACGAACAGCCTGCAATAAATACAATTTTTTCTTGGACAGAGGCCATAATACTGAAGGTTGAAAGAGGCTTTTCTCTGTGATGGCTTAACACGGGTGACCACGACTTTCAGCTGGGAAAAACTGTTTGCAGAAAGGTGGCATTCCCTATTTTGGAGGAGGCAGACTGTGAAACTGTAGCACTGACAAATTTAAGGCATGCATTTACCCTGCCTCTCAGTGTTGGTAACCCAGAAGCCTGAAAAGTACCAGACAGCCTGCAAGCCAAAGGCGGCTTTTCATCAGCAGAGCAGATGTGGCAGGGGAAGTAGTGACATGAGCGTCACTTCTTCACCACTTCCTGCTCGTGTCACTCTGATGTACCCCAGTAGGACCACTTCTATGATCAAGAGAGTTACTCATTTCCCATGGCTGGCTCATGAACCCTGCAGCCCAGCAGCAAGGTTGCCTGTGCCAAGACAAAACGTAGCTAGGCAATGCCATGTTAAGAAGTGCATTGCTGGTAGATGCTTTTGTAGCACAGCTTGTGAAGATCATTAGATAGCTCCAATATAAAAGTAACTGTTATGGTCACTAGGCTAGGTTTGTCTGGGAACAATGACCCTGCTCCATTACTGAACTTCAACTCTCATAAAAACACTCAGATTTTACATCTTGAGAAGAAGTGCCAACTGGCCTTATCAAACCATTCTTAAACAGAAAGCCCTAGAAAGAAACTATAGAAAGTAGGTGTTGGGACTATTTCTTGTCTCCTGTTAGAGCTGCAAAAAGATCCCCAAAATATAAAGTGTCGACACTGAACAACATCCAAAATTATACTACTATGAAGTCAGCAGGCTACTGTACCGCTCATCTGCAATACCTACTGTAAACTTCCTCTTTTAACACAGAACTCAGGGATTTTACTACCTGTGTTCCAAGAATCCAGGCCCCAGCTCTGATACAGTGCAGCTGCTGAGAATGAGCTGGGTGAAAGTCTGCAGGGCAAAAATTATAGACAGAGGTAGAGCTGTCGAGACAGCATCAGAAGTAGCTCAGGGATTCAAGAGGGAAAACACCACACAGAAAGATAAAATCTCCAAGGAAAACAAAAAGCACCAGAGGGTTAGCTGGGCTAGCCAGTTTAGCTGAGGACCAGCCATCAATCGTTGGGATCACTGAGTTGTCAGTGCTGTCAGTCCTGACCCAATTGGTGGAAGGTGGCAGTCATGGAGGCCGATGCTTCCTCCGGATTGATGTCTGCCTCACCAGCAAAGTCTCTCTGGGTACCTTTACACATGTAAAGGGTATGCTACTGCTTAGCCTAATATTGCATTAAATTCTAGCTTTTGTTATCTGTACAAAGCAGTTATTTATTGGCTAAGTTGTATATTTCATGCTTGCATGGTTCCTTTACAGTTGACTAAAGATGCCCAGATAAAGTGATCTACAGAGGGTTTATAACATCACTGGAGATTAGTTCCAAGCTTTGTTACATCCCATTTTTAACAATAAAAAGATCTTCACGTACTTCCTATTGGATTCTGTTACTACTCTCTTGTTTGCTACTTAAAGGAGAATTTGTATTCCTGTGACTGATGTGAGCAATGTGGCACCAAGGCAGATTTTGTACCAACCCAAAGACAGTGCTGCTAGTTCAGCATGAACCTCTCCTATAGCAATGGGCGTTGTTGCAGTGTTGGGAGGTCTCCCATGTAGGTTGGTGTATATAACTCAGTTGTGATCTGGAACTACTTAAAGAATTTCACAGAACTGAAGAAAAAGACTGAAGGAGAATTACTTTAATAAGGAATGTTTTCCAGTGTTTTATCCTGCAGTGGTGGGCTGCTGCGGAGAGATCAGAGCCAACAGTGCAGATGAATCCTGGAACTCCTAAGTGAAGAACATTAATCCAAACACACTTAAAACAATAAAGTGTTTAAATACAAATCCTGTCTTTGATTTTTGCCCCTTAGTCACAGAAGAGACAGTGAGGGCTCTCTTTGCAGCGGTTAAGGGAGGAGAGAGCCTTTCATTTTTCCATATCTCAAACATTAAAGATGTTATTGGAGATGTGACCCCCTCAGAAGGAGAAGGGTTTGTGAAACAGTTAAAATCTCCTCTCTCACCTCCTTTTCAATTTCAACAATCTAGGGGAGAGACCAGGAGACAGATACCTCTTCAAACAATCTAACACTTGGATTAAATGTGCTTGTCATTGCCAGCGGCTGGATTTAGAAGTGAGTCAAATACCATACACAGTGTTGGCTCTGTTGATAAATCAGCAATGCATTAATGCTCTGGCCTTAAGCTCTTCCCCCACCAACTACTAAAGCAACACTAGCCAATAATCCTGTCTTTGAACTCCAGCCTACCACTTTTCATCGCCTGAACTTCAAACCAGTTCTGTCTTTCTGATCCTGTTCCTCCCTCCATCTGTAACTCGAGAATCCTCGCTCCACATGGGTCAGTGCTGGGCCCTCATGAAAACTCCCCTGCCAGGGGCCTATTCTTTCTCTCTCTGCATGCGTGTGACTTTGAGCACCACCCCACGACACAGAGAGACAGGAATGTTTTTGTTATTGTCATAACTTAATATGTTTCAAGCACCTTTTATCCTAAAAGGACAAGCAATATGCTTTGCAGGCAGAGTCAGATTCTGCTTTTAACTCCCTGGTGCAGTGCCTTTAAGATTTCGAGTAACTAAGGACAGCTTTAGGCTGTGCATAATGTTCTGTGTGAAAATCATCTTTGTACAGAGTTTAGCATGACATCTATGGGATGTTCAAAGGAGGATTTTTCAGTTCTGAGTGAGAATTGACCAGAATCCTCCATTTTGTGCTGACTCTCTGCATGGAGCTGAATTGTCTCTGCGGTTCCCTACTGTAACGAGGTGGATACAAAGGGCATGAGGCTACTGCAATTCTGAGGGACTGGTGCAGCAGAAGACTCATAAAAGAAGTGAAAAGCAGTGTGGCTTTGAGAGCTCTAGGTAGGTATTTTAGTTTGGCAGAATGCCATTCCCTGATCAAGAATATCTCTGTTGATGAAAAGAGCCAAGGCCTAAATTCATGTCAGCAAGCAACATAGTCTGACAGCAGCATCCCGAAGAGTTTAACACCATTATCCTGCACAAAGTTGGGTCAAAATTCAGTAATAACAATGGCAGGGAAGGTCACCACCTATGAAGAGTTTACCACTCAGGGACTGCCCAGGCTCAGCCCTGCTCAATCTCACATATTAATATCACAGGAGGGCATAGTTGCAACAATGTGCATGCTTAGAGAGCCATAAGAACACAAGTTTTTATTTTTATGCCTGCAGCATGCACATCCATCCAGAGAGGTTTTACACCAAGATATACAGTGCAAGTCACCGTGTCTTTTTTCAGCTCTGCAAGAACAACCTGTTAGACTGATGAGCAACCAGGGATAGAATTCAACCCTGAACATCTGTACAGAAAATCCAGATGACATTTCAGCAGAAACAATGGGGAAGGGACCCGTTATCTAGAAGAGCCATGATAGATAAAAGCTTTGTTTTCACCAGCTAAGCCACATACAAGGGGCACAGGAATATTTCGTTCCAAAAACACAAACCTCTTGCTATGGAGTTAATAGCACAGCTCCACTGACTGTCAGTGATAAGAGTGTAAAATTTATAAGGGAGAACAAGTCATTAAAACACTCAGCACTGTCGTATTTAAGTACTGGCTATCCTGCCATCCAGAGCAATGCGTAATACTTGGGCTGAGCCTCTGTTCTCAAAATAAGCCTCTTAGGAACCAGATTGACAGAACAAACAAACTTTCAAGACTCTATAACCAACAGCAGTTGGTAAGAAATGCCCCAGTCTAAGATGGTACTTAATCTCCCTGGGGAATCTGGGTCTTCTGTGCTGCTTCCAGTCACAATTAAACAGAGCTGTGCAACAGCAGCCCCAAAGAGGAGCACAATACCGCACAATATTGTGAAATCATAAATCTTTGCTGTGCTGGAAGGTTTGGTGTAGAGGACTAGGGTAGGGGGTGTTTGGCCACCCCTTCCCTCAGTTTCCAGCTGGTCATATTTCACTGAAGTAGAGGGATTTGTTCCACAGTTGCACTGCCCTGTCGTGGAAGCTGATGAACAAGATGGCACTGGGATCCCATGCTCTTCCCCTACCACGCAGTACTTTAACTTTCCTTCCAAAACCCCTTTCCTCCTTAGTACCTTTCCCACACAACTCCCCACACACAAGACTCAGAGTCACGCTCGCCCATACCTTGTAGCAGATCTTCTCTCCGCTGGCACTTTGCTAGAAAGCAGGAGGTGTGTTATCATCTAAGAGAAGGAAGAGAAGGAGAGTTCAGCCTGTATCAGGCTCCTCCCTGTATCGACAGTATGCCACATCACTAACGGGTCCACACGTGTAGATGAGGACAGTCAGGAGTGGGCATGGTGGGCAGAGGCACAGAATAGTGTCTATCACAGGATAGAGTGGGGCATGGGCAATTATCAGTCCCTAATGTTGGAAATATTTGGTACACTGCATGCTTAAAATGGTGGAGTCTAAAAGGACCTGCCCTTTGCTAGTGCCTCAGCCCAGTCTGGTTTAATAGCTGAATAAATGAGGGAACTGTCCCTCAAAAAGTACAAGTTCTACTCAAATAAGGAAAAAAGAAAAGAGCACTTATTTGGTAAGTTAAATGAGAAACCATAATAGTCCTGTTGAAAAGCAGATCTTGAGGAACAAGTAGTTGAAGACATAAAAACATGTAATAAAATTATTTTCAAACACAACAGAAGTGGGAAGCCTGCCAGAGTGTCTCTAGGGCTGACAGATGATTGAGATGTAAAAGGACTGCTCAAAGAAGATAAGGATGTACCACAAAATCTAAATTAATTCTCTGCTACCATGCATCTTCCAGAGGAATGCGAGGAGGTCCACACACTGAGGTTTTCTTTAAAAAGAGACAGGGGAACTGTCTCAAGCTGAGGGAATAGTTGTAGGGAAAAAAATAAATTAGTAAATGAACAAGAATGAATCCAAGAACTCAATATTTCAGAAATCTTGACTGAAGTCTAAACTGAACATGAAATAATAAAGGCTGAGCAATTAAACCGTGACATCCAATGTGAGACCTAACTCAGGCTTCATAGTAGGAGAAAGAGCAGCAAACACAATACTGATGCTTGAAAACTTTTTGAGGGAATAGAAGGGGCAGAAAGTCTAAATTCTGAATTCCTGAAATTGGTAAAAGAAATAATGAAGAAAAGAATTACTGGACATAAGAGAGAAATTACATTGCCCCTCACACAGCTTTTGTAGAAGGAAGTCATACTGCACAAATCTGACTGATTTCTTTGAAGGAGCCGATGAGCACATGAATATGGGTGATCACTTGATATAAAACTTGCATTTCTAATCATTTTTGGTGAATTCTCTAACTGAAGACTCTTAAAAAGCCTCCTAAACTCTCAAAGAATAAGAGGGAAAGTCCTATAGAGGATTAACAAGTGGTTAAAAGAAAGGAAACAACTTGAATGAGCTATTCAACATATTCATAAATTATCTGGGAAAAAAATGAAGTGACAAAACTTACAGATGAGAAAACAAAATCAAGGTAATACAAATTAAATCTGATCACAAAGGTTTTCAAAATAATGTCGAAATAATTTCAAAATAATGTTGAAATGCATGATGTGTCTCAGTGCTGAAGACTGTAAAGTAATGGACATTGAAATAAAAAACTGTAACTATATTACCACAGTAATGAATTTAAAATTAGTGATTACCACTTAGGAAAGATACCTTAGTGTTATTGTGGATAGTTCTATCAAAGAGACAATTCACTTCAAGTCTAAATGGCAGGAAAGTGATAGAGAACAAAACAGAAAGCAACATCATGTCACTGTAAAAATCCCTGGGGCTCTTGCTTGGATATTTGTAATTTGAATACAGCAGCTAATTCACATCCCTCCGTCTCAAAAATGTAGACCGTAGCATTAGAAATAGTAGAGAGAAAGTAGTTAAAGATGACCAAATGGATGGAATGTTTCTGAACAAGGAAGGACCAAATTAAACAGACCAGGATTCTTTACCCTAAAACAATAGTTGACAGAGGGAAAAATGCAAAAGCAATGTAGAAAATAATCAGAATGATGGAAGAGGCAAACAGGAAATTTTTATTCTTAATTTACGATAACAATCACTATGAACTTATTCTCAAGAGCATAAGGATCTGGGAGTCCCCCAGTCAAAGAACCTTTGCTGTGTCTTTGCCCTGTTCTTACCCTCCTTACCCAACCTCCTGTTGCTGGGCACAGCACCATGGACTGTGTGGACGTAACACGGCCTGATTTATATGGGCCATAATACTTCACAAAGATGCCACAATGTGGTAGTCTAGCACAGTCAGTATAGCAACAGCGGTCCCCCCTTTCCTCCCTCAGCCCTTTCAGGAGGCAATAATCTCCACACGATACCTGTTAATTAAAGCAGAGATAGATGGTAAATTATGAAGCACTCAAATCAGCGAAGGGTAGAAACAATGAGAAGACTCCCATGAGAGGATAAACCCCAATACATTTTGCCCCCAAAAATATAGAGGTGCAGAAAGCAGAAGACCAGAAGAAGAGTACAGCAGTTAGCTCTTTATATGGTTTGAAAAGTTCTACATGAGACTATCACTGTACACATCAGGAACATAAACTTCTGTACCAGCAGGTGGGACACCAAGCCTCACAGTCTTCTTGGGTTTTAGCCTACAGTCTGTGAATGACTGACAGATTACATTATGTTGCACATTAGAACGATCTATTTTTTCTGTTTCTACCATGATGTGATCTAATGGGTCCCACAGCAAGAATGCTACTGTGAGCTGTCACTCATCTTTGCTGCCTGACTATATCACAAACACTGTCTGTATTCCTGTTAGGTGTGCAGAAGTATTCCATGATAATATTAAATCTATTTAATGTCAAGCCATAAAAACTGTCTCTTTCTATATCAGAAAACACTCAACAGAGGCAAGCCCCCAACAAGAAGAAAATATAGAGAATAGGATAGGAAATAACTCTTTTCTTTCTCTTCCATTTCTATATACTCTGCTGTCACAGTTACAGAGCATGTTAATGTCTTGACCATATGGAATACACACATCACAGCTATGTTGAAAATATGAAGAAAAATCCACATATTTCAGCCATAATTAATGGGGACAAACCTTATGGGAAAGGTGTTAGGTTCCATGCTTCCATGTTTTAGCCACTCTCTGCTAGACAACTGTATAAAGCCCGACCAAGGCATACAGGTTATTTATTCTACAACTACCTGCTTCAGCCTTCTTATGTCATCATCTACTACCGGTGCAATCCAGATGGAACAGCTGAACTATGGCTATGATACAATCTGCGAAGACCTGGATTTAAAAAGCTTGATGCAGATAAAACATCCACCTGCTTTTACACTTAAGTGAACGATCCAAAATAAATGTATCTGCAAACAAATCTGAAAACTGCCTAAGGATACGCTGTCCCACAGAAATTTTAGTAAAGTGTTTCTGGCCTGGAATTTTCAAGAGAGAAAAACTTTTTCCAAGACATTTTATCTACTTTAATTTCTATTGGGAAGCATGGGCACAGCCAGAAAGAAAACAAAAGGGAAAAGAAAAAAAGGGAGGAGAGGAAAGAAAAGTTATTATCAAAAAACATAACAATCAAATATTTTGTATACACTGAATTGTTTGGATTAATAATAAATAAAAGATTAAGTGTCTAGGTTTTGTTTGTCATCAGTGTAAACTACTTTCCCATGTTCTTAATTAGTTTGCCTTCAGAAAGTAACATTGCCAACAAGGGAAAAATAAGTCAAAGTGTGGAAACAAGGGAGGTTTCAATAGCTATATTTTGTTGTAAGTAATAACTTAGCATCAGCAGATTCAGGAGTGTCAGGGCTGTAAATCCACATAAACCTGAATGTTATGAATGGAAGCTGTCTGGTCTTTCCCGATTTACCATCTATTCCTGTCCCCACATTCAGATATGCTCCATATACAGCAATTCATCCTCTCGTGCCGCTTTGCTTTCTGCAAACAGTTGCTCAGGCTGTCCACAGTGACAGGTCATTAGCGGGCAGTTATTTTTTCAGAACTGAGTGCACAGGAGTGGCAGCGCTAGAAAAGCTTCTCTGCAGAGCTCTGTCAGCTGATCTGGGCAGAGCTCTGTCCCAATTTGCTATTCTTCCTGTTAGCAAAAATTGTCCTGAAAGCTCTGCACCTTGTTGCTCACCTGAAGTGGTCCTGTTGATCATGTCTTAGGATTTTCAAACAGATCAGTGGACAGCATCAGCTGCATAGCTGCACAACAGCGACAATTGCTACTCTACTGCTGATCTTGTCACCATCACCCTCATAAACCACATTCAGTTGGTATGACTACTGCTCACTGTGCTTGTACATGTGATACAACTATTTCAATTAAGGGTGTGAAGCTGTTTCTCTTACAGGAATAAGCTTTAACTGTAAAAGTACTGTCCTAATTCTACAGTTGTGCATGCACCAAGGGAGTGTACAACTTTAACTGCCCAGTATCAATATAGCAACATTATTGCAAAGAGATGTGGCTTTAATCCTGAACAATGGTGTTACTTTGCTATTTGATTCATGCAATCCTTCCCATCACTCTGTTACTCCATCTCCAAAGACACTCCCTACCATTCCAGCTGATGAGCATCTCTGCCCTTCTGAGATATTTTTCTTTGGGAATATTTTGGTATGATTCTTTCCTGTTCTACATATATATTACTTTCCTGTTCTAAAGAATTATTGGCAAATTGATGATATTAAGCATTTTTTTTCAAATTCTTCCAATCCTGCCAACTTTTTTATATTCCTCACCCCATAACTCCCAATTACTGAATTATTCATGTCTCACTAGCAGCTAGAAGCTTTTTGTACCTAACCAGTTAGTTTCTACACCTTCTGCATTTGTAGGGTGATTACACTGAGCCATGCTCCTCACATCTCAGATTATCATCTTGACAGCAAATACAAGATTACAAGAACTGAACTGTCATGGAACTGGCTAGATTAGTAGAAGAGGAAGGAGCAAACTACAACAGTGAAAGGAAAGTTTTTACTTCTTTTTGTTTACCACCTAACAATTCTCCTGGATTTCCATAGATGTCGTTTAACTGCTGCACTGCTGCCCACGAGTCCAGACAAGAAACTAACAACTTCCTTACAGCTTCTGTGATGCCAGCTGCTCTGAGAACACATAGAGCACGCCTGCTGTGTGGCATGGTGCTTTGCCTTGAGTTTTCAGTTTGGGCCCATGAGCTACTTTTTAAGGATCGGCAGATGATAACAAAGAAGATCCATCTCACTGTCAAGGAGACCTCTGTTCACCACACAGCAATTTGTGCCTTCACTGGGAAATCTGGGTTAATCTGCAAGCCAAAAGAAAGTTGGAGACCACAGAAAAAGACAAACAGAATATACTCTTCAACACTTTTTCCAAGTCTGTCCTACGTTTACCTCACTTAAGAGCTACTCAGGGCAAGAAACCACAGATCCCGCAACCTTTTCCTGCTCTGGAGCCTTTCCCTCAGCAGAACTAGTTTCTGATCACCTTCAGCACTGTTAGATCTAACCCCCTTTTTTCCTCCTTACTGTTCTCTTGGGAGCCACCACCACCTCATTCAGAGTCTCTTAAGAGTTAATTGATTGGTGCCCACCATGATGTGTGAACTATCTCAAGTTACACCAGCAGCAAATTTGACACTTCTGACTTCATAATAGATTTAGCTAATTCTTCTTCACAGTGTTGAAATAATAATAATAATAAAAAAAACAAACCAAACAAAAAACAGCAAGGTGAAGACAGAGAGAAAAGTGCTGCTGCTGATAGAAAAAGGAGCCTCTTCCCAGTCTCTATGATTTGTTTATTATGATCCCTTCCAAACACTAAGAAGTAGCAAAGTAAGTCCTAGAGGCTGTTGCAACGGTACCCTGTCTGTCCATGAAAGATAAACGTGACAAAAATACAGGAGTCAGACATCTAGGCCATTATGACAATCGTTAATTTTGTCACCGCATTATTAGAATTTGAACTACAGGTTATCTAAGCAGGGGCTGCATGCCTATCAAACCAGAATCAACATGTGCTGCATGAGCTGTTGTTGTTCTTCTTTGCTGCATGCAAATGGTAAAGGGAGAAAGAAAAAGAGACTCGGTGATTTGAATCTAGTGCTGGAGTGTTCAACAAAACATTCTTTTCCAGGATTTAAATTCTCCCTCTGATGAGCACCTAGTGACTCCGTGGGATTTGCTAAGATTCCATTTGAAGCTGGAGAAAAGCAATCTTGCTCTTTATTTCTTCCCCCTCCCTGTGCTACACCCCTCTAATCATGACAAATATATCTAAACATGCCTGATTAAGCCAGGCAGACAATGTGTCCCTAATCTGAATTGATCAGGGCTCTGGAGCTGCCAAAGTGAACCTGCTGTCTCTCTATCAGACGGAGCAATAAGGGGTCAGTAATGCAGCTCCATTAACTGCTTCCCACAGAACAAATTTTCCCTGACTGCTCCTAAAGAGCAGACACTTGAGGAATGCCACCTGATGGGAAGTTGCTTCGAACGGTCTCTTTTGGCACAATTGTCGAGCAGCTCCTTCTCAAGCCCTCCAGACAAACAACTAAAGTATGAAAAATGTAGCCACTTCCTTCTCTGCTGCATTTAAAAAAAATCTCTTCATACCTTATCTAGCTAACTGCCTCTCAATTTTTCTCATCTTTTCTTGGTAAGCTTCAGCACTGGCTGATATGTGTTGTACTGCAAGTGTGTGGTTATCAGAATAACAATCCTGTTCCTGATGTGCATGTACATTTGCATGCAAGGGATCTGCTTTTGTGTACAGGTGGAGTTTGCATTTTTTGGATTCACAGGATTTAGGGCTTTGACAGAGCACGACATCAATATACCATGTACGATGTGTCAACGCAACACGTGTTTAACATATTTGCACTAATATCAGAGTTTTATTGGAGGATGAATGGATATAGAACAAAACACATGCAAGAACGCACACCTCTCAATTTGTCCTGGAATCTACATGTATGTATGTACATCTGCCTTCACCCAGGTGTGATCTTTATCATCTGTGAAGCTCTCCTCTTAGTAAAAGACTGCAGCCAAAGGGAACAACGGGTGTTAAACCATGCTTGTGCTCTGTGAAATCCTGGGACTACTTATCCTAATACAAGTATTTGGTATAATTACAAGTATCTTCAAAGCCTCTCTGAATCTCACCAGCTGTGAGCAGCTCCAGGGAACAATTCTGCAAGCAGCAAGTTGCGTGGAGACTTATACTTCTCAAATTGATCATACAAGAAACAGCGGTGAGGAGTGATGTTATATTCCAGAGATGTTTCCCATCCAGAAGGACTTTCTGAAAGTCACTTCCAAAGCAAAAGAGTCAAAACAGAATCAAGATCTGGTACAATGGGGCTTGATTAAAAACAACCAACCAACTGGAGACAATAAAACTCTCCTACAATTAGATCCAAGGTGCTTTCCTTTGCGTATCTACATATAGGAAAGAATATTCAAGATTCATCATCTCTAGCTTTGACCTTCAGAGAGAGATTTCCAAAACATGTACGTTTCTGTAAATCTGAGCTCTTGTACTGTAACTAAGAGCTGAGCAATTCTGGTGTTCATACAGGTCTGCATATCAATATACACTGGACGTGCATGCAAGCTGTAAATTCCCTTTATCTTTGCATGATCATGTATTTTGCAATGTGCAATGGAAATATGAAAGAAGATATCCATAAATATTTGTGCTAAAGTAGGAGTAAGTTCACCATAGGTCTTCGGGTCATATGCATAGCAGTTAAACTCCTCTTTTCATATATAAAGATGAAGGATGCAACAGAAGGCTATAATTTCTTTATTTCTGGGCACAGCACAACCTATACAATTAATTACATTAAGGCATTAATCCAATCTGGTAGAAATAGGCTTTAATCTTATATTGTACTCTACTGTATAGCAATAGATTTGAGTGGAATATGTGAACAAAATGGTATGAAAATCTGCTTGTATATACTGCTGGGTACATAATATTATATTTCAAATTAGCTACTGCGTGTTCCTTTGATCAGGCCAGCAGATAAAATTTGATGTAAAATGGAAAGAGCAGCAAGATCAGTGATGAATCTGTTACTTTTCTTAGTTATTGTGTGTAAGATTAAACCTGGCAGCACAGATAATTGTGCAAAATGTGGAACTCTAGTAATAAAATTACACTGAGTGCCAACAGATAGGATTTTGCCCAGAAGTAGAACTACAGTTAACTTGGTAAGAAAAGGTAACTCTTTGTCCTTTTAACCATAAATCTATTTTTCCACAAAATTGCATCTGACTGCACAAGTTGTGGCTTTTTTACTGAAAAGTTTGAACACCTTCCCTTATATATTTTTCCTTTCCTCTTGTGCTTTTATGAAAGAGTGAAATATAACAGTCTAATTCAACATGCATTTAGCTATGATAATCTAAACACTAACATAGTAAATCTGATAATTAGGTTCTCAGAGCCCTCCTGGGCTTGTTATCTTGGGCACGTTATACGTAATTTCAGCTCACAGTCATCTTTCTTCTGAGAAAAAGATCTGATATACTTTACATACAAAGCTTCACATTTAAGGGCAGAGAAATGGAAATGCTACTAGCAGTATCTGCCATGTGGTAAATGAACAACCCTGTGGTACTTTCATTGCATAATGTGACCACTTGCATATTTACCTAAGCCTCTATGTTGTATTAACTATGTTTTTTCTGCTTAATGGATCATCATGGCTCAACTTCCATTTAAACACAGAACCCCTTTTACAAGACCAAAGTGCTACCAAACAGCCTTTCTATAAATTAAAGCCAGCCCATGTGCATCTGCATTTGCAAATGCTTCTGAAAGGGTTTTAAAGTCAATCAATTACAAGAATTCATAGATTTAAAGATACAACTCCAACAGTCAATCCAATTTTTCTTCTCATTATAACGTAAATGTGAATGCCAGCTTGTTACTATTCCCGGGGTTTTTCTCTGCACAGCAACCGTACCATTTTAAGTAGAAGTGTGGAACATATTTCATGTTTGTCTATGCATTTCTTAGTTCTCTTGGATTATGATACCTTTGAAATTAAAGTGCAGCAGCAGTTCTCGAATGATTTAGCATGTAGACATTTTTATTCTGAAGTAGGAACAACTTGTTCTTGTTTATCTTAATCCAAAATTAAGTTATATCAAATTGGAATAGGCTATCATCTGGAATAAAAAGACCCAGGTCATAGCTTCATGTAGGAATATTGGTTACTGATCTAATGTGCAGACTGAGATTTAATTAAACACTTAAAGTTTTTATAGGTAGATTCCACCTGACATCCTACATTTCCCATTCTTACACTGTGGGCACCTTCATGGCTATGAGACTAACTGGAACCTCACTGTGTAACCCCTGCATATCCTGCAAAGACAATCACGGTCCCACTCCTTGCGGGAGCAAGTGATCGATGTCTGCTCTGCAGCAGGGAACTGTACAGCCTTCAAACTACTCAATAGATTGCATGTGGCAAAAAGGGAACACTGCGCAAAGGGTGTGAATGAGTCATTCGACATTTCAGGTTGACAAGTCATTCTGCTACATTTATTTCTAATCTTGATGTGCTATCCACATTTGCATGTTAAACAAGATGGGAAGAAAAAGATTCAAGTTGTTTGCTACAATACACAGCTGACAACAGCAGACAACGTGTGTATGTGAGAACGTGGAATTTCATGCATGGCAGTTAGGGCGATGTTCCTTCTCTCCCTCACACAGGAGCAGGCATTCTGCATGCCTGAACACAGCTGAGCAAGAGTGTGTTCAGACATGTGTATCACTAGGGATCTGATCATAAACAAGTGACCTTCACTTGCAGTAGGAAGAGAAGCAATCCCATGAGCACGCCTCAGGTGTGTTTTCTTTGGCAAATACGAATCCAAGCAACTGTGATAGAGCTGTTCTGCACATGTGTGGAGGGTAGGTACATGTGTTTGTGCATGTGGGTGACAAGGGGCACTCAGAACCATGAGCAGGTGTCAGTTGAAGCTGTGATTTATACATTAGTCAAACATCATCAGCAATGAAGCACCTACTTAAAAATTTCTGTGGTACAAATACACGGGAACCTCCTAAAGTATGATCCGGCCTAATATTATGCTTCTTCACTCCTGGTCATACTTCCAGTCTGTTTGATCCATGCATACTTAGTAACTTGAAGCATTAAGTCTTTGTTAAGGACACCCTCACCTGTGAGGCTTAAGAGCCTCAGTTCAAGCACTTGGGTTTGACATTCTGGACAAAGACACTAACTTAGCTCTCATTTAAGAAAAAAAATAGCTATCAGTATGGAGTCGAAGATCCTGGGGAAGTGTCTCACAGGAAATATTTTCTGAGGCTGAAGAGGCTAATGTAAATACTTCATGAGATACTCAGGGCTATGTCGCAAGGTCTCAGTACTTTAAACAGAAAAGTCTTGCTATGAATATAGAATCAGTGGGCCACACACAAATTAATTCTTGAGAAGATGAAATATCAGTTGGGTAGGGCAAGCAGAGCTCTGCTATCTTGCCTTAAGCAAAGAACAGTCAGGTTTCATTTAGCACGTAACTAACAATATATTTACATCCAGAGCAACAGATCACAGCATGTCACATAGGTAAAAGGCATTGCCAAGAACTGTGTCGTTATTTTTGGTTTTTGGTAATGTCCAAATTAGGTGTCCTTCAAAATAGTAGGATTTTCTGACTGCATAAAGTACTGCAGATGCTTCCGCCCCTCCCCCTCCGCTTTCTATTCTGCAAGTTATTGATACCACACTCAATTAACCTTGGTGAGACAATGTAAGATGGACATTGTCTCTCTCAGTTTCCATCAGTTTTGCTCAGTGCCACAGTTTGCACACAAATCACTGAATGGCGGTACTTAAATCTCCAAGTAAAATTGCTTTAATGGAAACAAAAGTGGAAACATTGGGCCTAACCTATGCAGATTCTGTCCTATCAAGTAAAGAAGCAAGTGCAATTCTGGTTCAAAGAGTTTAGAGAAAATGCATTCTCATGTTTCTTTGGATGGCAACTGAGGGAATATTAAATCAATTTCAACTTAGCCCCTGTGATTGCATTAGCTTTGTACAGATGATAAAAAAGTGAGAAAAATGAGATAGAAATACAATTTTTATTAGTGAGTCCACTTTAAGGCCCACTTACTGAAGTACAGGTCCAGTGGCCATTGGAACTGTGATGAAGTGAGACTTCACACTAAAGAGCTAAAGTAGCAGTGGGAAGATAAGCACAGGAGGCAGCTCTGGATGTGCTGATGATGCTGCAGCATAGGTAATCGGGGAAGGGGCATAACACAAAACCAGAAACCTTGCATAGCAACAGCTGACAGATCAGACAGACCTCTCACAGACTGCTAGGGGTTGGAAGGGACCTCAAAAGCGTGATCTACAACAGCTACAAACAAGTTCACTGATACCCTGAGAACTGGCTTCTGTCCCACCAGCTCACTTAACCATAAGTACACAATCGTTTTACCTCAACTTTGTTCCTGGGCTGAGATATGGGTGTGTACACATTTAAAGAAGCCAGCTGTTGCATTTAATATTGCATTATGGTTTATGAGGGGATGACAACATGCTACATCTTCCGTAATAAAATAAAATATCACTCAGTTGTTCTACAGTTATGCTTCAGAATAGACAGCTGAGAATGGTGTTGTCTTACAAGAACCATTGCATGAAGACAAGTTGAAAGCAAAAAAAAGCAAAACCAAAAAACCCAAAATCAAAACCATCAGGGAATTGATATCATAATGACAGCCTGTTGGACTGGTTATTGTGTTTCTGTGTTAGATCTCTTTTCCATATCCTTTCACCAACTTTCCTTTTCATAAGGCAAACTAGTTGAAGTGTATGGTATTCTTCCATATGGTGCAACCATAAAAATAAGCAAAGAGATAGGACTGTTTATAAAATCATACAATAATTAGATTTAAACGGATTTGTGGAGATCACCCAGTTCAAGCCCCCGCTCATGGTAGGGTTAACTTTGAGATTATACAAGAGAATGTAACCTGATTTTTGCACAGAGACTACTTTAATGGAACACCAGTCTCATTCAGGCAATGATATAAATTATGTCCATATCTAGATCAAAGACATGGAAAATAATTTACGTAGAAGATTTGCACTATATGATTTCAGATTTCATTTTAATATGCATCCTAGAAGATTGTAAAAAAATTAAATTCATAAAATGACTCTAGTGCTAGACTCCAATTATACAGCTGCATATTATCAAAACACACACTAAAAGGAGGCTGGCATTACAATCATTATTTCCTGACTTCTGTGTGCTTAACACCCTCATTATGTAACTTTAAAAGAGTTATTATTTGTAGATAGAAATCAGAAAAAACAGACAAAAGAGGAAAGGGGGAGACAATTCCAGAATGGAAAAGAAATGCATTACTTGGCTAGACACTGCAAAATGCTGTATGCCTTGTACCTCATACAGCCTTCAAGAGGACTGTGCCACAGAAAGTCTGCAAACAAAAGTTTTGAGAGATGTAAACTGGAGGTTCTGTGCAGGTCTCACCCTTCAAAAAGCTAATCCCCAAATATCTCCAGAGAATTCACTGAACTTTGGGATACTTTTTTCCTGGTTTTGCTGTCTGAAAGTGGTTGGACTTTGCTAATCTCTGCAGCTGGTCAAGGAAAGAGGTAGATGATCAGCTCAAGTCAATTAGGCATCTGCGATTGCACAGCAGAAATTAATGCATTCAAAGTCACCACCCTCCTTTAAAAAATGTCATAACAGGATTGTTTAGACTGGAGAACATTTCAAATGAACAGCATGCTCAAAAGGTGAAAAAAACCATTTCAAACAAAAAAGTAAAACTAAACATACTGAACAGAAACCATTCAAAACAGCAGAACTTCATAAAGAAAATAACCACTGTTCACACCAAGAGATTCCCAATGCATTTCAGAAATCATGAATAAAATTCAGACTCACTTTGTATTTCTAATATCCTGATAGACTTCATTGGGGAAGACTGCAGCAGTGCTGGGCAGGGGCTACACACTGCTGTAGCTTCTCCCAGGTGTGTTTTAAAGGATTACAGCTGCTCCTTTGGCTTCTCATGCTAAAACTACCCAGCACTTTAATTAAGAAGCCCTATTATGAGCTCCTTTTTTTTTTTTTTTTCTGCAGTCTCACTGAGAATAACATTTCTCTGGACACCTCTAGCATGGGTTAGCTGAGCTGGCAAGCTTGACTGTTAAATTATGAAAACTGTGTCCTTTGACCTCAGCTTTATCCTGGAAGGTACCTCCAGTTAGGCTGCTGTATTCCCTAACTGTGTGCCTCTATCCCTCCTCCTAACAGTGAAATCCATCCTCCAGTGCTTTTCAGCAGTGCACAGCAGGTTAGGAGCAGAAGCAGCAACTGCCCAATTAAAATCAAAATGTCAGATGTGCAGAAGGCAAACTGAAATCTGCCTGGGCTGTCAGGGCAAACACCTTTAGATTTATGCAATTACCTGAAGGATAATTGATGACCACAGGCAATCAATCTAGAGTTGCAGGTCTCGTGCAAGAGATGTGCTAAGGCATATAATTCAGTATTGACTCAGAGAAAGGGCTTGATTCTTTCTGAGTCACTAACACTGTCTCCTGAAGGGCTGAAGCTTTCTTTAGAAATCTCTCCTAAATTACCATCTGGAATCACAAGGTGCTTAGAAGACTCAAAACAATGCTTACAAGTGTGCTACCACTGCCAGTGTTCCTGTAAGCTATGGTATACAAAGAAAGGCAAAAGTCCTTTACCTGGCTATGGAGAGGAAATAAATCCTTCAGTTGAGAGTGGTACATCTGGTGCTTTATTAGGGTGAGACAGTAATAATAAAGGTAAAAGCAGGTATGGGGAGCTTTGAGGCACTACCAAAGAGACAGATACCAAGCCAGAAACACTCTTTTTCTGGAGTACTGATGACTACCTGGAGAATTGTCCTGAAACAACTGCTTTGGTATAACAACACAGGAGAGGTCGTCATTCGAACAAGCCTGTCATCTTTCTTCTAATTCCTGCTCTTCATTTACCTTCTCTTTAGAATGTGAGCTTGCAGAAGCCTAGTTTTTCTTCTGCTGTGACTTTGCCTTCACCTCTAGAATTGATGTGTTTGGGTTTTTTGGATTTTGGGTACTTTTCTTGTTTGGTTTTCTTGATGTGTGTGGAGTTTTGGTTTTGGGATTGTTTCGGTTTGGGGATTTTTTTAAATCAATACAGCTACTGAATAGTAAATTCCTAATGGAATTATGACTTTGACGTAGCTGTTTGAAGTACCTTGCATGCAGGTGTATCATATTTGCTGACAGCTAGCCATATTGTCATCAAATCACCTGTGCTTTCTCTTCCCTGAGATTCCACTCTGAGGAATATTCCTGGAGTAAACCACTTGAACATTAAAGCACTGCTTGTTTTTCACAATGAAGGCATAACCTCTCTCAGTGCAAACCATCTGGTGTCAGCAGTGTCTGAAAGTCAGTTGAAGCCTCACTGTAAAAACTAATTAATAATAGAGCTTGGATGCTTGAAGAGCTGACCTTCAGAAGCCCTGGAGATTTAAGAAAATATTTCTAAACTCAATTTTCAGTTTCAGTTATTAATGAATGATTAATTTCTACAGATATCATATTGTGGTTGCTTCAACCCCATTTCCCACACTGACCTTAACAGTCAAGGGGAGCAAATCAAAAGGGTGATGAAAAACAGTTTAAAAATAAAATAACTAAATAAATTAGTATATACTCTGGAGGTACTTGTCATGTCTGTGTACTTGCAGCTGATCTGAGTTTCACGTTTAAAATGAGGATTTAGTGGTTTTGCTATGTATGAAAAGTTCAGCAAACATGAAGAATTACAGCACTAACTGCAAGAGCATATAATGGATTTCCTGAGAAGTTACAATTAAACCTATTAACTGATTTAATAAGTAAAATCATTCTTAAATACAGTTCTCTAAGAAACTTGACAGTTTGGGCTTAACATTTGGTTTGTTTCTATAGCCTCAGTAATGGATTAATCCAGGTTTTCATTCTTCTTAAAGATCATAAAAACTTTGTATTAACAATATGTGAAGATTTTTCTAAGATTCTTTTTTACTGCTATTAAACTTCTTATAAAAATTCCCTTCAAATATATCATGGTGTTTAATTTATTCCTTCAGCTGATACTACAGATGGAGCTTTCAAGGTACCCGAAATGCCCACAACAAGAATGGTCCTTTCAAAATAATTATTACTTCACATTGGGCCTCATGGTAGACATCAGAGCCTCCACCATCTTTCAACATGGACACTTGGCTTTACTTCTGTTGGAAACAGAAGGAAACAGCTGCTGCTCTGAGTGGCAAAACTAACTGTGAGCAGAAGCACCAGCCCCACTGAGAACTACCTTGTGATGTTGTGGGAAAGGAAAAATATTTTCTTGAACATCACTTAAAGCTAATCTGACAACACAAACATTCAGAGGCTTTGATTATTGAATGGGCTCATTACAGCAAAAGGAGAAGATAGCATTAAACCATTTAGGCCTCTGGTATAGGTGTAATTACTTGAGATACAGAAGATAGTAATATACTTTATTTCAAATCAGTACGCAAAGGATGCAACTGCTGTACACAACCCGTGCTGAAGGTAATGACATGATTATGACAACACCTATATAATTTTCAGCAATGTAATATTGCATGTTTATTCACCCCCTTCTACTAACAGTGTAGAAGCACTCAATGACTTCAGTGAATTAAGATTCACCTTCTGTTCAAGACAGGAAAGTATTTTCAGACTAGATTCAGTTCTCTTTGACTGTAGAGTAAATGGGGAGATTTTTGTTTGGTTTGATGGATGTAATCTCAGAGGTCTGTTACACTACTAGGATTATCAAGAAAGGAGAATCCAAGCACATAACTGTTCAAGAATGGCATTATTTCTGTCAGTGTAATAATAATACAGCTTGAAACTTGATAATACAACTTGATAATACAATAAACTAAGCACCCCATTAGTTAGAATGTGTTTGTTCCATATCTGTGTAGAGATCTGCACATTTGGTTGACAGAGGGTTTGGTCACCTTTCTCAGTGTCTTCATGTTTTGACCACTATTTGGACAACATACTGGAGACAGGCAGATCAGCAAATCCCATGTACAGCAAACCCCATGTACAAACAGAATGTCTCAGGTATCTGATATTTATATGGTATGTACTTCTGCATAAAAAAAAAACCAGTTACCAGGGCACATTTGTGCATGGAAACAATTTTAGAAGTTTGTTCACATCCTAAAACAATCCCTGTATAGATTGCAGGGTTATGGAGGGTTTCTCCTGTGCCAGACCTCGACTGTTGCTTGGAGAGGTTGTGAGCTGGAAACACAAGGTTATGCATGCAAAAAGTTTTTTAAAAATAAAAATTGGATATCTGAGGGTTAAAGTTTATTCTCTAAGGTTTGCTTGTGTATTTTTCATGATGAGATAATAAAAAAAATATTGGAGATCTGGAAAGGGAAGTCTAGAGAACGTGAGGAATACAGTGTCTCAGGAAAATGAATGGCATGTAATTAGTACAGTACACTGCTCCAAAAAGACAAAGTAATATGTAGAAAAGGTTATAAAATCAAGGAGAGGGAGAAAGGATGGATCTTGTAAGAGATGGAAAAGGGGGTTTCATCATATATTGGTGCATATTGTTCATTTAGGCATTCCAGTAATTTTCTTTCATCTCACAGTATTTTCAACATTGACCTGTGATCTTAGTGCCAGGATAATGTGTCCATTGTTAGCAAGCTTATTCCTCAAAGGTTAGTCTCCCCTGCTTAGATGTTATTTAAATGGTACTTTAGCATGGTTCTCTAATCAGCAGAACAATTAAAAAAAAAGGCAATCATTTTTAGAAGCAATGTTTACAGCAACTATGTTTAAGAGACAGCATTCTGGGCTAAAGCCAAAAGAAAAGAAGATGCCCTTCCTCTCACTGAGATTATCCAGCTGGGTAAGCCCAACAGCTGTTGCACAGTAGTGACCAAACATTGGAAGCATCTGAGTAAAAGCATCGACCAACTGGAATGGTTATATTATGGGAATCGGTTTGTACCTTGAAGCATGAAGACTACAATATACATACTTGTTAGCCTAGCTTAATATCATGCTCTGTTCATATTTGTGCAAGACTCTCTCCTTCCTCTCTCTTTTAAGAAAGTCCTTATTTGACATCATATTTGAAATTAAGCTGTCACTATAATTTGCAGAAACAAGGCAGCTTTGTCTAATGATGAAGAGAGAAGATGATGAATGTGGTTTCCAAGCCCAGGTCAGCTATTTGTTGTGCATCTCTGGGCAAGTCATTTCACCTCTCTACTATAGGACATATCTAAAAAGTACAGTGTAGCCATTTGCAGAGATATTTAAATGGAATGGGGTGCCAAAATCCATGAAGTTGTATTCTCAGGAGGCCAGTTCATTTTTGCAGATTGTCAGTTAAACTAGTATGGCTTTTGTCATCTCAGTGTTATTATATTCATGTACATGAGCCTGATTATAGTTATAAAGTGAGAGCATTCAGACGTGCCTGTGTTAAGAGTAAATAGGTAAAATGCCCATCAGTAGGCAAAAATGTGTGTAGGCATTAGGATGAACAGCTTATAGAGGAAAGGCAGAGTTACTGCTGTACAAACCCTGATGGTAATATACTTCCTCTGCTGCAGCCCAAACATTCAAAGAGTGGTAGAAAACTAAGCTGAAAAGACTAAAAAGTCTCATTCAAAATAAAGAGTTCTGAAAGCTAGCAAGGGATTTATTAATACCATTTGGATTTATCGATACCATTTGTGGAGTACCATTGACTGGAGTATGGCTGGCAGCCAGCCCTGAGCTTCAGATTGAATGAGTGACAGTCATATTGTGTATAGCAACTTGAGGACCTGAAAGAAGATGGAACAGCTATGTTTCTCCTAAACCAAAACCAGACTCTGGAGAAAAGTGAGAGGAAGACAGTGCCTTATTATTTTGTAAAAACTGAAGGAAATAAAATGAGCCCCAAAGATACTGGCATATCAAGTGTTGATAGCAATACTTCATTACGGGTAAAACACATGGCATTTTCTCAGCCACAGTGGTAGGCCCTTCTGACTAATATCAGAGACAGAACTTGTCAGTGGGTGTGTTGTGTTTTATGGTATGTATTTTACAGCTCCACTAAGAGGAGAATTTCAAGTGAAAATACTGTTGAGGGTAGAAACATTGTGAAGGGAACAAAGATAATTTTGCCAGGCGGTAAAAAAAAACCCTAAAGAGACTTCTTACAGCAGTAGTTCCATACCTGGCTTAATAGTAATCTTTTGCCTGCCAAACTTTTAGATACTGTTTGCAGCCACAGAAAGATGCTGTCATGCTGCAAATTGGTGGGGAGGGCAGAGCATAACAATGTACAGAGGTCATTACATTGCCACTGCTGTTGCCCTTGAATCAGTGAAAATGGAGGGCATTGGTGTATGGTTTCAGGAGTAGAAAGTGAATGTATGGGAAAAAAAAAGAAATTCTGTGTGATCAGATAAAAGAAGACAACAGAGGAAGAGAAAAGTGATGGTTTTTTATTAGAATAATGGCTATAACTTATTAAAAACAGACAAGCTTGTAGATACGCTATAACTTCAGCAATCTTACATAAGAAGTCATCAGGACAGAGAGTATCAGAGCCCTTATTCTCTGGGAATTGTACAAACTTATATCTTATGAAAGATTAATTCTTGTTTTGCCAGGCAGATCCCCACTCTTAATTTTAGATGTGTACGGAAGGGAGTGATAGAGATGAAAACAACTTCAAAAATCCATCTAAACTACGCTAAATTTGGCTTAGATGCATACATTTCACATTGCCTATCCATCCTTCTCCAGGTTATTTTGCTTTCTTGATAAAAACAGGACCGACACACTGTGTTATTTTATGTTTTATGTCTTATCTGTGGGACTGTCAAATTTCGATGCAAGAAAGAAACAGAAGTAAATGTCGTTACATAGGAAAGTAAGTGGAATTGTTTCAATGGGACACCAACAGCACTTTTTCACCAAACTACTACTATGGGAACATGTTTTCTCCATGTCTTTTCACCAGTTCATTTCACTGTGACATCATAGACAAGGTTTATGTTTGTTTAGAAACCTGTGAGCAGAGCTGGCATTGCCAGCTGCATCAGCTACATCATACCAAAACATAGCTGGTGGGAATTCTTTCTTATCCCAAAACACAGCTCCTCCTGATGTGCCCATTGACTGACAACTCAGTCATGCTCTAGTCTTTCTTCTCCAGACAAATACAGATGTGACAGCTTCTCCTGATGCTGCTGAAGAGAGTTAAAATTGTTTTTTTTCAAATAAATTTTTACTCTGATAGAATGTTATTAAATCATGTCTTGGATACAGATGCTCTTTTGTTCACAGATTAACTGCAAGACAAATCAAGTATTACAAACTTTCTCTATGCACACAAACATGCATGAAACACACAAAACCCTTGCTGTACTTCTCTGTATTGCTCTGTACTGCTCTGTACTGCTATTTTAAAGCAACGACTTATAACAATGCTGCATATTATGCTCACATTACATCAAAAAGCTTTACCAGAACATTAAAAAGCAACTGAGGAGAAATCACATTCATGCCTGGTCCCTTGAGACCCCACCAAATTCCACAGCACACACCAAAAGGAGGGTCAATGATGATGCTGTATCTACAATTGCCAGAAGCATTTTTCTTTTTAGGCATCTTGCTGCAGTCAGTATGATCACGCTGGGTGTCTCAGAGACACAATAGTCTGATTGCTGTCAGAGCAACCTTAACGTTTCATGGAAAACTGGATACATCTTTGTTTTTTGCTTCTGACTGAACAAAAATAAAAATTACCAATTCATTATTTTCTTTGCTCTGTTTCAATAAATGCCCTCCTTCTGAGCCCAGTTATGATCCCCCATTGACAAGGAGAAAAACTTGATGCACCTGCAGGGGAAATGAAAACGCACTAAATCTTGAGCCTGCCAGCTAAGACTTCACTTGTTTAACTCCACAGAAAATGTGATGCTAATTTAGCATTTACCCTTAGAACTCCATAATGAAAGAAGCAAGGAGCTGAGCAGATCTGTACCTTTGAGGCAGGTGGTTGCACTCTGCTGTTTCAGGATCTGTGTTGAGCCCAAGCAGTGGGGAACGGCACAAGTCTCATAACAAGATAATCAGCTTGCCTCCTGTCTTCAGTGCAAGTGCTTAGCAAGAGCTGAAGTCTGCAGAGCCATGCAGGACACACGCCTTTGCCACGGCATTCTTCGCCTCTCCCTCATGAAGCGCAACCAATCAACCTGGCAGGATGCAAACCACAGACCACGCAGGAACTCACAGGCACGGTAGCTTAACTGAGCCGGGTGTGGGACTCAGCTTAGTGTGGTTTTACTCTCTTACTGCAAGGGTTACAGCTGCTCTAGAGCAGTTTCACTATATGCTACAGCTGTTTGTTGCTCCAGATGCATGTCATACACTGGGGCACACCAACACTCAGTTATTTAATGTATCTGTCTGGAAAGCAGTAGTCCCTTTGGACACAAACAGTGATCCAGTGATCCCTAGGAGCAGGCCATCAAAAGTCTCCAGAAATGTGCTTTCCTTTCTAATATGGGGTGACAGCAGTGGTCATAAGCTATCAGCATATGAACTTGTGGAGCACCCCTCCCGCCACACATCCCACTTGACATGACAGACCATGGTGCAAGTGCACAGTGCAATCACATGTGAGGATGTACTTCTATCTCTTCAAGCAAACACAGGCAGATGCAAAGCTCATCTCATGTCTGTATTGGCACAGGCCAAAAGGGAGTTGGTATAAGAGTCACAAATTTCATCAGATTCTGTTATTTGTGTGAACAGAGGGCTGTCTTCAAGCTGTGAGAAAATGGTATGAAAACCTGATTCATGTAGGAACACAGACAAGGTGCATCTGTTCCTTAAGTTGTTGTATCAGTTTAGTCACTTGCAGGGGTGCATCACAGAACCACAGAATTGTAGGGGTTTGAAGGGACCCCAAGAGATCATCGAGTCCAATCCCCCTGCCAAAGCAAGTTCCCTAGAGCAGGTCATAAATGTAGGTGTCCAGATGGGTCTTGAATATCTCCAGAGAAGGAGACTCCACAATTCCCCACACCCCCTGGGTAGCCTGTTCCAGTGCTCCATCACCCTCACTGTGAAGTTCCACATCAGTGTGGAACTTCCTGTGGTCCAACTTGTGGCCATTGCCCCTTGTCCTGTCCCCACAGCCCACTGAAAAGAGGTTGGCCATCTCCCTTTGTCTCCCACACTTTAGATATTTATAAACATGGATGAGATTCCCTCTCAGTCTTCTCTTTTCAAGGCTGAACAGCCCCAGCTCATTCAGCCTTTCCTCATAGTGGAGATGCTCCAGGCCCTTAATCATCTTTCTGGCCTCCGCTGGAGGCCAGAAATCACCTTTGAAGGTGATTGGCAGCAGTTTGGATCTCCTCAGGAAAAGGTTACTCAAATCACTGCTGTTCAGGCTTTCTCAGGTAATGGGGAGGAGGACTAAGATGGCTGGTCCTGGTGGTATGAGCCCACTTGTGTGTCATTACCTATGGGAACTCTATCAGTAAGTAACATCACCATACCAATTACAGGGGAGCAAGAGTCCCCTCTGCCTCATGCTTGCCTTGCCTGTGCTGGGGCATGGATTCCCAAAAGGCTGTTTTCCTCCTATCTTTTCTTCCTCACCCTCAGAGCTCTAGTTTTTCTTCCTGCCTGAGTGCTGCTGGGGCCAGCCAGGCCCCTATGGGAGAAGAGACAAGGGTGATTGGAAAATTGGTTGCTACTGGAGAGCAGAGAGTCCCATTAGGAAATGCAGCCTTTTCCCTGGTTGTCTGTTGCTGTGCCAGCAGCAGCTGGCATCAGGCATTTCAGAGAAAAGTAAAAGAGAATTGACATCAAGTGAAATTTATCCCTGCAGCCATCACTCTAAGACCACTTAAAATCATAGCCTAAAAAAATAATAATGATGGTAAGCCAGGGAGGGACCATTTGCTGTAGCTGAAATAGATTTAGAAATTACCAAGTTCTCGAGTCAGTGAGATCCATGCAGCCTGATGTCTTGAAGATACTTTTCTTGACATTGTACCAATTTGAGCATCTAGATGAGATTCCGTTTCTTTGAGTATGGTTCAGAGCCCGGCTAAATGGTCCATGCCTTTTCCAGCCAGATGATCAAAAGCAGCAGAAAAAAAAATATTTTCACTCCTAATTATTGTTGACTTTGAAGAGCAAGCAGCAAGGTTGCTCAAGTTCAATCTGTGCCCATCAAAAAAGCAGGTATTTAAACCAAAATTGGGCAAAATTTTACTGATAATATTGAAATGCTTAATATTGACAATAAGTATTCTTAATAATATCCTTTCTCCAAAAAACTACAGAGAAGGATTGATGAATTTCTATTAAATTACTCTTTTTCCATTTTAATTGTTTGAATACTTCCAATATGCAATGTTCTGATTTTTCAGCTTGAAACATCTTCTAATCTCAAAATGTACTTTGTATTAAAAGGTAAAAAACATTTTAAACAGAAGAAAATATTTTCTGGCAAAACACAACTTTCCATTTGGCCCAAGATAAAATACTCTCAACTATTCAGCAAAAATATTTTATGCATTGGAGACTCAATCTTGCAAACAAGCTAAAAATCAGTTATATTTGCAGCATTGTAGCACTAATCACATATGAGTTCACTCAAGAACAGAGATACAGAATGAAAGAATCAAACACTGATGTCTCGTGTACTAAGACCTAAACAGTGTTCAACTTCATTTATATGACATGATTTGTCTGACATTAACTGACAAGCAAAGGCAAAATGCAGGAAATGAATGCATGGTTATATCCAGGCTTCAGGCCTTTATAGTCTCAATGGATCAATTTGAATGTTATTTAAATGGGAAGTTCTACCAAATTTTACATTCCAGTTATTTTGTTTTGGGTGGGTGAGGTTTTTTTTGGGGTTGTTTGATTTGTTGGAGCAGGACACAGCATTTATAGCATTGTAGGCCAATAGCTTTTTTTAGTTATGATTCAACAATATTGACATATTTTATTCCTAGCACATCCTAGCATTTTAGTGACTTAGAGTACCAGATAAATAACTACCTCTGAGCATTGAAAGTATATGATTTGTTCATGTGGAAGTTTCGTGTGGTATTGCCCCCAAAATTCTCATCATGCCGCGTCACTACAGAACATTCTCTTTATACCTCTGAAATATTTCTGGCCTCCTGAAGTGAGCAGAAAGCAGGTGCCTATATTGTTCAACATGTTCTTTTTGTATGTGTATAGAACTTCAAGTTGTTACTCTTGAACTTTTCACTATTTACTAAAACAGAAGAAAGCATGGCATGCTCTGCTCATTGAGAACACCTCATCAAAACCCTGGATCTAGAAAAATCAAAACAAATGGGGACCTAGCAAAGGAAAACATAGAATCATAGAATGATTAGAGTTGGAAGGGACTCCCAGAGGTCATCTAGTCCAACCCCCCTGCAAGAAGCAGGGACACCCCCAACTAGATCAGGCTGCCCAGGGCCTCATCCAACCTGGCCTTGAACGTCTCCAAAGATGGGGCATCCACCACCTCCCTGGGCAACCTGTTCCAGTGCTCCACCACTCTTACAGTAAAGAACATTTTTCTAATATCCAATCTAAATCTACCTCCCTCTATTTTGAAACCATTACCCCTTGTCCTGTCACAACAGGCCCTACTGAATAGCCTCTCCCCATCTTTCTTGTAGGCCCCCTTGAGGTACTGGAAGACCGCTAGAAGGTCTCCCCGGAGCCTCCTCTTCTCCAGGCTGAACAGCCCCAACTCTCTCAGCCTGTCCTCGTAGGAAAAGTGCTCCAGCCCCTTTATCATCTTTGTGGCCCTCCTCTGGACCCTCTCTAACTGGTCCATGTCTTTCCTATGTTGGGGGTTCCAGAACTGGACACAGTACTCCAGGTGAGGTCTCATGAGGGCAGAGTAGAGGGGGAGAATCACCTCCCTCGACCTGCTGGCCACGCTTCTTTTGATGCAGCCCAGGATGCAGTTGGCCTTCTGGGCCTCAAGAGCACATTGTCGGCTCATGTTGAGCCTTTCATCCACCAGCACTCCCAAGTCCTTCTCCTCAGGGCTGCTCTGGAGCCACTCTCCGCCCAGTCTGCAGTTGTGCCTGGGATTGCCTTGACCCAGATGCAGGATCTTGCACTTGGCCTGGTTGAACCTCATGAGGTTGGCACGGGCCCACCTCTCCAGCCTGTCAAGGTCCCTCTGGATGGCATCCCTCCCCTCCAGCACGTTGACAGCACCGCACAGTTTGGTGTCATTGGCGAACTTGCAGAGGGTGCACTCCATCCCACTGTCCATGTCACCGACAAAGATGTTGAATAGGGACGGGCCCAACACAGGCCCCTGAGGGACGCCATTCGTGACTGGTCTCCATTTGGACATTAAGCCATTGACCACCACTCTCTGAGTGCGGCCATGCAGCCAGTTCCTTATCCACCGAGTGGTCCATCCATCAAACCCATGTCTCTCTAGCCTAGAGAGAAGAATGTCATGCGGGACAGTGTCAAAGTCTTAAAAACATGAGTGCTCAGTTATCTGTAAAGCCATTTAGGATTGCGGGAGGATTATCTAATCGACTTGTAAACCAAAGTAAATCAGTGTGTGCTGGATACCATATAGCCGATGTCAGAGTGCAGCTCTAACATAGAGAGAAACATACAATGACAAAAGAGGGATCTCATGATTGAAGCTTCTAATAGCCTCATTGAAACACATGATAAAATCAGTTCTCTCGGCAGGAGAGAGAGAGAGAGAGAGATAAAATGGACTCCAATTGAAGTGCAAACAACAAAGAGACACGGGGAGTTGTAAAACATGCAGCACTCTCCTCATAAAGATCCCACTTTCTGTTCCAAGCATTTGCAACTGTCTCTCCCTGTGAAATCTTAATTAAACCAATATATTTCTCATCTAAGTCATTTGAAGATGTGTGTAGTTTGATAAAAAGGTTAATTAGCTCTATTCTTTAAAAAATTAAAAAGGTACCATTTTGATCTTTTGCTTGATATTCATGCCTATCCTTGCATTAAAAATACCCCTCAATCTGGACAGTGGTAGCTTGCGGGCAGGGAAAGCTTCCTTGTAAGTGGGGCTGTGGGGAGGGTGCTCAGATGAGAAACAAACATTTACTCAGAATTTCAATATGTTTAACCTTTTGTGCTCATAAAGTGTATTACAGATTGTTTTCCTTTATTGAGGCTGGATGTTTCCCAGGGTTTGAAACCAAATTGATACATGATGAAGGCAGACCTTCCTCTGGTGACTCAGCTGGGATTTGCACAGAAATCTACCCAGCATAATGCTAACTAATAAAAGGGAGAGGGACAGGAATATCTCATAAAGCTGTGAAATGACAATTCATAAGCATAATTTAAATCATTTGGAAGCTGCATTCCCTTTTTATGCTATTACTGCATTGACTAAAATGCACCTCCTATTGAGTATGCCAGCTGTGAAACCTGACATATCCAAGCTGATCAGCCTGGAAACACTGTTGTTACAGTTTAGCAGAGCAATTCAGAGAAAAATGGAACCTCTTTTAATCCCTTCACCTTGTTGCTCTTGCTTAGAGCCTTTCAACAATCCTGTAGGCAGAAGGGTTGTAGTAGATTGACAAGAAATTCCTCTCCCTTCTCCCTAGTTGCAGATATTGTCCCTTTGCTGTAACGTAACTTTCACTGGATCTGACATTTGCATTTGGATCTTGTTACAGGTGTGATCAAAATGCTGCTATGGTAGCACAATAAATTGACCAAAACTGTGGTTTAATAGTACAAGGTTTTAGGATAACTTTAAACAAGCTGACTGGAAAATAAAATTGCCTATTTATTCTGTTACTTGCTAGTGTTCTCTGTGTTCTTGGTAGACATTTCATTGTTTAACACCTGAATATGGTGGTTTTAACCTATACATTCCAAAGCACTTAATTATTATAGTATATGTTATTGAGTAGAACCAAGCTACTTTCCTTCTAGTTTTGTGTCTAACTGTAGTCTCTCCAAAAGGGGAGGCTAGGCATGTTCTCTGTATTTTCTCCTTGAGTCTGTCATTGTTGCTGTATTTTTTGTTTGAGGACAGTTGAATGGAATCAAAAGGTTTTTGCAGAAAGCAGTCTCTTCTATTTCCTGTTCTTTAATTTTGCTACCATGGAATTCCAACGTTGGGTGTCTTATGCAGATGAGAAATGGAGAATGAAATTATTTCTGTCTCTGCTTCTTTCTCTGGAATTTTAAGTGAATCGTATCATTTTAAAACTGTTACTTTTGCAGAACTGTGTTGAGTTTTCTGATTTGGAGAGCAGAATAGGCACCAAGAAAAATATCTGGCATCACTTACTGACTCTAGATGCTAAATAAGTTTTTACCTGTGGCAGTCAGGAGGCACATGAAGAAATTTATGAAAAAATATACTGGGCGCAAAGTAAAAGTCAGAGAAGAAACACCTATCTAATGATCCTGGGCACCCCTAAGTTCACTAATGCAAGAGATCACAGAATCACAGAACATCAGGAGTTGGAAGGGACCTCGAAGGATCTTCTAGTCCAACCCCCTTGCCTGAGTAGGAACATCTAGATTAAACCACACAGGAACACGTCCAGATTGGTCTTGAATGTCTCCAAGAGAAGGAGACTCCACAACCTCTGTGGACAGCCTGTTCCAGGGCTCCGTCACCCTCACAGTGAAAAAGTTTTTCCTTATATCAGTGCTAACAGACAGTGCAGTTTCTTTTTCTGAGATTATGGACATGGTATGCCACAGGATGAGTGACTGCAAAAAGAACCAGAGGCATGTGTGTAAGTGCATCATATGGTTGGATTATTTTATCAACAATGGATTTGAGAAAGCCAGTCACCACTGTCAACAGGGATTCTTCAATATTGAGACATGGAAGAATTTTCATTATCTGAATAACACTGGAAGGAATAAAGGATAACTTGAAAAGGCCTCTCAATTAAAATTAGGAAGTTTGGGGGCAATTATTTAAATGAATTGCTCAAGGAAAAAGAGTAAATAATTAGAGCTGCACAAAGAAAGAAGAAAGAGAGCATGGAAACCCAACTTCTTCCTGTTATTTTTTGACACCCCCCCAACAAACTAAATCCTCAACCCAACTTAAAAGTACCGATGCCTTTACAAATAAGAGTTTAGTAAAATATTACTGCTGACTTTAGGATTATGTATCAGTTGAAATATTTTTGAATATAAAAAAAATGAGCTGAAATGCCAAAAATTGAAAAGAAATTAGCATCCACTTGGTATTTCTGAAAACTAGTGACTTGAAAATAAGAAGACAAACTAATATTTACTGGCTCTAAAATACATATTAAAATACATTGGAGTTTATATTGCTCACTCATAGCTCTATTTTCCTAAATTAATGAAGGGAATTGCACTGGAGAAGACAGGCAGAATCAGTGTATACAAATTCCTAGTTATACAAGTACCAAGATGAGAATAGGGTAATTAACATGTCTGCTCAGTGCTATAATAGTCCTGACAAGTTACTAAGCAGTACCCCAGGTGTATGTAAGTTAGGAAGCAAGTACTGAAGCAGTATCAGCCTGCAGGTTTGCTCCTTCTGCAGTTCTGATAGATGCCAGAGGTAGAAACAAGTTCATTTTGAAACAAGTGTGATTTTGCCAAGAAATTGTACTAAAGATGCCATAATACATATAAGAGCACTACAGTAGTGTACAGGACAAGGCAAAAAGCCCATCTGGCAGAGTATGCTCTAGCAGACAGTGCCAGTAAGGATTATTTACAGAAAATGTACAGGAAGAAAAGAAACTAAATGAGCCTCCTCTTGACATTCCTTCTAGAAATTGTTCCTTCCAACTGTCTAGGGTCTAGCCAAAGATTGTATTTGAACAATTGTATTTAAGAGTCACTTATTTTCTGTAAACTTATACATTTATATTTTTGCCCTTCACTAAACTCCATGGCAATAAATGTCACAATTTACTTAATGCACAGTGTGGAAGAATATTTCCTTGGGTTTTGTTTTTTGTGTAAAATTACTACCTGGTAATTTTGCTAGTAGAGGTTTGTTACTCTTGCAGAAGTTAGGTTACGCTAACTCAACAGATGTGAGGTCAGTAGTCCAATGAAGTTCACATTTAAAGACTCAATGTTTACCACTACAACATCTTTGCCACTGACACTTAAGTAACTTCTTCTGTTTCATAATTAATCAAATTGGTTGAGAAACTTCATAGTGTAGGAAACCTCTAATGGCATACAAAAGCTGTTATCTTTATTTTGAGTATTATCTCTAGACATTGTTTTTAGCCCTGAACTTGCAAGACTTTCTTGATAATTACTGACATCTTTATAGTGAAAATAAATGGAAATGCCAATCAATTCATAGTAGAAAAATATCTACGTTACAAAAACAATTATCCAGTTCATATCAATTATTTCACCTGCTAGCAATCCCTGTAGAGAATCTGAATGCAAGAGGAGCCATGGAAAGCAAACTTCCTATTGTTCATCTTATTGTAGAGTGTTATGTCTTCACTCTCCATCATATTTGAAAAGTCATGGCAGTCAGAAAGTCCCTAGAGACTAGAGGACAAATTACAGCCATGTTTATAAAGGGCAGGAAGACAGACCCTGGGAACTACTGACCTGTCAGCCTCACCTCTGTGCCTGGGAAAATCATGGAACAGAACCTATCAGAAGCTATGCTGAGGCACATGAAGGACAGCGAGGTGATAAAGACACTCGGCATGGCTTTACCAGGGGCAAGTCTTGCCTGACCAATCTCCTGGCTTTTTACAATGAGTGACTGCGTTGTAGACAAGGAAAGAGCTACGGTTGTCTTCTGCCTGGATTTCTGCAAAGCCTTTGACACATTCCCCACAACATCCTTCTCTCTAAGCTGGGTGGACTGTTTGGTGGATAAGGAATTGGCTGGATCCAGGCGATGGTGGTCAGTGGCTCAATGTCCAGATGGAAGATGGTGACAAGTGATGTTTGTGAAGGGTCCATACTGGAACCAGTGCTGCTTAATACTTTATTAATGATATTGACAGTGAGATTGAGTGCACCCTCAGCAAGTTTGGAGATAACACTGTGGAAGACAAAGAGCAGCCCTGAGAGACATAACTGTTGGGAAGAAGTTGTAGGTTTGGTGTCTGTATGTCTGTTGTGGCTGGCCTTATTGCCTTGTAGTGTTAAGTGTTATGGTACTTTCTGTAATGCAGGGAGATAGTATGCTNCCAGGCGATGGTGGTCAGTGGCTCAATGTCCAGATGGAAGATGGTGACAAGTGATGTTTGTGAAGGGTCCATACTGGAACCAGTGCTGCTTAATACTTTATTAATGATATTGACAGTGAGATTGAGTGCACCCTCAGCAAGTTTGGAGATAACACTGTGGAAGACAAAGAGCAGCCCTGAGAGACATAACTGTTGGGAAGAAGTTGTAGGTTTGGTGTCTGTATGTCTGTTGTGGCTGGCCTTGTTGCCTTGTAGTGTTAAGTGTTATGGTACTTTCTGTAATGCAGGGAGATAGTATGCTTTGAATGTTAATGGGAGTCCATTAGCACCAGACAAGCAACCATGGAAAAGTACTGACACATGACTGCAGGCTGTTGCATCACCTGTCTAGAAAGTATAAAATGTTGCTTGGTTGTTATTAAACTTGTCTTTGATTCACCACAGTCAGAGTCTGTGCCTTTCAATACGCCACATAACACCAAGCTGAGTGGTGAGGTTAATGTGCCAGAGGGACGGGATGCCATCCAGAGGGACCTGGACAGGTTGGAGAAGGGGACCCAAGTGAACCTCATGAGGTTCAACAAAGCCAAGTGCAGGGTCCTGCACCTGGGTTGGGACAACCCCCATTGTCCATATAGGTTAGAAAATGATGTGCTTGAAAGCAGCCCTGGTACTCATGGATAAAAAGCTGGACATGAACCACCAATGTGCATCTGCAGCCCAGAAGGCCAACCTCATCCTGGGTTCATCAAAAGAAGTGTGGCCAGCAGATCGAGAGAGGTGATTCTGCCCCTCTACTGTGCTCTTGTAAGACCTCACTTGGAATACTCTGTCCAGCTCTGGGGGCCTCATCACATGAAGGACGTGGACCTGCTGGAGCGTGTCCAGAGGAGTGCCACAAAAATGATCAAGGGGCTGGAGCACCTCTCCTGTGAACACAGGCTGAGAGAGTTGGGAATGTTCAGGTTGGAAAAGAGAAGCCTCTGGGGGGACCTTATAGCAGTCTTTAAGTACCTGAAAGGTGCCTATAAGAAACCTGTGGAAGAACTGTTCACAAGAGCATGTAGCAGTAGGACAAGGTGTAGTGTTTTTAAACTAGAAAAGGGAAGATTTAGGTTGGATATTAGGAAAATATTCTTCAACATGAAGGTGGTAGATCAGTGCCTAGAGAGGTGGTGGAGCTACCATGCCTGGAGATACTCAAGGTCAGGCTTGATGGGGTTCTGAGCAACCTAATCTAGTAAAGATGTCCCTGCTTACTGCAAGGGCAGGGGGAGTGTTTGAACTAGATGATCTTTAAATGTACCTTCCAACCTAACACATTCTATGATTCTATGATTCTTGAGCATTACTGACACATGTATGGAAGAAAAAGAGTCATATTCTCTTCTTGCCCATATGACGACTGATATCTGTGTATTTTAGATATTGTCATCTGGCATATTATATGTGAATCCAAATTTTGAAAACTACTTTTTCTAAGGAAAAGAAGGAATCAAACATAAGCAGAGCACCAGAGTTTTCATTCAAAAAGAAATGAAGGTAACTACTGTCTATATTATAGACTTTTTAATTTTTTAATTTAAATGCCCTGGTATCAGAAAGTCAAAGCCAGAGAAACAGTCTCTTCCCTTACTCTTCTTCACTGAAAATACAGCACTCTCAATTAGCATGAGGGTTATTTACATAGGACACAGAATTGCTCATCAAGTCAATTTAAATTCTGGGGAACAAATAGACGGATTACAGTATTATGTATATAACTTATTCCTGCTGTAGTGATCCATGAAATTGCAGTTAATTTTGCTGAAATGGACCATTATATTTTTAAGTGGAAGTGAAAAAAAATGAGAAAGAGGAGGTAAACTGCTAGGAACAGAACTTCAAATACAAGATTAAATTATTAGTAGGAACGTAGCACTGCTGGGAACAGCATGAGCTGCTAGATGAAGCCACTGACCTGTTGGCTTTCAGTTACAACCAAGTATCCGCCTTGCCATAGTAAATTAGATGAATTATTGGTAGTGATGGGCCTGTCACATTGCGCATTCATGTCCCCAAGTGATGTATGTGAAAGTGAATTCCCGCTGATGCAAGCTCCACACAGCTCCTACTGGCTCTGAGGTGCCAACAGCATGCATCTGTTCTGTGCAATGAAATAATTGCATTGTGACACTTCTATAGTACAGCTGTGCATAATAATTTTGCTTGATTTTATACTGATAGATGAGATAAATTCAAGAGTGTTCGATGTTTGTACAAAAATCTGGGGGTTGTGAGATTAGACTAAGGAATACTCTTAACTATACCATAAGAATTTGCATTTCAATGCTTTTTTTACTCTCTCAGCAGAAGATGGCATGTTCTTCCACATCGTCAATGCTTAACTTGAAAGTATTATGTGGTTTCAGAACAAGCCAGGAAACCAAATACCATTTGGTCACTAAATTCTAAGGGGTGTGTCACTGTCTTAGCTATTGCAATTCACATGCGTCCTGATAACTGACAATACATGCATTCTTACTCCATCTCATTTGTGAAGTAAAATATCTCAACTTCAAAAGCCCACTGGAAAGCAATTTGAAAGCCCTGTACTCATCACAGACCAGAAGCAACCATCCTAGCTACCAGCTGCGACTCCAATTCATTTGCCCACTGTCTATTTAGGACGCTCCAGGCCAGAATTCATCAATGTGACACTTTAGGAAGGCTTTATCACATTCAGTGCTTGACAAGGAATGAAAGAGAAATAGTAAGACATAAGGGGATTTTAGTACTGAATTTTCAGGTGTCTAATCCTAAGAGGGGGAAGCCAGAGGTATTTCAGCATCTGCAGTCTGTCTCTTGAGGCATTCTGCTGCATATGTTAATGTTCCTTCTCAGCGTGTCCAAACTGACAAAGTTCTGCCATATCTTTCCTTTCCTATAGTTCCAGACAGCATCAGAATGAATATGACAAACAGGCATCAAAATAACTACAGCATAAGTAGATGCTGTACCTCCTCTATTTTGCTGTCCCTGAAGAGGTCAGCTATCACAGACTGCATTGTCTTTCTCTTAGCTCCTACAAGAATTTCCCAGTTCAGACAAACTTTAACCCAAACAACTCCAGTTTAAATGTTAAGCATATATGTGCCAAAACTTTAGTTTAAAGAAAATTGTTTCTATGCTAAAAAAGCGCTACCTGATAAGGAAAAAAAAGTAAAAACTACAGGTCAATGGTCTTAGAAAGGGGGGAAAATGGAAGTAATGGGTCTGTTGTAGCACTGTCCCGTGTAGTGACAAATTGAGTGTGGGTGTTGGGCAAACATTTCTCTGCCTCAGTCTGTTTGTCTATTGTCTCAGTTACTGTTTTGTACAACTTGGTTTGACCCAAAAATTCTATTCAAAATTGGAATAGCAGGGTCTACTGATGGCTAATTTTAAAATAGCTTGATAGAAGGTGCATTGGGATCCCACAACCAGGAAGACAATGAATTGCTTTGGGTCAAGACTGAGGTACCTCTGCAGAACTAGGAATAGAGCATCATTAGGGAGTTTTGGGTTCTCTTGGCAAGGTTTTGGTAGTGGTGGTGGGGCTGCAAGAGTGGCTTCTGTGATAAGCTGTTAAAAGCTTCCCTTAGGTCTAACAGAGCCAATACCAGCTGGCTCAAGGATGAACCCACCACTGACCAAGTATGAGCCAATCAGTGACAGTGGTAAAACCTGTCTGATAACATATTTAAGAAGGAAAAAAACCCCTCACAAGTGCCAGATTTTTCAAGAGAGAAAGGAGTGAGATGTAAGAAACTTTGCAAACCCCAAGGTTAGTGAAGGAGTGGGGAGAACTACTTCTGGCATCAGAGCAGAGATTCCCCTGCAGCCTATGTAGAAGACCATGGTGAAGCAGGCTGTCCCCCTGTAACCTATGTAAGATGATGGGGAATAGAGATTCCACCTGCAGCCCATGGAGGACCCCCATGGTAGTGTAGGTGGAGACACTTGAAAGAAGCTGTGATCCACTGGGAAACCCACACTGGAGCAAGCTCCTGAAAGGACCTGCAGTCTTTGGAGAGAGGAACCTGTACCAGCACAGGTTTGATGGCAGGAATTGTGACCCCATAGGGGACCACACTGGAGCATTCTGGTCCTGAAGTTCTGCCCCCTGTGGAAGCTATACTGGTGTAATTAGTGAAGAAGTGAAGCCTATGTGAGAAGGACTCATGTTAGAACAGTTCATGGAGGACTGTCTCCATGAGAGAGACCCCACAATGGAGCAGTGGAGTGTGAGGAGTCCTCCCTATGAGGAGGAAGGAGTGGAAGAAACAATGTATATTGAATGGACCACAAAGCCCCTTCTCAGTCTCCCTGTGTCACTGAGGGGGGAGGATGTAGAGTAATCAGGAATTAAGTTAGGTCTGTGAAGAAGGGAAGGGTGGTGGAGGTGAAGTGTTTTGAGATTTGGTTTTATTTCTCATTATCCTACTCTATTTTTATTAATAAATTAATTTATTCCATGTTGAATCTGCTTTGCCCATGACATTAATTGCTGAATGATCTCTCCCTGTCCTTATCTTGACTTATGAGCTTTTCATTATATTTTCTCTCCCATCCAGCTGAGGATGGGAGTGACAGAGCAGCTTTGGTGACCATCTGGCCTTCAGCCAGCATTAAACCACACATAGGAGAGTAAGTAATCAGTTTAAAGGACTCTTGTTCCAGCTGTGCAATAGCATTGGGACTGAAAAGGGAAGAGACCAATAGTAGAAGAACAGGAATGCTGTGAATTCTGTAGATTAAATGCTATGGATAGGTGGTTAGAGATCAATAGAGTGGTTACAGTAGATTTATAACACAACTTTCTTTATGCTTCATCCCAGCTACAGATAAATTGCATAATATAAAGACTACTGGTATTCACACAGACTATATAGGATATATAGTTAAAAGGAGAAATTAAGTATTTAGAGCTTAGGCAGAATTCAAGTGTCTTCCACATCCCAGGTGGATCACTACTTTCGGAATAAAACGTCAGATGATATTCAAGATGGCTGAATGCTAGTGTTAACTAAGTTAGTATGGCTCAGTGCCACAAAGTGAAGAGAAATTGACCACTGGTAGCATATTTTCAGTTATTTTTGTACAGCTTTTACATAGAGGTCTAAAAAACATCAAGGCTATTTATTCATGAGTAAATAATTCTACATAACATTTAAACTATAAAATGAAAAGAGGGGAAACTTGTGAATAATTAATATTGCCAGGAGTTAATTTTGTTCAGATAATACTCTAAAATGCTGTAAATTTCATTTGAGCTGAAGTCACAGTAGGAAACTTTGCTAAACAAACCAGTGTTTAATATCAGAAAAAATCTAATCAGAATTTTTGGCTTGTTTTTCTAAGACCTAAATGCCAGATATTGAATACAAAGTTACAGGACATGACTATTCAAGTTGACATACCGTCCGAACCAACCAAAGTCACTGTGTACAGCATTTAGTTTGTTGCTGCACTGTTCACCCTCACCCAACAGTCCTAAATACTTTTGCATTTTAGATGCAGTCAATATAACATAAAGAGTATCATCTTGTCTAGTTTCACCAAGAGAAAAATAGAAGTGCTGCAATTTTTGGACAGCGTGACAACAAATCTTGTATGATGTGACAAACTCATTTCAAACAGACAGAAGAATATATCTGTTTCTATTGGTGGGGGTGTATGGTCTACTTACTGCAGCTAGTGTGGAAAGTATATGAAGTCCTTCCAAGGTCTTCCTCTGCAATAGCATCTAAGATTTTCAGCATAGCAAATCCAGGTGCAGAATAGCAGGAGGCAATTCCATGTTTATGTCAGCTTTAGCGTATGGTCAACAGTTGGCAGGCATGCTGTGTTTAGGCGTTGTGAGGTCTTCAAACACAGCTTAATGTTTCCATACCATATGTACTGTAATATCTAATCACCATGGGAGTAGAGTCTAGTGTTTTAGCACAATTTATTTGTTGGCTGATAAAAAATCAGCTACCACTCAAAATGGTATATGTTAGTAGCTTTTTTATTTTAAACCAAGACAGAGAAAACAATTATAATCTGCATCTTTACTACTTTCTACCTCCCAAGCTTGCTTTCTGCTTTTCAGCAGACAGAAGCCATAGCATTCTCCCTCTTCCACAAAATTTACACATAGCTTCAACTGATCTATTTCTCTACAATTTGGAACACTATGTAGCTCCTAGCAGAGGAGACTTCAGAAATTAATTTTCTATGTGAGAGTAAATCATCCCAATAGAAAAAAAAATTCTGAAGGGTTTATGTTGTTTTGACCTTTTTTAATTTGCATTCCAGAAGTTCCATAATGCAATGTTAGCTTCAAACAGACTTACATGGCAATCACCAAAATCTTTGATATGATTAGGTTGGGTTTGTTTGCACACTAAATTCTGTTTACAGCTAACTGGGGAAAAATAATAATCATATCAAAACTAAGAAACTGGAGAATCACAATGCCTCCAATGTGTGCTCCACAATGCCTTCAAGAATATGTATCTCTCATTCATAGCCCCATAACATTTTCTTTTCAAAGCAAATTGATTCTGAAGGATAGACCTGTGTAAGCTTTTCACAGCAGAGAAAAGGGAGTTATTTTCTTTCATTATGATTGCTATGACTATGTGTCATAATCCAAATATATATTCAGATTTCCAATGGGAATCATACCATTCCTTCCTCTCATCTCCAGCTATGCACTTGTGCTGGAAGTTGTACTCATGCATCATCAATGGACAATCTAATAACTTTTAGAAAGTTTAATTGGAGGTTTGTTTGGGTTTTCTTTGCAGTGTAGCTCCCTTAATCTCATGGATGAACCTCTTGGGAAAAGTAGGCAGGAATCCATGTTGGGGAAGAGGAGACGAGAAGGGAAGTTGTGAGATTGCCCACTTCAACAACTGCCAACCATTGGATGCGTTTAGTTGCAGTAGGAAATCGCATCCTTTTACGCACTCTGGCAGTGATGAGACACTCCAAAGCATACGTAAATTGCACTGTATTTGCATCCACTCTAAGAACAATTTGCACTGCCAGGACTATGTGAAAAACTATAATGCAAATAAAAAGTAGACCACCTACATGCACTGTTGAGTTCAGTTACCTGTAGCTTCCTTTAATCAACTGTTTCTGTGGAAAATATGTGTATCTGTTCTGGAGGTGGTCTCTGATCAGCTTCTCTCCCTTGTCCATGAATTATACCACCAGCCCTCCGTTATTACCTTCTTACCCTGACAGAAGATTGGATGGCTTTATGGCTGAGTCACTGCACTGGATACAGGCCTACATTAGTATTTCTGTTACAGCTTTCCTGTGTAGTCTTGGACAAATAATCTCTTAATTCCTCTGATCGTAAAATGAAGCTCACACATCTCAAACTCATAAGGATATTCAGAAACATCAGTTGATTAGCCTTTGTGAGATACTGATATTAGAGAGCAGATGCTTCAAAAAAGCCAGTAAATATACAGCGATCTTTGATTTCTGGTCTTCCACAGCCTTTTTCAAAAAAGCTTTCCACTTAATAAATCCCAGCTGGGTGACTGTTTGTTTTATGTTTGTTGTTTTTTTTTTTTTTTTAAAACTTAGCAGCTCTCACACTAGCTTTCTAAGGTGGAGCCAATTTCCTCCCTTTCTCCCTTTTGGAGCTCTTTACCCTTTGCTGATTTAGTATAACATATTTTTTCCAAACATATTTATTTGCTGCTTTTTATCCTCACATTCCCAAGTGCCTTATAAATGCATGTATGTAAAAAACTTCAAAGAAGTAAGACTGCTGCAGGGATGCCACATAGCAGACAGATAAATAAGCTATTAAATAGTTAGCTATATAGTACCTTCATGATCATATCAGATCACTCACCATGGGAGGTATGGGAGAAATACTATATATTCTACAGAAACTGCAAGGAGGTGCTTTTAATTGTGTATGATGCAATATGATCAGGACACTAAAATTAACCTCCTAATCTTTTAAGTGTAATTGGGGATAATTAACCACACCAAGTAATGACGTTTTGAGGTTTTATATCTCATCCATAGTTGGTTGCAAGGTCAGCATCTTCTATGGATGTTGACCGAATAGAAACTCAGTGAACTATTCTGCATACTAAATTGTTATGACCCAAATCTCTGCTTGGAGACTCCTAGCTGAGAACTATCAAGGCATGGTCCTAATGGCCTAAGTGAAATATGGAAGTAAGACTAGAAAGTGGGTGCATGTACAACCTCTGTCAGTTTAGGGAATGCTCTACACAGCTATAAACTTCTCTGCTGAACTGGATTCTGCAGTGAAGTCTACGAGGTTTTGATACCTTCTTCAGAAAAGACATTATGATTTGGGACACTGCCTAAATGGAAAAAAAAATTTAAAAAAACTTTCATACAGCATAATTTGAAGTAGCCAACAAAATAACATATATACACTGAATAATAATAACATCTTTTCATTTTCCTTCTATAAGTTTTCATATTTGTCTTAGGAATAAAAATTTCTCTCAGGAAACTGCAATCTTAAAAATCAGTTTTTCAACTGTTCCCTACTCTCCAGTTTCGCTCCATGTGTTACTGGGAACATATCTGACATAACGCTGCAATAATGTTCCTTTTGAAGTAGTAACTACAAGTGAGTGAGGGGACATTCATCCTGTTTATCTGGGTGTTTGCTCATCTGTATAATTTCCACATAAATGAGCAAAACAACCCAGCTTCCTATATTCATGTCTCCCCAGTTAAAAAAAGAAGCATGTTTCAGACGCTGGGGATATAAACACAGAAGGTAGCAGGTAGGAACAGGAGGGCTATGCTGAGCTGTGAATCTGTCTGGCTTTATCAATTATCATAAAGAGTTATAAAATCTGTTAGTATTCAATTCCAGTCACTGGCAGCTGGCTTTGCAGTTAATGGACTGAACGATGCCTCAGAAGCATTTTTCTACCTGATTAACTCCAGGAAATTTAACACCTGTGTAAAAACTGTCACCCATCCCCCTCTCAATAAGAATAATAAAGAAAATTCTCAGCACAAAATTTTTGCAAGGCAGCATCTATGTCATATCAAAACCAGCTTTCTCCATCACCCAAGCAAGAAGCATTGGCCCAAAAAAGACAAGTTCTTTGAAAATGTGAAACCACCAGAGGCCTATTTTATTGGTAACAGCAATGTATTTGGAGAGGAAGAGTTGATGGATATCTAACAGATTTATTTTTAATCATCATTCTATTCCTCCTCCTTCAAAGTAACTAACAAATAGCAAACAGATGGTGTTAGCAGTCAAATACTCCAAATGACGATGTTATCTCAGTGGCAGAGTTGTGACACCCAAAGCACTGAAATGAAGGTAGTGATTCTATCTGTCATATTTTCCCTCTGGTATAAATGCAGTAAGAACTTGGAATTAACCATGTCTTGCCAAATGTCTGCCATATTCTCAAATAAAGGGCCATGGTAGTTCCTTGCTTGGCTTCCACTATTGCAACAAATGTACAAACTGCCATTTCAAAAATACATTAGATCTAAAACTCCACAGTTTGAGATAAAAGCATTCTCTGGGTCCTCTGTTTCTCTGCTGGATACACAAAAATGATTTTCAGGTTAGAATACTTTATAATAGTTTTTACTGGGACTTAGTGGTGTCTCTGGGTAGATTTTATTTCATGTTGTGAAACTGCACTCTGAGATCCCAGTGAGACACACATTTTGAATTGTGCCATGTACTCATGTTTAATACTGTCTCACATCATGTGTAATCCTGTTTAAATCTATCAAGAGCTACCTAATACGAATAAAAATATCACAATTTGACTCAGCAACACAGACGGGGGATTAAGCTACTTTAAATTGGTCTGGTACCTGGCCAGCAGCAGAAATGAAGCCCCCCTAGAATGTAAATACTGTGTAACTTGCAGAACTACATTATTAACAGTGAATAAATGCATAATAATGTAAATCTATAAAATTGTATCATTATTCCAGGGAAAAATTATTTACCACTTAATGATGCACTGAGCAACTCGCTGCTAGTTTCTGCACAAAAAGACTATTTTTAAAGTAGTTAATTAGTATCTTGTTATCAATGTCTTACATCTGTCAAGTGTAAGATATATTTCACCTGGTAGTTAAAATGCTCTATTTGGAAGCTGTTTTATACATAAAAAACCCATCCATATTACTCGAGGTATGTGCATAATGTCAGTGTTGACAAATTTCAAAGCATTGAGAAACCAGTAGTCTTCAACATAAGGTAAACATGCCTGTTCTCTTCCCATATTATCCCAAATAGGGAAGGACACTGATATGACCTATATTGAAACTGGCAAACTGGAAAAAAAAAAAAAAAAAAAGAAATTATCAAGCAGCTACTCATTCCTTAGACTTCACAGCAGAGAATACAGACCATGTCTGGATCTGAATTCAGCCGCTGGGTAAATAAGATTTCCAGCAATTGAATTGCAGAGCAGCAGGATAAAAGAGGAATAAAAAAAGGAAGAAAATTCTAACCCAAAAGATTTTATCCATCCTCAGAGAAGCACTTTTTAAACAAATTGTGACCAGTTATAACTCTACACTGTATGACTCTGAAGAGATATTCTCCAGACAAGGCAACTGATTCATCGCGCACTCAGGAGAGGAGGAATATGCCCCCAAATATTTTATGACATCTTATGAGGAAATGGAGGGCAGCCTCATCTCTGTCTTATTCCTACCTGCCTGTGATGATTATTTGAGTAGACTCTGTGAAGACCTCTGTAACTGGTTTGCCATCTTCTCGAATACAAATAATTTCCTATAAATTGTGCCCCTTGCTTTTCAAAGAGGTTTGGAAATGATGTAATTTTTTTTTGTTTAAAAACATTATTATATTATGGCAATATTCCACTGTATCCTTGCCAAGTTTCTTATTAGTATCAGCAGCATCCACCACAATCCAACTCTTTCCTCCGCTCAGCAAGCTGCCTTCTCAGTGGATGATAAAACTTGGTATGGATAAAGAGTAAATCTTATTAGTGATGCCCACACATGCTGTGCAAGGGCTTGTATGTGATCTATAGTGCTGAAGGAAGACATGCAATCTAATTACAAAAGGGGATTTTGTAAAGGGTTCATCTCTATGGTTTCTCAGTCAGCACAGGCAAAGTTTGCACATTTCTTTTATTAATGGTTTGAGATAAAATCTGATTCAGTCCATTCTGATTCCCATACACAGCCCACAGGAATTTAGGAGAGCAGGGCTTTCCTTTTCCTACTTTTTCATGCTTTGTAATACTAATATTTAGCATTTAGAAAGCACTTTACCATTTCAACTCACTGTTTAATTAAATATTACTGCAAGATAGTAACTCCCCTAAAAAAGTAACAGTTATTCAGGCATAGTACTGCACAATGATATCTGATATTTTGCACTTCTCTTCTAAAAATAGGAAACTGCTGTGATTTCTAACAATGAGATAACAGCAGGGAAACACCGACTTTTTGACAGTAATGACATTAGGTGGTATTCCTCCTGAGGTTAGAGGCCTAAATCTTGTGGAATGGAGCTCTGTAAGGCAACACAAAGAGGTTTTTAGTTGTTTGAATACTACCATGTATTTTCATTCCCAGTTTTGCATCTTTTGCCATGATCCCCATTTGGCTAAACTACTCGCTTGTTAGACCGCTCCTGAGCTCCAGCTGGAACCAAATCCAGAAGTTCTTGTTAGTAAGTCTGAGCACACTTCTGATGTGACTGCAGACCATACTTAGAGCAGCCTATTCTAACATGCCCTGACAGTCCTTCCTGGTATGGCCTTCCTAGCATGTGTGAAATACGGTAAGCATCAAACTAGTAAAAAAACAGTGCTGGCAAGTTAAATATCAGTCGTTACATTATATAATCATCTTTCACAGAATGGTTGAAATTGGAAGGGACCTCTGGAGACCAGCTGGTCCAAACATATACTCAAGCAGGGCCACTTAGAGTTGATTGCCCAGGATCACATCCCCACAGCTTTTGAGTATTTCCAAGGTGGAAGAGTTCACAACCTCTCTGGGCAACCTGTGCAGTGCTCAATCACCCTGACAGTAGAAAAGTGTTGGCTGATAATCAGATGGAGCCTACTGTGTTTAGGCTGTCTCTGTTGCTTCTGGTCCTATCAGTTAAAGGGGATGGAAAAGTAGATGGAAGCTAATCCGTGTATTTCATTCCTCTCTCCAACTGAAGTGTGTGATGAAGGACTATCCCTCACAAAATCTTTGGTTCTTTTCAGGGAATGGAAACTACAACTTCTGCAGCTCATGATGAAATGTTCTCAGCACTGTCTGCCACTCCTGGATGCAGGGTGTGGCACTAAACATGTCTTTAAATCCAAAGGTGTAAAGTATTACCTTCGGTCAACCCAACAAGCATTTTTCTTCCAAAATTTAGCCTTCAAAACAATAAATCAGAGCAGCAAATACTGCACAAATCTGTGAAATCAGACAGTAGCTACAATGTGCTGCTTTTAGCTTTTAACTTTCTCTTAAACATGCAAACCTTGCTCAAGACCAAGATTGCCTGGTCTGGTGGGATCAAATGGCGTCAAGGAAGATGAAGTCCAAATTTCCACAAGATAAATCATTCACTACAGTTCAACAGTGTTTACTATCAAAATTACATCATGCGGGAATGTAAGAATAGTTCTCTAAAAGCAGATCAAAGCTCCCCCCTGGTTTAACAATAGGAAAACATAAGTACTATCATGGGAAGGACTACAAGAAGCAGGATATATTCTGGGTGATCTTTTCCTGAAACAACCTTTTAGCTTCAAGTCATGTGATACCTTGAAGAAATTGACATAAAGGGAGTGTCACAGAGCATCATGTTCAGCAGCCACGAATGTATTTATCCTCTGAATTTGTTCAGTCTATTTTTGTACACCTTTCTATGCTTGGCCTCCTCAAAACCCTGTGGTGCTGAGTTTCACAATTATATGCTGTGGGAAAGGTGTTGCTTTCAGTTTTTATTAAAACTAATTTATTATAGCTTATAAATTCACTGGGTGCCCTTTAGTACTTCTGTTGCAAGAAATAACATGTAATCATTTCCTATTCACTTTCTCTGCTCCACAGGTCTTTTATAGATCTGCATAATATCTCCTGCTTTTTATCCCAAGCTAATGAAACCATTTAGTACTTCCTCCTGTATAAACCACTGTATACCTTAAATCACACTTGCTGTCCTCTGTAGTCTTTGTAGTTCTTTGCAACAGTCAAGGCTGAATATGTACCAGAAGTATATACAGTAGTTCAGTGATGCTTTCCATCTTACTCTTTTCTCAGTAGCTCTTAACATTCCCTTTGCCTTTTTCACTTCTGTGCCAGACCGAGCTGATGTTTTCATAGATCTATACAAGACACTTGTAAGATGTCTTTTGCAAGCACTAATAACTAATTTAGAACCTGTCACAGAATGGCAAAGAACACCAAGAAGATGAAGATACTTAAGCTCTGAAAGGAGGAGGATTGTGACAATTCCAGCAGATTCAGTGAAAAGCAGCAATGTGGTAATTTTGCAGTAAGATAGACTGATTTCTTGTGAGTCACTTTCCTACACAGTCTCAGTTGCTGAAGACGAACTTGGAGATTTCCAATGTTGTGGCAATATGGTAAAGGGATGGGTGAGCTCTGGATTTGAAATGGTTGGATAAGTCAAACATGGATCCAAGTAAGTGATTTTTTAATACATGTTTAAAGCTACAAGGCCAAGAAGTAGAGATTGAGACCACATCCTTGTCAGTTTTAAAGGAAGGGACTTGGGAATCTGTGGGGGCAAACAACCTGTTTTGTTTGTAGGTGTCCAGTTTTGTACTGTAACATGGACCACTGAAGGCTACTGTTCCAGACTATTTATGATTGGACAAAAAATTATGAACAAAGATGTAGAAGATTAGAGAACAAAAAGAAATTATGATAGGAAAGGTTGAAAGAGAAGAGATTATTACAACAATAAATAACATAAAGGCCTTTCTGTACAAATCATTTACACCATATTGTATCTTTAAATATATGCACCATGTAAGATGCCTAATTAGCCTAACTGCCTAATATACAAACCAAATCTTTCAGCTTAAACATTAAACTTTGAAGCAATGCATTTCAACCACATGGTGCAGGACATCCAATGTCACCCATGCAGATGCTGAGTTTTGGAGCACATTGGCCTTTTTCCTTACTCTCTTGAAAAGTACTTTACTTTCTTTATGGAACAAGAAATAATACCAGGAAAGTTTTGGAACAAGAGAGAAATGCAAACACCGACCAGGCAGAAAGAGACTTTCAAAAGACACAGACAAGTTTAAGCAAAACAAACTGTAGTATTGAACTCAAGCAGTTCAATCACTGCCAAATACATCAGCCTAGATGAAGGCAATGTTACCTAATGGAGAACAGTACACTCCACAGAACTTGACAGCCATTTCACTCCTTGACAAGATCTTGGAAAGGAGAACTGAAATTGCAGGAAGATGTCCATCTGAACATGGGAAATAACATTGCTATTGATCTTCATTGTCAACCTTTGTAGCTGGCTTTGTAGCTTCTGCATACTAAAAACGCTCTAAGAGTCCATTTGCTGGTTTCTAAGAATTTGTCAGGTCACAGAAAAGGGTTAGGAGTTTGGATTTAAGATCTAGAAGGTTAAGCAACTACAAACGTAGCAACAAATGAACAACGTAGACACTGGACAAAATATAAATTAAAATTGTCTACTATCCATCACTTTGTTATTAAAACAATTCTTTTGACTCTTTAACTACAAGTGCTCTTCACCAAGACATACCTTAAGACACAGTGCTATTTAGATCCCAAATATTGTTAATTTGCCTTCTTTCGCCTTTCATGAAAGTTGCTGTCTCCCTCAGCATCCTGACATGATCAGGCATGGCTATCAGAATAATGTCTACAAGTGGAGCCTGATTCTCATTTAGAAACAACAACAAAAAAAGCAAGCAATTGTCTTAATTTGGAATTGAACCTAAACAAATAATTTTAGAGACTCAAGAATGGTTTCTCAATTTTTCCAGTAATTTTTCATTTCAAAGTTCTCTATTTTCTCTTCAATGTGAAATGAACCACAGAAATGCTGAAAGGATTTCTTCATGCCCACACCCCTCCTCTGCACCCTCCTGCCCCCACCCTCCCCCCTTTTCCCCCCTTCGCTCCCATAGTAATTCTGGTGTAGATTTAAATTCTAAGAGGAAGGAGGAAAACAAACATCAGCCAAACGTCTGGATGCTTATGTGAAATAAGCTACCAAGACTTTAAAGTTGTGCCAGTTCTGAGCAGCATAAAAAGATTTGGACTTCTCTGACATGCTCTTTCTTTGTTGTGAGAAAAAGGAGCAAACATGGATGTGGGCTGTTGGGTTTTTGTTTTGTCTACTTTTCTTTTTGTTGTTATAATTGCCTTGAAGAAAGATAAACAAAGAGAAGTATGAATTTCAGGGTGCTTCCTGAAGAGTTTTGTGTTCAAACTTCCATCCTGTGCATCATCAAGCAACTGCTTTCCACTGTGTCTGTTAACCCACCCACATTGCAATCCTATAAGATCATACACATTTATGTCACTCTCAGTTACTGCTTTCAGTCAAATGTCAATCAATCAGTTATTCCCTGTCTACCCTCGGTGGCTGTCAATCTTTTATCAGAGCATAATCACTTTAACTTGATCTAAGAATTTATGCCTTTCGTCATGACTCTAGTACATAAATATCCTCTGTTAATAACAGGTGTTAGCAGTAGGGAATCATAGATTTGTAGAATGGTTTGGGTTGGAAGGGACTTGTCCTGACATACTTGGATGGTCTTCAGCATTGTTTCAATTGTATTTCTTCTTGTCATCCTCCTTTAAGCAAGTTATTTTTATTCTGGTAGAGAAAAAACCTTAGTTCCCTGTTCAACTGCTTTCAGCAGCACAATGAAAACCCCAACCTACTTAAACAACTGGTGTCCTGCTGTAGTTTTTAAGCCTTTTCTGTAAAAGGAGATAAACATCTCAAATATTACATGATTGGATAGTAGTTTTGTGGATTATCAGACACTGTGCAAGCAGAGAAGCCTGTTAACAATTTTGATTTCTGCTTTAAAAAAAATCAAACCAACACGAAGGAGAAGTCAACTAGAATTTCATCATATAAAAACAGACATGAGTTGACTAACTTTATAGGAGCAAGACTCACTCATTTCACACAAAGGCCTGACCTACCAGTTGGACAGTTAAGAGATGTAACACCCCTCAGGTATGAATTTCTTAATAAGGGCTATATCCAAACAGACTGGATTCCCTTCCTTAGGTACCTGGGATGCTCTGGGTGTGGAGCACAGTGACATCTACCATTCCAGATGTGTCTAGTCCTTTTATTACATAATACTCCATGTGGATAATTTAATGTAATCCTTAAGTGCTTTAACACGAAGGATACAATGCAATACAAAGTATTAGAAACACTGTCTACAGAAGTATAACTGTCAGCTGGGAAAGAGACAGACCTTAAAACATGTTTTCAATAACAGCTATGGAAATGCAGTATAAAGATTTTTTTTTTAGCAGACTTCAGTCTAAGCACGAAAGTTGTCCTTTGGTAGATCAGGTCCTCTATTTTAAAGGTGATCAGAGAAGCCTGTGAGTGCTCACTGAAGGGTTCTGCCTTCTTGCTGTAACAACACAGAAGAGGAACAGTTCTAGTTGCTGGAGAAGCACTGGTGATATTACCGCCTGCGTTGAGGGAAAATGTTCTAATCTCCCCTATCCCCCATTTCAGAGGAGAGGAATGAATATTCAATCATTTTTTATGTTAAATATCTGCTTCTAATAAATTGAGTTCCTCATGGTTACACATGCAATCATCTGCTGTCTTAAGTATTAAAAAAAATATTGGCACTTGGGCCAACAGGTTCATTACACACCAACATGAGTCAAATTGGTTGCAATCTGTAACCATGTCTCCCTCCTCCTCCTCCAACTTGTAATGAATGTAAAAACACCATCCTCGTAACAATCAGCATGGCTTGGATATGAACATTCAGTCTTACGCTTATCATTGCTGTATTTCTCTTTCACTGTGGCTTGATGGTGTTCAGTGAACATGAGAAGATCCCCTCCACTGCCACTTTACCACCGTGATGTTTTGCCAGAAGCTGTGCAGATGAATGACTGCCAGTGGTTAACAACACTGTCAGTGAAGCCTAGAGCAAAAGCACAATGTTTAAAACGTGCACAGCCTGAACAAGGCTTATATCCTGGTTAACACAGGATCTTCGACTTCCTGAAGTTTATCAAAATAAGTCTGTTTTGAAATTTATTGCTTCATTAAATATTGCCACAGAAGGCAAAACAGGTCCTACCTCATATATTATGATACCTATTTAAAAGTAAAATCCAGTTCTGCAGGAAGAAATTATATAAACAGGGATTTCAAAAGAGATTGAGTTTGATTCAGGCAACTATTCACAAGCATGGATGCACATCTGCAGATGTTAACTCCTTGTTCTTGAAGTTTCTATTCCATGATGCTAAAGTCCCACATCAGCCCCATAGCATACAGATTATTATCCTTGTACTGTTCTTAGGCATCCATCATCTTTACATTTGCTAGCTTCTCATGTTCAGAAGTGTACCATTACATAGTACAAACCAGAGAACAATACAGTGAATATCAACCTCAGCTTCTAGATACATTCAGCACTGCAAGGGGGGCATTTTCAAATGATGAGTGTCTGGGGAAGGATGTATAGCAAGAGTACATTTTTGGAAGCAGACAGGTATAGGGGCAGAGGAAGAAAGGTCAGTAAAATAGAAATGAGGATCAGAGCTAGCTGACAGGAAGAAAGACTTCAGGCCAGGAAATCTGAAAGCAAAATTCTTAGGTTTACTGAGAAAAAGTTATTGTTAATACATTCCAGATCCATTTTGCGTAGTGCTAGTGTAATAGAAGCAGTCCCTGAAACGATGTCTTCTGTATATGGATTTCTAACAGCTGACATGAGCTTAAAATATCATTTTATGTAGGAGCAGTTCAACTTCCCCCCGATATGTTCTGTGCTTTCCTTCCTTCTATTTCACTGGGACTAAAATTGGCTTTTTTGAGGACAGTCCACCTCTTCTTTCTGCTGCCTTGCCTCCTGTGCCTCCAATGAGAGTCCTCTATAACATCACCATTGACGTCACTAGCAGAGGGCTAAGACAGTAAATATAAGGCATGCGGTGAAAGAAGGACCAGTAGTGGGAATGAGTGAACTATCAAGAAACAGAGACTATTTTCATGGCAATGCTTGTCTCCTTAGAGGTGAAAAATGAGGAGTCAGATGAAGGAAATCTCAGTGATTAGAGAGTGAATTGGATTTAGATATTTTATGTATTCAGTGATATTTCAGTAACTCTATATAATCATAATGAAGACATGGAATTGAAGACATGAAACTGAAGACTTGCTCTAGCTGTAAAACTCTATTTAAATGGACATATAGGAAACGTATACAAAAGATAAATTCCTGCTAAATTGTGTCCCTTGAACATAGAGAATGTGTTACTATTAATTGTTCATATAAAGCAGGCCATACATTTATTTCTAGAAAGCCTGTGAAAAAAATGGGGGGGTGGTGCTGGTAATGCAATGACAAGAAGGTCCATTTTTACTCTTGTTAATGCAATAGGTCACCACAAAAGCTGCTGCAGTAAAAACTAATTAAAGAGCCAAAAGAACGGAAAAAGCTTGGCTATACATAGGACTGAAGTCCCATTGCATTTATACTGAAGAGAGAAATAATCATTTTATTATAACAGAAGGCCGCAAATAAATTTGACAGACTTGTACTCTGTTAATATAGGATCTATCACACAAACTGGAATAATAATGCACACAAACATTTTAACATGGCCTTAGCAAACACCTATCTTAAAACTCAGTGAATTCAATGCAGGGAATTGACACTCTGATTTCCATATTCTTGCTTATCTTGGTTATTGTCAATTTAATGGTATCACATACACATTCACGCTTCCACCATGTGTGTGAAAACATATAATAGAATCTAGTCAGAGAAGGAATTCAACATAAATGATCTAACAAAATAATAAAAATAGCAAAGCAGTAATAGAACATCTGCATTATACTTCTCCTCATACCTCTCATACCTTCCAAATCCTATGTATTGTCATCACTTTGTATTACCTGAACGATGTATCATCAATCTCATATATTACCAATCATATTATCAACACATAGAAAGCAAACAGCTTGGTATCTAACTACTAGATACATAATCAAATGGCAATAATCTCGATTAAATCAAGATATCTTCTCTAAACTGTTACTGTCTTTTGTGTGGAAATTATGACCTGTACATTTGAACCTCAAAGAACCAAACATGTTTCAGTTTGAAGTCAGCTCATTAGCTTAAGCAGATGATGGTGTTTTGAGGCAACTTAGCTGACTTATGAATGTCCACACTTGGAATGTGAAAAAGAATTTTTGGGCTCCTGTCAATAGGGAAAGGATTTATTTTTCTTTCTAATGTAAAAGCTTGCATTTTATCAGGTTGTTATAAATCAAGCTATTGGTCTTTGTCATGGTTTAACACCAGCCTGTAACTAAGCACCACACAACTGCTCACTTGCTCCACCCCAGTGACATGGGGGAGAGAATCAAAAGAGCTAAAGTGAGAAAACTCAACGGTTGAGATAAAGACAGTTTAATAAGTCAAACAAAAACTCTGCATGCAAACAAAGCAAAACAAGGAAATTGTTTACCACTTCCCATGGCCAGGTGGAAGGAAGTTCAGCCATCCCCAGGAAAGCAGGGCTCCATCACACAGTTACTTGTGAAGACAAACACCATCACTCCCAACATGTCTTCCTTTTTTCTTTTTCCCCCCAGCTTTATATGCTGAGCATGATGTCATGCTGGAATATCTCTTTAGTCAGTTGGGGTCAACTGTCCCAACTGTGTCCCCTCCCAACAACTTGTGCAGCCCCAGCCTCCTTTCTGGTGAGATAAGAAGCAGAAAACACCTTGTCTATGTGTAAGCACTGCTCAGCAGCAACTAAACCACCTCTATATTCATAGAATCATAGAATGGTTTGGGTTGGAAGGGTCCTGGGAGACCATTTTGTTCCAACCCCCTGTCATGGGCAGGAACACCACATGCTAGACCAGGTTACCCAAAGCCCCATCCAACCTGGCCGTGAACACTGCCGGGGGTGGGGGGGGTAGCCACAGACTGTGCCAGGGCCTCACACCCCTCACAGTGAATAACTTCTTCCTTCTTGCTTATTATCAACAGTATTCAGCACAAACCCAAAGCACAACTCCACACTAGCTGCTCTGAAGAAAATTAAGTAGCCCAGCCCAAACCAGCAGGGCCTTGACTTTCTCTCCTGACTTTCAGTAAACCTCTTTTCTGTACATTTTTCTCATGATTACCATTACATTAGGAGAGCAAGGACTGTCAAAAGAAGGACCAGTTATTAATAAATGCATTTTAAAAAATAATTACTTATACTATGGTAACAGTTAAAGACTCCTATGAGATCTTCATTTTGCTATGAGCTGTGATGTGAAAAACAGTCTTTCAAGAGCCTAATTTTGTTTTGTGCAAAGGCAACAGACAAATCACAAATGGGGGAAGGGGGCAAGTGGCACAATTTTGATTAGCTTAATAAGAAGCAGAATTGTCTATGGCCACCTGAGTTGCAGCTTACCGGCAAGTACTTAATTTCATTTCTAGGAACGAGATCACTACAAACAAGGATACTTCTTTTTCAGTCCAATTTTTCCAACTGATAATATGGTGGGAACGTGGCAGTGCTCTGGGTTAAAGTCATTCTGCCTTTGCAAAAGCAGCTTCCAATGCTTGTCTTACTCATGCAGTCCAGTAAACGCCATGTGTATTTCCTACTTACAAACTCAATTTCAGAGCTGCTCAGAACATCAGCTATATCCCTTAAGAACAGAGAAAAGGTATAGTTCAATTTTTAATAAGCAGCAGCAACCTGAAATTGGTGCAAGCTGCTTAGTTCTAGATGAAGCTACGGCAGTTAAACCACAGTTAAAACCCCAAAGAGAGAACGACTGAGAATAAGGAGCGCATCCAAAAAACCTGCAGCATTTAATTGACTCTCGTGAAACCCTGTAAGCAAGGTATGCCTACAGTAACATGAAACTTAAGAAACCTCAATTTTGATTTCCCGATCTTCCTTTTCTTTGAAAACAAAACTAATTTTGTTGTTCACATTTCCCATGCTGGAAGCTTGGCTACCTGCAGTGTGTTGCAGTAAAATCTGAGGCTAGCCTCTTTAATGAAACATAAGGTAGGTTATAAACCAGGACCATCATATTTCCCTGCAGTAACTTTTGAAACAGATCTAACAGTTTAGTCTTGCCTTTCTCTGGCATCAGCTGCAGCCAGAAAGTGCTCCGTGATGCAGGTTTCCCTTAATATTCAAAGAGCCATAGTGGAGCATTTGAACTTTACTTCCTTTTCAACTGCCCTGTCCCGTCCCCCGCACCNCCACAGGCATGGTGCAGACATGGCATTTTTTCATTGGCTAAGTTTAAGAGGAGTATTCTCTGATTCTAATTTTTTTCAGCATCTTCAGTGATTGCTCTGTAAAAATAGCCCTGAGTTTGCCAGTAGGCATCTCTTTGAAGGGACGAATAGACTTGAAGCATGGGCCTTGGAATAGAGTTGCAGTGAGAAGTCATTCTCTCAGCTGCATTTATAGATCCAATTTTTTTTTCACATACCAGTACACTAAAGAGGCAATTCTGCATTTGAGTATTAGATTTCTACCCACTGCAAGTGAGAGCAAGTCAGATCCGCAGCCTTTCCTGTAATATTCTGCTCAGACTTAGCACAGATATATTACGGGTAATCAGACCACTTGCCTGGTCTTCTAAGCATTCTCAGAGAGTAGACAAGCTTGATACTTGGATGCTGTTCTCTTCAACATAGAAAGTGACAGCAAGATTTTTTTTTAAAATCTCTGAGGTGTCTAGAGCAACTTGACTTCTCACTGGCTTAAATAAAATTTGCCTACTGAGACTGGTATTCTAAATGAACATGCTGCTCTATCATTTTACTTGACCTGGTTATGCTCTGGTTTTCTGTTCTTTCAGAAGTTGTCAGACATTTGTTAAAAATTTTGCCTTTATTGGGACAATTGGTGGGATTTAAATATGTGATTTCTTAATTCATTTTCCCACCTCATGAAACATTAAGTATGCTGAAATCTTTCAAGAAGGTCAATATCAAGTTCATTTTCCCTTGCCTAAGATGCACCAAAGCTGCTTATGGCTTCAGGAGCAAGAAAAAAACCCAACACAACTGTTTGAGACACTCATGTCCTAACTAGCATTCTGTACTGCAGTAATGCAGCAATAAAAGAACTGCATAAAGCAAAATTTTATTGCTTTTCACTTCTCTATGTTTCCTCACTGGCATCCAGCCTGTTTCGAAGCTGTCAGAGCAATTTCCATGGGTTAGCTTTCCTTCATGTCAGAGTAGCAGCTGAGCAATTAATCCTTTTTTACTTCATTTTGGAAATGAAAAAAGGCGAGTAACAAACCCTTCAACTACATTACAGGCAGTATTTTCAAGCAAAGTAGTTGGATCTATTTCTGTTTAGATAAAACAGAATATATTTCTTCTGAGGTACAGAAATGAAAATAGAAAATAAGTGATTTTTAAACATTAAGTGCCTGACAGTGTAAGTGCAATGAGCTGCTCTGCAACTTGCACTACCAACCATTTAGAATTATTTCCAGGTACCCTTGAGAGACAGAACTGAGACTTGTCTAAACAGTCAAACTCTTCCATCGTCAGCGTCAGGGCCAAAGATGCATTTTCAGATCACATCTACAGCACTGTGCTCTGAGAAAGATTCTCCTCAGATAACCCTTCTGCTAGACCATTTGCCTTTCCTCAAAATAAATAAAAAAACGTTTAAAATGGCTGTTGGGAAATACTTTGCAGCACAAAGACTGAGCCAAGCCTTGATTTAGCGCTAACAGATCTGTTAACCGTACAGATCTGGTCTGCAGAAAGCATTTGTTTGGCCCAAAGACTTCCTGTGAGCGTTTGGGTATCTGCATCAGAGCGCGATGCAGGGAGACCTGAACTGCTGCCAGGGCAAGGCAGTTCACGGTGACTGACACCGCACTGTGCAGATGCACTAGTTAGGAGCCAGGACCAGCACTGTCACATCCACAGAACGCTGTCTGAGGGCTAAGGAGCTCAGCTTTCTCAGTGCAGACTTCAAACTTGTCTGCAAAGCTCTGCCTCTCCTGGATGCAAGCTGGTTGATGCAGTGCGGGCTGCGAGGAAGCAATTAGAACGGTAAATAAAATCCAAATGTACGTACCAGTGAGATTTGTCCTGTGATCTCTGTCTCTTCTTTAATGAATTTTTACTATGCAAATGACAGGCCATTGAAACAGCCCTGGCTTCTAAAGCATATCTGATGCCACGATCCTGCCAAGTCACCACTAGCTTAAGAATCTTACAGTCACAGAGGTTTTAGTTCATTGAACATGGGTAAACGCTGTTCTCCTCTCTTTCCCCCTCTACTCTGTGGGCATTAGGTTTTTATGAACAATTATCCCCAGCTGTTTCAGCACACAAACAAAAGTACTTTCCTTTGTCTGATCCAAACCAAGTTTTTTCAATTTAAAAAAACAATAAAAATGTAAACGTTCAATCCAAACCAAAATATTTTTCCTTGTTTCAGGCATCTTTAACAAACAAACAAACAAAAAAGTGCAAAGTAAATGAAGAACTATGATTTTTACTAAAGAGACATTAAGCAGCAACTTACTAAAAAATGAAGTAATTTTAAATCTATCACCAAAAGGTTCCTTCTATTTTTGGGGTTTTTTTAGAGAATGCTTTAACTATCCTCTTCAAGTAGACTGCGATGTAACTCTTTTATCACTACTTATGTTACTTACTTTGAATTAAACACTTAAGTGTTCACACCTACCACAAAGGTATCCTGCTTCCCAGAGGCACAACAAGCAATTTCTTCTCTGCTTTTGGCTCAATGAATATTTCAATTGCCCCATGCAAAACAAAAAGCTACAACAAGAAATTTCCAATTTGTGTGCTGACCTCACAGAGCTTCTCCCTCAGATCCAGGATTTCCTTATGGGTCAGTTAGGTAGGAAAAATAGGTCTCTTGGGATGGAAAAGGAATTTTTCGTGTCTTGGATGACTCTTGGTAAAAATGGAAGAAATTATTTCCTCTGAGTTCAGTGTTAATCCTCGAGTTGTTTTGAAAAGACTAAATAAATTACTAGACAAGAAGTAACCAAACCTTTAACTCTGTACTAACCAGACGATAAAAAATGTCACCAAAGATGAAGAGTACCCAGGAACTAACATTTGCTGCGTATACCGTTGGTAAAATTAATTTCATTAGCTGTGGGAAACACTTGTGCCAGCAGGCATCCAGCTTTATGTTCAAACAATATGAATATAGTGACGTCTAACTTTTCTTCCTGGACATGGATGGGTAGGTCATGGCGGGCTTCTCTTGCCCATCACAATACCAGCCACGCTTAGTGGTTGGTTTCAGCTAGTGCTCATCTTTTGGATACAAAATACAACCTTTTCCTACTCCTGTGGATTACAGGCAATAACTCCTGCTTTATTTGAACGTGTGGACATTGAGGTTTTGTTAGTGCCTGTGACGTACACAAGGTCGATCTCCAATGTTCACCACACTGTTGCAAAGACTGTGCTTCTGTTCAACTCAGAGAGGTGTGAACAAACTGATTTATCACTTATTACCTCAGAACCGGAAGCCTTCATTATGGTTTCTAACCCTCTGCCCATCAGACAGGATTGCATGGTCAGGTTGCTGATTCAGGCAGGTACCTTGGGCACAGTGCCACTTAGCTCAGCAATTCAGGCAGCTTTGCCTTCCTTGTTTGTTTGTGAGTAAAGACAAATTGACAATGATTTTGACCTTTTTGTTAACTCAAAGCATGTTGCTGAAGAGCTTCTGCTATATTGCAACGTGGGGAGGTTATGTTTTTGTTTGCTGAGGCGAAGGCAGGCAACTCTGAGCACTTCAGAAGTTGCCAAGAGTCTTTGTCTCAGCCCCACCAGTGTTTGTACCAGCAACAACTACAAGGGCTGTTTGAGGCCAGTGCCTGCCTTCAGAGCCCACGTGGGGAGCAACGCTCAAGCAGTAGGTGATGCCAATATAGCAGTTAGAGGGAAGTAGGCAACACGGGTGAGGTCCTTGCCCAGAGAAGGGCCCTGCGTGGGCAAGATGGCAGAGTGCTATTTACAAGCACTTTCACACTCCCAACTTGTGATAAACAAATGAACCTGTGTTTCTCACAAGCAGAGAGCATGCGATCGTACTTGAAAATAGCATCTGAGGCTTCATGTGCCGCGGGAGGCTGACAGCCACTGTCCCAAAGCTTGCTGCAAGCACTCGGCAAGGCTCGGGCAGCACCTGCTCTGTTCACACATCCCTTTGCTGCGCAGCTCGCAGAGCAATGACTCTGCCACCCAGGACCTCCTGGAGACCTTTTCTAATGAGAGGGGCAAGACATACTTCTTTGCCAGGAGTTTTGCATCCCTTGAAATTACTTCATATTCTCAGTTATATGCTGCTTGATCCCAGAAGAAGATAATGCTTTCAGAGCCAATGACCGAATGTCTTCAAATCATTAGATATTTTTTCCTGATGCCGCAAAATGCACCTCTCCTGCTTTGTTACATACCTCAAATTCTGTTAAAAGGGGTAAGCTCACACTATAAACACTTTTTTTTTTCTCTCACTGCCTATGGTGGTTTTTGAATGCCCCATTTTTCTGGCTGGTGTGCCCACCTTTAACTGAAAACAAACACACTTCGATTTGATGGCCCACTGATCTACTGCAGCACTGTCCACTGAGTCCCAGTGAGATAATAGTAATAATTTGTTTATGCTGAGGACATTTTTAAACTCCTGCCAAAATTAAACTCCTGCCAAGCCATGCAATATGTAAGAACCACAGTTGTTCTTCTAAACGCAAGGGATTATCTTGGGTTATTTTGTTTTTCACAACATAAATAGCTTGCTCTGTGGAGGGTTTGGGTTTTTTTTCATGTGTGTGTGGACTGTGCCTTTTACATCCCCTTTGCTATCCTTTCTTACAGCAGTATCAAGTTTCTGAAGAGGAATGCTGAACCTTAACAATGAGAAATTAGCTTTATGTCTACCTACCGCATATATAAAAAGTGTAAAGGAGCAGTTTTTTGCTCCAGTGCTCCACAGAAGTATGTTTAAGATTATCAAGGTCCTTCTCTCAAACCATATAAAAACCAACATCTCAAGCATATTTTCCATAAGATTTGTATGGACTGAAACACTTGTTTGGCAAATCCTTCTCTTTCTAACCATTGGTTTTAGTTCCCTGTGGGCTGCATTTTTCTTGGCCTTGAAACTTTATTTATCCCAATGTTCATGAAGGACATCAGGAGACAGTAAGAAGAAGGTGAAAATATGGTTTGCATCTCCAAACCATTTGAAACCAATGCAAGGATCACCCAGACTTCCCATCTTTTTACAGAATCACAGAATGGTCTGTGTTGAAAGGGACCTCAAGATCATCGAGTTCCAACCCCCCTGACACAGGCAGAGCCACTAACCTCCAGACCTGCATCTAGACAAGGTTGCCCAGGGCCCCATCCAACCTGGCCTTGAACACCTCCAGGGTTAGGGCATCCACCACCTCTCTGAGCAGTCTGTTCCAGCACCTCACCACTTCTTCCATGAAGAACTCCCCCCTGGTATCCAAACTAAACCTTCCCTCCTCTAGCTTAAACCCATTTCCCATTACAAATGTAATACCTTTCAAATATCTGTCATATGGCTTCATAACTGAGTTTTACTGATTGAGTTAAAAGAAAACAATTTAATACACTAGTACTCCAAACCCAAGCTATTGTGAGAAAATAAAGTCCTGTTCTGATGGCCTTCCTTTTCCTGGCATCCATTTCTTCCAGCAACAAAGTTCTCTTTAAATCCTTTCCAACTGTCTTACATAATTCTGGGGTGGGGGGAATCATCTCAGATGAGGCTTTTAGCCATACCATTTTTCAATTTGGGATATTTTAAAATGTCACTTAACTCCTAGTACTATTGTTGCTCAGCAATCATTTAAAGTCTAATACAGGTCTGCTTCATTGAGTCTCTGATTAGAATTGCATATCTTAAGCTGCTGCAAAAGAAAAGCAACCTAATTGTTTCAGGTGCCTGGGCCAAAGCTTCTTAACTCATGACAAAATCAGGATTAGAAGGCACCAGAAAGAATGGCAGAATACCCTGCCATCCCCCCAGCTGCTACCCAAATGCCAAATCCCCAAGACAAACTCACCAAGCCCTAGTACTTCCAGCTTTGTGTGTGAATTAGAACACACTTTTTGTTCTCTTTTGAGAAGTTTTGCAGGAAAACAAAGCAGCTGGTAGTTAAACTCCTCCAAGTGTCTGATCCCCATCCCCACCCCAGTGAGCCTAAAAGGAGATGAGTAGACGTTTATACAAAACTAGGATTAAGTGGTCCCTGATTTTTCTATAGCCAGCTGCTCATCCTGGTGCAATGGGCATGCCATGGTCATCTGTGCAGGACAGGTCTCAAGTTCCATCCCAGTGGTGAAGCTGCTATGCAATCTGGTCTCTTGGGTTTCTAGATCAGAGGACACCTTGGCTGCCTCCCTGCTTGGGCATACAAAAGGACCGTGCAGGCAAGTTCTCATACAAACATTCAGCTGGATCAGAGGGCTGGGCACACAAAGCAACTTTATGAAATATGCCGTGGAGCCCACCTGTCTCAGCTTTGACAAAAATGTTGAATTTAAGCACCATCAGTACTCCTGAAAGCTACACAGTCCCTTGAAAATCCACAGGACAATTTAGCATCCCCAACTTTAAGGCATTTAATCTTTAATAACCTTGATACTGTCATAGCAAGCTGGCTCATAAAAGGTGACAGTTGTCTTCCTTTTGAGGACAACATTCAGGAGGGTCCTACCTGGAAGCTGTAGCTTCACACACACTATCTGTTTTTCTTTCAGGAGGTTTATAGAGCTGCTTGGAATGGCAGAAGGCTGTCTAATACCATATTTGCCCACTTAACCATCTCTGCTATTCTCTGATACCAGACAAAACAAGTGTTTTGGAGGAGAAGGAAGATGGAAGGACAGAGAGGAAGAGGATGAGGTTAGTGAAAGCAAATAATAAAAGCAGCATTTCCTGGTATCAGATCTTCTGTGGGAGAGTTTTGGCACACATGTGCATTACAGTGATAAAGTACTAGCATGAGAACTAGAGTCCAGCGAGGAAGGAGAGTTACCCAAAATGCCAGAGAAGGAAAGGATTTGCACCTATGACATTTCTCAGATGGTGCTCTGCTTCGCAGAGGTTTTACTCATCAGCTTCACACTGCATTCCAATGTGAGAAAGCCAGAAGGCATCAACTAGTGCATACATATTGCAATCTAACTGGAAGACCTTTGGATATGTTTTCTGCTGAAGCTGTAGCACGAGAATCCTGAGTGAAAATGCCTACCTGAATTTAAGATGCTTAAAGCTTTTCCAAAACCTGTAGATTTGTAGAGACATTTCATGTATTTTCATTAGTTGAGGGATATTATTGCCTCATCTTTGTATAAGTAGTGGATAAAAGAAGATAAGAGAGAAGAATTAAAAACCTGTCTCAGATGGGGTGGCTGGTAGAGCATATGCAGTTATTGTCAAAGGACACAGTGTGTCTACCTTAAAATTCCGCACTGTATCAACTTCCTAGTTCTACAAGCAATTACTACACTGGCCTTTCCATTATCTCTGAGCTCTATTTCTTTCAGCAATGTAATTATTGAAGGCTTTTTTTTTTCCACTTGCACATTCTCAAATCAAAAGATAAACTTTTTTTTTTTTTAATTTCTTATCATGCTTACTGACTCTGCTTTGTAATCTTCAGTGGGATATGGCATATCAGGCTACTGGAGAAATTGCTCATAGAGACAATCACCAAAAAAAATCTAGCCTTCCTCAGAGAAAGCTCTGGTTACCAGTGCGTGAAGAACAACGCCACATATGCCTACAGTGAGAAGTTAAAGTAAGTCAACAGTCAAGAAGAAAATGATAGTACAGATCTGTCTAAACTGCTGGTGCAGGGACTCACATGATATCCCCTTGTGCAGCCCAGAATTACATTGCAGCTATGAGGAGAAACTGCAACTCTGAATCACCTGGAAGAATCTCTCACATGACAAATCTCCCTGTACAGACCTCTTTCTCACACTATTAAAGTGCCCTTAATTTGAATGGAGCTCTAAGTCACGTGCAAATCTGCATTTTGGACTTCAGCAGACAGAGTACGCCATGAATGCAACCAAACTGTACCACCCAAGGTGCAGTTTTGTGATTGTTGTGCACACACTGAAAGAGCGTGCCCCAGACTCAGAGCTGCAGACAGAATGTCGGAGAAATGCCTTGCACTGGGGTCTTTTGCACATCAGTCGTGATAAGCCAATTGTATCTGATACAGTGGCTGTGTTGTCAGAAACTTGCCACGAAAAAGTGTCCTAGAGAAACTAGTAAGGGAGAGCAGCCACTTTTAACAGACTTTTCCTACCATTTAAAAAAAAAAGAAACAAAAAATACTACCATATGCTATATGGCTCTTGGATTTCTGCAGATGGTACCTTATGTTGCACAGTTGAGAGAAAAATGGATTTTACTAAATTTTTACATCGGTCCTACACAATTTGTACCATCCCTTGTATACCAAGTAGGTATATTTACTCCTGGTTTTTATTCACCATACTGTTCCTGCATACCTACCAGTTGCACATCATGTTTTTTTACTGTGTCACTGCGAGACAGGACGATGCCGTGGGGCAGCCTCTGGATATGTGTACAGCTCATTTTATGCAAGCAGCTTCCAACAACTCTTACTTGGGGAAAGCATTCCATGCAGGCTGGAAATCTCTCTCTACCTTTCCTTCTCCACATGGCTCCAAGCTTGCTAATGATCACATTTAAGACCATTTGGTGCAGGCAGCTAACTTTTAGGGCTGCTCAGTGAATGTGTTGTATCAATGTGGGATGAGTGGGTGGAATGTTTTGTACTGTTTTACTTTTTATGGGAAAATAGAACTAATCTGGTGGTTTTAACAGTTGTGCTGTCACTGGAACGGCCACAGTGATAAAGAATAAATTGTTCAGTCTTGACAAGATCTTCATCAGCAACAGCAAGATTGCTCATTAGATTTCACAGCGTACTCACTTCAACTACATTCTGTGCATCTGTGGTACTGTCAACTGTTTAGGATATGTTGTATATATATACACACATACACACACATATTTTCTTTTACTTCAAGCTTTGGCTTAGTTTATAAACAAACAGGATCCTGAATCTTGACATTTTACTTCATTGCTAATGCATAATCCTGAGTACTCTGACTGGGACCTAGCACGTTGATGAGAGTCATTCCATTAAGAGCCACAATATCATCATAAAAATGACTTCTTTGCAAGAGTCTGTGTGAAATCAATTTTACTGGTTGATTTCAGTTCATTATTTTCAAACTAAGATGGGCATTTGTTTTCATGCCAAATGTTTCTGTAAATCACCTGTACTATGATGTATTAAAGCATTTATAATTTGATAGTCAGCATTGAGAGCAGCCAGATAACCAACAAAAAGTTTCCTTGTCACTTCACGGTGCACTATATTAATTAGCAAGAAATGTATTTTGCATTTTTTTCAGGAATAATGGGTACATTAAGCCTATGAGAAGGTTTCTGTATTAATTCTGGGTGTTCTGCCTCCTGACTTCTCTCAAGCCACATATGCACTGGTAGCCAATGTTCAGGGCTAACTGTGGATGGACAAAGAAATTTTTTTTCAAATACTTTCAGTGAAGGTGTTGGAATTACCTTCTCAAAGGACAAAACAAACACGGCAGGTATGATATCTTCCTCTCATGTCACAAGTCAGAACTTAACATTGAAATATTTTCTCAAATAATATTTCAAGGCTATTGTCTAGAGGAGCAGCAGAAAATAGTTCCTTCAGTAAATAATATAAAGCATATTCTGTGATCCCGTGGGTGAAATCAAATCTTATCATGAATGTTTTCAGGGGGCAAAACCAGCTCTCAATGACTTTTGCCTTCTCCGGGGATTCAGTTGACCTACTGCCTTTAAGCCAGTTAGCAACACGCAACATAGGTGCCACTAGACTTTACAGCAAAGTTATTTCACCTAAAGTTTCTGGACAAGTTCATTGCTATCTTTCTGATATATTAAAAAAAAAAAACAAACCCAAAACAAAAAACCCCAATTGAATCAGCTGTCATCCCTGTTGTCTGACCAAGACTAATTCTCTTGTTTGTTTCACACGATCACAGGATGATGAATCATGAAGAGATGTGAGGCCTATGTTTAGAAGCTGCAGATTAATTTGCAATAATTTGATCACTTCAGCTCACATCCTAGAGCACTGATCATAAAATCCCAAACAACTGACAACATGCAAGCGCTCATTCTTATTTTTCTCATGCTGAGGACTTTGCTGGTTTAGACCTCCTTTGGAGACACACGAGGAAATCCTCTTCCAGCTAATCAGGTGCTATATTAGAACACCATAGCAGCAATACAGATTCAAAAGCTAATAAAAACCCAAGGCAATATGATTCATAAAAGGCTGTTATCATGTGGATACTAAATCGTCAGCCCTGTGGAAAGCATCTATTCTATTGATGAATTAGATTAAAGGGTTTTTTTTCCCCAGCTGCCATTGCAAATAAACTTTTTATAGTTTTGGTGATCAGGAACTTCTAGCATCAAACCATCTGCTGATCCTATCAAAAAGGTTGTCTGAGATCATATTAATGCATCATAAATAGATAAAGACTCTTGACAGTGGAATACAGATACTGGATTGTTGCAAGTACCTCAACACTTTTAAATATTAGAAGAGCCAGCAATCAAAACGTAAAATCAACATGTTTTTTTTCTGAGGTGTTTTAACACTCGTATTTTATAGTTGCATTTCATTTATTTATTACCATTCTTACTGAGCTACTGAGAGTTAAATGAAATTGCTAAGAGATTCTGATCTTCTAAACTACATTTACAATTTTCTCATGACAAAGTAACCCTCATTTTACTCCTGGACATAAACATTGCACGGTGCTGTCCTGCCTCAAATGTAATGGAGCCATCAGGGTCTTCCTGACTCTAAGTTGCAAGTAGAGATGCCTACACTCTCTGTAATCACAGTCCATTTAGTAGTAGAATAAGACATTCTAATCAATGAGAATTTAGTTATCTTAAATAGAGCTGTTTTATCATGTATTTTCTTTTATTTGGTAATAAAATCTTAGGGAGTGCTAAGTCATTCTCAACTTCATCAGAATTCACTGAAAATAGCCTTTTTTCTGCAGTGCCTTGTTTCAGAAAGAACCAAGACTGCTGGCATGATAAACTGCTCCTATTGCCTTCATGTCATCAGCACTTAATTTTGCCAAATTGATTTATTTTGAGAAACTGTAGCAATTACCTGAATACAATGTTTCCCATATTGTTATGGATTGCCATGGCAGGTTGGTAAGTAATGTGTCCTACTGCTGTGCTGGTTTTAATGTGGGGTTTTTTGTGGGTTGTTTTTTTGGTGGAGTGTTTTCTTTTGGTTGGTTGGTTGTGTTTTGGTGTTTTTTTATTTTATTCTTCATCAATATTACTACTTGTAGGTAACTTTTTGGAAACAGGGCTCTTTAGATTGTACAGTTCTCTGAATACATTTCAAGCCTTTCTAACTTTGCTAAACTGTAACATTACCAAGACTTACATGATTTCCCTTTGTTAGGCAAGAAGATGGCCTTCAAGTAATTTATCTAGCCAAGCCAGAAGATTCAGTATCCTAAATTACTGAATATGTGAAGGTTTATTACCATATCCTTTTCTTTTGTTAGACAGCAATATGCATTTACTTGCTTATTTTTTAAAAATTGCACAAAAATTCTCTATTGATAACACTGGCATTGGATTAAGTAATATACATTGGGGAATAAATATTAATTTTCATCTCATTTAAGGTATTTGGTTTTTCCCCCATTAGGTCAGTGTTTCTGTCTGGCAGTCTGTCTTGCAGCTTTATTCCAGTCACAATTTCATACCGTACAAATATCTTATGTGATCTTAACCTCTTCACTTCTGCTGAGAATCCCAAGAAGGAGACTTGGGTCACTCACAATGCCACCTGGGTTCACTGAGTATTAAGAAACGAGTGTTTAAACAGATACAGTGTACATAGGAGGGGGAAGTAGTGACATTGTTATAATATAATAGAATGCCATATGATCTAGCAGCAGGTCAAGTTTTATCCTCTGGTCATCCCGTTCATGATTCAACAATACAGTTTTTGATTACAGTGTGATCATATTAGTGAGGAAATGAGACTCCACCAAGTTTATGAACTTAGAATGCAGGGCCCATTCTGAATTCACATAATCAGCATAAAGTTAGGATTGTAGTCTATAAATTCTATACTTATCAGTTAATATAGCTTAGCAGTTTGCGTATACAGACAAGCAACCCTTACTCCCTGTTTGAGTCCATCATGGGACTTTCCTATCAATTCCAATACCAAATCCTATTTTCCTCAACTGATCCAGTGCCAGACTAACAAGATTGAAACACTCCTTTTGATTGTTAATGTTCTATTAATAGAAAAGAAACTTTGATAACTTTGATTTAGCAACTTACGCTTATGTGCAGTTTGCTATAGTGATTGCAATTTGATATTCATCACAGTTTCTCTTAAATTATTCTAAATACCTACTTGACAGCAGCCAGTTCTTCCCCAGTTGTGGCATGGCACAGCTGGATCAGTCACTCTCTGTGAGAACCTCAAGCCTTCCTTCTCTACAAAGGCATTTGACAGATTCTAGAATCTCAGATTCTTAAAGAAATTAACTGCCATGGGTCCACAAATGATCATATAACAGGTAAAGGATAGGAAAAAAAAAAGGATTTGTAGGAGAAGGAGTTGACCTATAAAGACCCTTAGGAATCTGTGCTTTGGAATTCAGAAATCATTTAGAAAAGAACACACCATTTGATGACAAACTTTGCTGAGAAGCCTATATTAAGCAGATATTTAAACACAAAGATTGACCACAAAAAGTTGCCAAAGTACCAAACAGAAATGTTATAAAAAGGCAGAGGAGGTACAGTGAAGGTAAATTCCCCATCCATGGGAAATAACAGCAACATTACATGTGTTGCAATGAGTTCTGAGGTGACAATCCCTACTTTGAAACAAGGTCTTAGTAGAGTGAAGGAACTATGGAAACATCAGCTCATTGCTCATCAATGGCCACAAAGCAAGTGGAAAGGCATGACTCGTTAGGAAAGGTGGATCATTGTTATGCAACTGTATGTATTCATAGGGTGCCCAGATTTTCAATATTACTGGTCTCTCTGCCCCAAACTGATCCCCAGAATCATATACCAGACCTGTGAAAGTTAGAGGTGGGCAAGGGACTCCCTAAAAATCACAGGTAAAATAGTAAGAGGGTGGATAGGAAATGGCTTGAATACAAGAATGAAAAAACAAAGTAACATAAAAAATAAACAAAACAGTAGCTCTGCAGGCATAGTCAAACTGTGTAACTCCTTGCCAAAGGATGTTCAGAATACCAGAAATTTATGTAGATGCAAAAAGTAACTGAACACATTAATAAGAGACAATCTGTTTGTTATCATCACATCTAAAGCATCACCTCCAGCTGATGAAGTCCCTGAGCAGTGATCAGACTGGCTGGTCTGGTTGTTTTGTCAGTCCAGATGTTCTTGTGACACATACCCACTTGTAGAATATGTTGAAATGCATGACCACATTTATGCTGAGCCATTTAAACTCTGACCAACATGATTACAACATACTTCCTCCCCCATCTATGATACATTCCTGTTCTGTGACATTATTTGAGTTTGCTGTCTCGCAGGTGTTGCTTCCTGCCCTTCAGAGACAAACCAAACTACTTCACAGACCGGGGGCTTAAACAGGAAAGGAAACAATACTGCCTAAACCCTGCTTCCTGTATCACCCTGAAACCTCCTTCCATGAAACAGTTAGGTGCAAGCACTCCTAAAGCCACAAAAAACATCATGTTGTTTTGTTTTGAGCAGCTGCTCCCAAAAGTAGCCACCAAAACTCCAAGTCATATCTTCTTCCAACCAGTAGCAGAGCTTCTCTGAAGACCATCTACCTTACTTGTACAATCAATGCCTTTCAATCTTCGTGAAACACTATAGCAGTACAATTCTGAAGGCAACACCTTCCCTCTCAGAATAATATGCAATCAGCCAGCAAGCATCTCAAGAATTCTTCCAAGGCCAGGTGTGTTTAAACTTTCCATGCTACCTGTTTTCAGATTTCTTCATTCTCTCCACATCCTGTCTGCTTCCTAGTGCTTGTGGAATGTGAACACCCTGACAGCTTAGTTAAGCACATCAGCCCTTCACAGATCGGTCTGTATTATGAGCATCATCCTTTGTGCTGCAGGCAATTCATACAATCACCCCAGGTAAGTACCATATTGATTATGCCAAGCTGCCTCAACAGGCTTCAGGTTGTCCAGGGTTCAAGTAATCATTATAATTTAAATCATCATTATTCAACAGTAGGTGTTATTAGTTAAGGCTAAAATGTAATAATAAAACCCAGTAACAAGTCATCTTTAACAGAGTATTCCAAAATCAGGAAACACATTTCTGTGCATTCACTTTAATGGTTCAATAGCTCTGGCAGTGGCTCTGGCTTACCAGTCACCAAACTAAAACTCTTCAGTTACTCATATGCTACAAGCAGCTTCATCAGGAATGCAGCAAGCTTTTCCCCGGTGTTGGTCCCTTGACCTTGACAGAATTTAAACCTTATAACTATTTCCAGACACTAAACAACTGGTAAGTTAAAAATGATATTTTTTAACATTTTCTAGGCAGGTTCATAGTCAGAGAGGTATCCTTAGATCCACATAAAAACAAAAATGCATTTGTTTTTAGCTGAGCTGAAAAGGGGACTCTTGCTTTCACCTCACCACACCACAGCATCATTCACTACTGGGGAGTGGCAATAGCATTCAAGGCACTTGCTCTTCTGGAGATGTCACTGCCAAATAAAGTTTTGCACATAGCTGCACTATAGCATGTAGAAAATTGTTTCAGAGCATCCTTGAGTGAATGACCACTCTGAAGATGCTGGAAGATAGACTTTATTCCAACAGAGAGATGTTACTGCCAACAAGAAAGGATTAAGCATTTCTAGAACAAAAGAGAAGCTAGAGCCATAGGAACACAGAGCAGAGTTGCTTTTGCTTTGAATAGACTACGTAGAAAAAAAAAATGCATCCTGCATGGTTACTGGCACTTGGAAGTAAACAGTCAGAAAGCCGGCATCGCTTGTTGCTAAAAGCTGATATGCAATAGTTCAAATCTGCATATTTTTAAATTAATGTCTTTGTTTAGCTAAATTATTAATGTTATTCTCATAATATAATTTTAAAATACTTAATATAATGTAACAAAATGATTGCATCTTATCTGCATACTCATGTGAGTTGGATCAGTGCCTAGTTATGCACCGGTATCTCACATCAGCATGTTACCATGTGACAAGTAAATGGCAGATCACTGCCCACAAGGACTCTTTGACACATCTCCTAGCGAAAAGGAGCCATAAAACTTTTTCTAAAAGAGACATCAGCTCATTCCTCCACAGATGGAGAATTATGCCAGTTTCAGACACACTCCTGCATCCCAAAGAAGGAATATACTGAACGGTAATAAATGACTGCAGGGTAGTAATACGGTACTGAACGGTAATAAATGACTTCAAGCCAGCATAATTAATTAGCTCAGAGCCTGAACACATCCCCAGCTGGCCCTAGGAAGCAGAGGAAGAATATAAAGGTGGCATTCCCACTTGCATAGTTAGTCCTCAGTGTAATCTTGTCATCGGGTTGCGAGGCAGTGCTCACGGGAACGCGGTAGAAGATAAAACTCGCAGGTGGAGAGGGAGAGAAAAGCATACATGAATCTTGAAACCAGCACTGCTCTGCCTGCAAACCTGCTCATAGATACGCTTCTATTTAGTATGCTGTGGGCTGGGTAAGCGCTTCCTGATACGTAGATCAGACCAACATCAAGCTTGGTGTGTGCCAAGGATAGCATGGCACTCTGTGTGCTAAGTTAAGACTGTGTTGTGCTCAGACTTTGTGAGGGTGCATTTTTCTGTAGGTGAATGGCTGTCCTGGGAAACAGAAACCAAATCCTTGTTAAAACTGTAGGTGCTTTCACTGACAGTATCTCACATTTAACTCTCATCCTCTTTCCCTACTCTGATACTCCCAGAGTTTCCTTCTTAAGAGATGGATGTTTTATTGCTCTCCAGTGACAGTCCCTCAATCCCACAGCTATCACCAGTCAGTGGAGCAGCTCCACCTCTCTCCAATCATAATCCCCCAACCCACAGGTTACAAAAATCAGTCTGCAGCAACCTGTGAAGTGCAGAGCTTGTTCAAGCTTCACGCTTCCAGAGGAGAAGCCACATAGCTGGCTGCTATTTACTGCAGATTGTGGTGTTTTCCCCTCAGTTCCTTGTGATAGAGCCTGAAAAGTAGAGTAGTGGCAACTGCTGTTACTAGCTTTTGCAGTATGAAGTAATTGTTTTTGCACAAAAAAGCAAAGTCCATATATTTATTCTTCATGTCAAAACCTCAACTCTAGTTTAGACAAGTTTCTAAATAATTGAAGCACATTTTTCCCATGGATAGGGGAAAACAGCTTAGGAACAATCATAGACAGCTACAGGAGCAGCACATGAAGTACATTAGAGAAACATTTTCATATTTGTAAAGTTACAATCTTATTTTTTAATATTCTTGTGATGTAGTGTTTCATAGTATTTTCTCTTTGAGAACAAAGTATGATTTTCCTACTGTGCCTTTTGACTTCTCATTTGGTGGGCTGGGTCTTGACACAGCTTTCCTCCATATGCTCTGAGAAAGTTGATTGAGGAAATGTATGGAATATTTTCCATCTTGATCTATAGTATTGAGTGATCCCACAACAATCACACATAAATGGTGGCACTTAGGGGTGGGGGAGCTTATGGCTTTTAAAAGATCTTCTTAGCCTAAAATAGAGTGACGGTTAATCCCATACTGGCCAGAACAGATGACAACTTAATACAATAGCATTACCTGGAAATTTGAGGTTGGGTACTCACCCCAGCATATAGTTGGATACAATTCCTTGCTCAAATTTAAATTAAGCTTTTACAATTACTTTGCTACAGTACACAAAGACATCCCAGGAAAACATCACAGTGCTTTCCTTATTTCTGTTCCCACACCTTCTGTCCTTGCTATTGTCTATTGAAACTGTCCAAACTTTAAAATTCACTCATTTAAGTAGGAATCAGGTCAACAAATATTTGCATCAGATATATGTTTGCATAACCACTAGAAAACACCTGATGCAAATAACTGTGTTCTCATTTCAGAATGACTATTTCTAGCAGATTTTTTTCATTGTTAAGACATGTACTTTTGTCAATGAAGAGTCATTTTGCTCTTGTGCCATTTTCTATCACCTCTATTTGCTGATTCTTAAATCAAGCCTGTACAGAAAGGGTTCAGCACACTTTTCCAGCTACCTGGTCCTCTGCAAAATATAGGTGCATTTAAACTGGGGCCTTGAGGAGCCATTTTAATGAGGCTAATTTATTCTATCTCCACCGCTAATGAGGACTCAACAAATTAAACTTTTATTTTATGAAAATCTGGTATAATGTTAATTTCTATTTCACCCTTAAGTGTATTCTAGATTCAGCCACCCCCATGGTATCAACTTTTTTCATCTTTGTCTCATCTCACGATTCTGTTGTTCCACCAGACAGATCATCCTTTCCTTATCCCTTCCATAAGGTCTACATGTTTGCATTCACCTTAGGGGTTCTTCTGTTTCATTCTAAGAGCTCAAGGACAAGCCATAACCTCTTAATCATACCCTGATTCTTGCCCCACTCAAGAAGACAAAAATTAAGACCCTCTTATCCTGAATTTCCTTCTGGATAGCTCATGAGATACTTCTGATAAAAAAAAACCCTCCAAAACAGACAGCTTCGACAGCAAGACTTTCCATATTTCCATCAAGAGTTGGAAGAAATTTCCTCTGCAGAGCAGCACTTATGTGCCCTGCATAGTCTTCTGCTGGAGGCCTGTTTGCTGTGGATTTTGTTTATAGCGTTCAAGTAATTGCAATCAGAAACACAGAGCTGATCGGTTCTCTTGAAAATAAACTTCTCACATCTTGTCCTTTGCACTGAACACCGTGGTCTTGAAGGTGAAAAGTGCTGGTTTGAGGCTCCAAGGCAATATAGGTATTACGGCTGAAGCTCTACAAATTATTAAGAGGCAGGTGGTAATCTTGGCTAATGCCATGCGACATCTATCTGATTCTCGACAATGCCCTCCTAGCGTTAAGAGTGTCTCTAGCTACTTGTAGCTCTCAGCATGACTACACCAGGCTCCTTTGCAACACTGTGCCAATATTCTCTTGCAATGCACATCATACAGGCCACCAGGCTTCATTTATAGAATTCAAGTAATTACAATCAGAAACATAGAGCTGTTCGGTTCTCTTGGATATAAACTTCTCACATCTCGCCCTTTGCACTTTGTTACTACCAAAGCCACTAAAATGTCCCTATTGCTGGAGAGTTTAATCCTCAAGAACTTGCTGTGGGTACCAGACAAGTATCTGTGCATTCAGACCTGCCAGGATGTTCCTTAGTTATCTGCACAATCATCTGTTTTCACATCTGTGGGCTGTCCCTGCATTTCCCGATAATCCGATCTTCTCATAAACAGAACAATAAAGATGTCTTATCAGCTAAGCATTAGCATAGTAGCAGGGAAATACATAAATGGATAGTATGAAAGATGCCCATGAGCAGCTATAAGAAATAGCAGACAGGAGGGGGAAGATTTAGTTTCAAAAGCTAAAAAGGACCCAAGTGAAGTATCTATGAAAATGTACATTGCATCAAGAAGGAAACCACTATCCTAGACTTGGAAATATTCTATATGATACAAAACCTGATTTATAACAACTCTAAACAAGTCTCTACTTTTCTAAATGATGGACTTCTTAAAGCATTATTTTACTGTTTGATTTTCGTGCCATAGTCTAAATAGGCTCTGAAGCACTGTGTTTTACAACCCACAGCCTCGCCACCCTTCTACAACAATCAGAAATTTTCCTCTTGGCAGCTTGCCAGTACATGTACTGCATACCTTTATAAAATAGCTGGCAGCTTCTTCCCTGTCTACAAAACCAAAGCAGAATAGATTAATTTTCCACTGTATTCAAAGTGAACATGTTGCAAGGGCAAAGGACTGATGCAGGAGTGGTTGCTGCCCACTGCTAGGAACTGTACAGTACCCAACAAACTGTGCAACCAAAGCAAACAGGTTTTGTTACCCTATCTATCCCAGCAGTGATAAACTAACTTAATGCTGACTGAAATAGGTGGATTAATTTAACCTTGTCATCACAGTCCAGATACATAAAGATATTTGGAACAAGTCTCTTAACTACACAGACAATTCTGCTTTAAAGTGATTGAGATGTTCTCACCCTTAGAACATGTCCAAAGCCAACAATTATGCATGGTCTCAGGTCTCAGCCAGAACCTGAGACATCTCCTCAGACAGGTCAATAAACATACACAAGCAACCTGACCTTCACTAAAGTAGAATGGTGTGCCCAGTGGTGTGCCAAACCTCCGAAACTTCTTCACATGATAGGGAGTTTACAGAGAAAGGAATTGAATCCTTCCATCAAAGGGTGTCTTCAATACGATTCGATCAGGTTGGAAAGAACTGAATGGTTGACTCAGAGACCTCTAAAAATACCCACACACTGAAGAAAACAGAGATTAATTTACACATGACATGCTTCCTTTTAAGCTAATATTTAGCTGATCAAGAAGAAGAGGAAACTAGGGCTTCAGTACACTGTCTAGCAGAGGTGGTACAGGAGAGAAATTCTGAACACTTGATATTTTTTTTTCTGTGGTAACCTTGTCTGTGGCAAATCTTCACAAGTAAGAAGCCCTTTCTGCATTTTAACCACAACTCCAGTATATTTCACTTAATGTAAATGTCCTCCTTGCAATTCTACTGAAAGTATATTTCATTCCCTGTTGTGAACTGTCATATATTATTGCTGAGGGACAACGGAATTTAACCTCAGAAATAGCGAAATTTCAGATGTGGCTTGAGTACAATTTGTATAGCTACTTAAGCACTTTAGTATCTATTAGATGAAGGGGTATCGATGTGCAACAAAGAACATTACAAGAACACACGACCTTTATAGAGAAGTGCCCACATCCAAGAGTCTCAAAGTTTTATACCAATTTCAACCCCAAGGTATCCTTTCAGATAAGCAAATTGTGTAACACATAAAGGTGCCAGCTACACTTAATGCAAAACATAATATGCCACAGTAGTCCAATTATACATTATTCCATACCAAATGAACCTTCTTTACTAAATGGGATAACATGCCCAGGTGGACACAGCTTTTGCTATGCCACCTCTGAAACAGCCTGGGAAGGAGAGTTATGGTGCTTCTCACACACATGGTGCAGAGGCATCTGCAGACATTTACCCTCATCAGCTCTGGGATGGAGCTGTACCTCCAGGAACTTCTGCCTGGACAGCTTGTACTCTCTGGGGATGAGGGTGTCTGACCACACAGCGCTGCCTGCTCCCTTGACAGGCAAAAGGGTACCTTGATCAAAAGGGGAGAGAGAATCTAATGAATCACAGAATCACACGGTTGGAAAAGACCATCAAGATCATAAAATCTGATCATATCTGTTCTCTCCTAAACCACGTCCCTGAGCATCTCATCTGCCTGTCTGTTAAATGCATCCAGTGATGGTGACTCAACCACCTCCCTGGGAAGCCTGTGCCATAGCCTGACAACTCTTTCGGTGAAAACTGCAAAGTGTAGGGTCTTGTGCTTGGGCTGGAGGAGTCCCAGGCATATATACAGACTGGGAGAAGAGCTCCTTGAGAGTAGCCCTGCTGAGAAGGACCTGAGGGTCCTGGTGGCTGAGAACCTGACCATGAGCCAGCAGTGTGCTCCTGCAGCTCGGAAGGCCAATGGTCTCCTGGGCTCCATGAGAAGAGGCGTGGCCAGCAGGGACAGAGAGGGGATTGTCTCACTCTGCCCTCATGAGGCCCAATCTGCAGTACTTCGTCCATATCCGGGGCCTCCAGTTCAAGAGAGATGTGGAGCTGTTGGGGAGGGTTCAGGGGAGGCCACAAAGATGATGAGAGGGCTGGAGCATCTTCCCTCTGAGACAGGCTGAGGGAGCTGGGCTTGTTCAGCCTGGAGAGAAGGCTGCGCGGGGACCTCATTGCAGCCTTCCAGTATTTAAAGGAAGCATACAGACAGGATGGGAATCAGCTTTTCACAAGGGTAGATAGTGGTAGGGGATGGATGGGGGGGGACAGATTTAAGCTAGAAGAGGGAAGGTTAAGTTTGGGTATGAGGGGAAGTTCTTCGTGGAAAGAGTAGTGAGATGCTGGAATGGGCTGCCCAGAGAATTGGTAGATGCCCCAACCCTGGAGGTGTTCAACTCCAGGTTGGATGGAGCCCTGGGCAGCCTTATGTAGATCCAGACATGGAAGTTGGTGGCCCTGCCTGCATCAGGGGATTGGAACTCAATGATCCTCGGGGTCCCTTCCAACCCAGACCATTCTGTGATTCATAGAGAAAAAGTCATTAATGTATTGATTCAACTAAGAAGAGAATTGGCCGATGGCTCTGAGGGCACTGAAGAATACACAGAATAACAGAAGTTCATCAACTGGTGAAGCAGAAAACTAGAAATAGGAGTGGATATGCCAATAACAAGCTCAATGCGGCTGATTTCAAGTGGCGGTTTAAACACTGTCTGATAAAGGACTAATGGGAGAATAAGTGACTGGTGATGTTTGTTTGGAAGGCAGCACATACAGAGAGGATGGATGGGCCCCAGTCTTCATGCTTCAGTGAAACAGACAACTGCTGTTAATCAGAAGCTGTCTGGCACTGATGAATATATTAAAATTCACTGTGGGCACATTGCCGCCTTCCCTCCTTCCACCCAGAGGAGTCAGTAGAAGGTTTCTCCTGTGACTGCTGCTAGAAAATTATCTACATTTTTTTTTGCATTTATTAGATATGACCCCTAAGGAAGGTTTGTCCACTGAGAATTTGGCCTCGCCTCCACCTGACCATAAAGGTGCCTGAAATAAATCCAAGCAACCCCCATCAAAAGGGCGGGACACAGGGATCTGATGATGTATAAAAGATGAAGATAAAGAGCAAACAAGCACAGAGAAAATTACCCTGATGTTAGTCCTCTCTCTTCATTCTCAGTTAAGGTAATGAGCCAGTCATGGTTGTGCAAAAAACCCCGCAGACAGCTTGTTCTTCTGCAGTGCACACAGTTTTCCCTTTCTCATCTTAAGCTACTGGCAAATATTTTTGTTCAATGTTAATCTTTCTCCATGACCCAATTTCCACCTCCTCCATGATTTAGGATATTTTGGCAGATGCCTGTAATTTTTATGAATTAAAGTAAATGTCAGAAGGAAAGCTGCTCCTCCCATCACTCTCAAAGAGCTGGAAATAAAACCCCTTGTCTAAGGTTATAAAGCTCAACGCTTCATGTTGGAACATTGCTAGAACAAGTTCACTTAGCATCTCTGTGTTAAAAAACGTTTCCAGAAGAGTTTCGGAATTCCCACAAACCGAATTGAAGAACAACACAAGCAGTATCCCAACATCATTCTTACAAGTGCTTTTCCCATAACAGCTTCAGCCTGCACGTTCATTTTAGCATCAGTTCCTTAATACTTCATACTTGTTCAGACAGATTTGTAACTGTGGAGGTCCTGAAACAGAATTTTTAAGGTCGAGCTGGTTGCAACTAACTGCACTGCAGCAATCCCTCAAGACTGAGTAACAAAAGAAAACTACTTAGTGGTTGGTGGTGCAAAGCTACAGAAACAGGTGCAATTTCATACTGTCTGAGGAGGCAGAGGTGAACTGTCTCTCATCAGCCCCACTTTTTCCTTTTCTAGTTTCTCCTCCAGGCTGGCTACTGCTCCACAAAGTGCTAGGAAATGGCTTTTCCCAACTGGACAAGAGCCTTGCACTCCTTAGCTGCTTATCCTAAAAGCAGTAGTTTTCTATTAATACCTTCTGGGATTCATAGCAGCTTCCAACACCTGCAGATGATTCCCACGGCCTGACTTCAGGTCTTTTTGAGAAGGGGGAGGAGAAAACATCTAGCAACAGGGAAAAGAGGAAAAGCAGAAAGACAGGAATGTTTCCTCAGATGGCAGAATGGGACAAACAGGCACAGACACAAGCAAGGATTCCAGATTTATGTGTGTGGGGAGGAGGGGAGGGCTACCTTCCCTTCTGCCCCTTAGCATAGTAAACCTGACATACAGCCCTTCATTTGAAGCTACCAGAGGAACTGACCACATTGGGATTCCTCAAGACACTATAATGGGATAAATTATTACAGCAATGAAATATGTGGAATAAAGATAACAACTCTATCTTGTATGTACTTTCAAAGAACAGAAATCACGTTTTAAAATATGTATTTTGAAATTCTCATTTAATGGTGCTGGACTACAGCTTCTGAAAAACCCCAGTGAGTCTGCAATACTGAATGAACATTTTTGTCTCAAGATTAATTATGTTAATGGTCTAAGCAAAGCTAATCTCCTCTAACTCAGACTAATTAGTGTTTCCATGTGGCTCATTAATCCCTGCCTCTTCATCTGAAGAGGCCATGCTTCATAGGACCAATGTATGCAAAAAGAGTAGTATGCCAGGAATATCTTATGTTGGAAGTGTTGGGAGCATCTTAGAATATTGCCTGATTTTATCTAGACATCTAAGGTAGTGTTTTGTGCTCTCTCCATCTCTCATTTATCCCCCTGCTCCCCCTCCTTTAAAGAAGCCCAGAGTATACCACCGAATGCTGTGACCTGCTGCAATTCCATTGAGACTCGAATTTGACATTTAAGGAAAAGCCACATATTGAACATTCTGTCAGAGAAAGCTTCTGCCACCTGGGCAAAGGAGGATGGAATCAAAGCATCTGCAAATCTTGCCAGTGACATGCATTAATTTACAACAGTAAAGAATCATCTTGCTGACAGACCTTCACAATTGGTTTGTGTAAAAAGGGACAGCTGAAGAAATTTTTTCTCAACCCTCTTGGCCTTTCACTCAGTCTTTCTTCAGAGGTTGGGTTGTCCTTTCCCTCTCAGCTCACCCAGGTAAAACTCCCTGAGAGAGAGTTCACCTCCAGACAACCACTGCCTACACTTTACCCACCTACACTGAGGATGTTCCTTGGTTATAATCCCCAGCTGTCAGTGCCAATGCAAATGCTAGGCACGGAGCAGTCAAGGCCCTGCTTTGGATGGTGCAAAATTTCCACCATAATATAGTTACACTTGTGATAATTTCAGTATTTATATGTGATCACACAAAATCTAAGACAAAGCAAGGAATTCCTTTGTTCCTTGTATTAGGCTTCAGGATCTAGTCTGGGTGTCATCTCCCTTTCCTCATAATCCCTCCAGATTTAAAAATGACTTTACTGCGCTCTCAAGGTATTTGATCCCTGAGGCCTGAAATCCTCAGTGCAGGTGCCACTGCTCACAAATCAATTGCTACTGTCACATGTAGTATTGATTCCTGCAGTATAGTGCCTACCAGCAGCAGATGCAAAAATGCCAATTTCAATTACTAAACAAAACAGAAGATGTATTTGCGATTAGATGACAAGAGGAAGATTACCACCAGTTACATGCTGGGGAAAAAAAGAGAAATCAATTGTCCACATTTTGCAGAAGATACAGAAATCTATAGAGCTACCAGGTATATCCAGATACATTATTTCTTTTTCCTATTCTGTTGAAATAATTGATACATATTAAAATATAAAAATATATGTAAACACACAGAATTGTGCCACAATAACATAGCCCTCTCAATGAAATTCAGACTAATGAGAGAGAAATGTGACAGGATGATTTTCCACAGTGCATTCCCTTGGATTCCCCTGTGCTACACAAATACTGATGAATTTTAACCAAATCCTTTTAATGTCCTCAGTCATCTTCATGTCCAGGCACCTCATTGAATTTAGCCTGACAAAACACACTCATGAGGGAAGTATATCTCATTGTAAACACAGGGAGATGAGTGGAGCTGCAAGAGTAAGTCCAAGAAATACTTATGGTGAAGGTAAATGTCCCTCAAAGACAAGAAATACACATAGACCCAAACCCCTGACATCACCCTCTCTTGAAGGGCAACCCACACTAGGAGAACCAGCTCATCTCCTGGCAAAGAACTGAAAAGCAAAAACAGCAAAAAAAAAAAAAAAAAAAAGGAAAAAAATAAAAAAAGTCAAAGAGCTTGGATAAAGGAGTTTATGAACCCCACTGGCTTCTTGGACCTGGTTTTTGGCCACAGCTCCCTCTGTTACTCTATTGGTCCCAGCTCTGCCAGCAATTTTCCCTTTGGACCCCTGTCTCCTGATGCCGAGGCTCAAAGGACTGTGTCATTCTGTATGTTATGCTCCATCTTGCAGTGAGAGTTCAGCCATCAGCCAGCCCATGGTGACAGTGCCACCCTGGAGAAGGTGAAAGATGAGAGCAAAGCCTCTGCATCTGGCCCAGATAACACTATTTTCATTGACATCAACAGGGGCAGCAGTGGCAGAGAGCCTGTGCCAGGTGTGGCACAGGACTGTCCACCTTCCCATTCCTCCAGGTCTGCCTGGCCCGCAGCAGAGATGTGACTGCAGCTACTTTCGGTGGAGGTGACCGTTGCAGACAGACAGGCTGCAAAGATGCGGGTGCGTGCAGCCAGCTAATGGTATGACACCTGCAGAGATGGCTGCGCCTCTGCGTTCTCACCAAAGATATCTCCTATCTGTGGCTTAATCTACCTAGAATATGTCTGTACAGGCTGCAGCTTCGCTTCCTTAGCTGAGATTACACAGTATATGCTGCAGCGAGCAAATCGACAGTGTGAGGTATCGATGCTAGAGACACCAATGACATCAGTGCATCAACCACTTCAACCAGCAGAAGCATGTGAAGACAACGAAAAGCATTAAGATTTGGCCAGCAGACTCTTCTGGTGGGAATGTCCTCTTGGTTCTTGGCCTGGTGACATCTGCAGTCCCTGTCTTTGGCTCACATGTCTTGCCAAAGGCTTTTTCTGTGGTCTCCTAGTTCTCAAGGGGAGAAAAACGGTTGCTGCATGTGAACTGCAGCACTGGAAGGCGTGTGGGTGAAATGGTGAGAACCACGGATGTTTCAGGGCATCATCCAGGGAAGCAGACCTTCTCAACTTCACTTTTTTCTCTTCTGCTAGAAAAGGAGGTAGAGAAAGCAAGAGAAAGGCAGTGTAGATACGCTTCAGCTCTAGAGAGAAGAGTATTTCAGGCAGCTTCTGGCTCAGCACAGAACAGGAGTGGGGCTGCAGTGGATGCAGTGGTGTGAAGGGCAGCACCTGAGGCACAAGATAGAGAATCTATCCTGTACACCCTCATATTTCCCTTCTACACTCCCCTAACCCTCTCCAGTTTAGTCAATATATTTCTGGCTAGAAACTGATGCATAAGAGGTAAAGGAGATTGAAAAGGAAGCTGTACTGAAGGAAATAAATAACATTGTTTTTTTTGGACTAGCAACATCAACAAGGTACCCTGGTCAGTAAGAATTTGGAAAAGACAGTATTTTTGTACCATTGCAGATCAGACCCTGGGCTAGCCCTTGAAGTACCACATGAGTTGAAGTTATTTCCAAGTTTATTAAAGCATAAGAAATATTTTCATTAATCCATTTTGATGGAAAATTATGCACAGGACATTAGAGATCTATGGAGGTCTGCATTTAGACTTGCATTTTTCCTTTTAAGAGATCACTGATATTACTTAAGACTGAATCTTATGCACAGAAGGGATGTGATTTGCAATTGGTACAGGGCAGATGATGTCCTCAGTGGTACCATCAAAAACATTCCCACTACAGCCTTAGTGCAAAGGACAGAGCAAACCCTTTACTGTTTTAGAGTCATTACCTCAGGTCCAGCTCTACAAGGGGAAACTGATCATGCTTTTACACAGCAGTTCCCACCTTTCTGTAGATTGACATGACTTCTGTTTACCAATGTGTTTCATTGGTGTTTTGGTCTTTTTTTTTTCTCTGTTAGAGATTTTTCTATTTTACAAGAGTGTCACATTCACAAGTCAGCTTTATGTGATACACAAAGATGCACAGAGCAGATTAAGCA